>BSBK01000485.1:1962500-2417500 GCA_027943335.1 Chamaecyparis obtusa | reverse complement strand
GCATGAGCATAATAACGTGAGCAGAGGCGGGGAATAAAAAATGTGAGCAGAGACAGGAAGGAAAAACAACATGAGCAGAAACAAACGGTGAAAATTCAGTTGATCCTTTCGGTTGAAAAGGATCTGACGGCTGTAAACGTTGTGACGAACATAAGCATCAATCGTTGATCTTGAAACCCTAACCCTAAAAATTTTCAATAAATGAGGAAACGAAGGCCTGTAAACCTCATGTTGTTTATTTTGGGCTGTTCATTTGTATGGTCTGATTTGTTTAAAGATGAAATGTACCGAAATGCAGCAACGAGGTGCAAAGCTCATGTTTTTTACCCTGATTTATTTTTTCATTGTTTTTAGTGCTGTCATTTATTTTAAAATTTAGTTTTACTATTTTTTATTTTTAAATATTTTTGAAGTGTTTGTCATGCTATATTAATTTGGTGTGATTTTAGCAGTATGATTGATAAATTTATCCGGAAGGCATTGTAGGGGCTTTTTTGTATTTTATGTGTAATCTATTAATTATCTCGAATCATTGCATTGGATAATTGCTTTTGCATGTATTTATTTTACAAATGTTTTTGAAGACAATCATTTTTCTTTTAGATTTCCTTTTAATCGAGTTTTTAAAAGAGTTTAATCATATTAACTTCAAGATGCTGAGTATATTCTGAGAAATATGTGACTATGTAGAGTATATTCTGCTTGATATGCGATGTATTATGACGTTAATTCAAAGCAAAAGGTGAAGCCTTAAAAAAGGAAATAGAATCTTAGATTTTGAGCACCGATCTGAAATTGGATAAGCCTAATCTAAACAAGGATAAGTGTAACTTCTTGAAGGGTAATTTCTTAAATCAAATTCATGTTGAAATAGTGGACGAAGTTTCCTTCTTCTGTTCACCATAGCTTTTGTAAGTGCTCGTGCTTCTATCTTGCATGTTCGTAAATACTTTACATATTATTTGCCCTACAGAGATGGCATGGATAAATTGGGATACTAAAAGGACATGGCACTTAAGAAGAGCCAACATTTTGTCTTTATTTACTTTTATTAATATATTTTATTTATAAAAATATAATTTTTATTATTTTACACATGTATATAAGATAGATAAATATATATTCTATTTATTATGTCTGATTATATTTACAAAATAATTAATAGATTTTAGAGATGTTCAATGATCTAAACAAAAGAGAATTTATTTTTATTTTTTAATATAAAAAAATAAGTATCTTATCAATTGTAATCTTAAACACATGAGCTAGGGTTTCAATTCTTGTATATTAGTGATGATTAGATAAACTCATCTTAATCATGAAGAGGTAGTTATCCTACAACAAATATTTGCAATTATGTTTCCTTTGCTAGTTGTGAATCTTTAGAAAGACTTCCAATGTTGAGACATTGAAGTTATTATTATGGCTTGGAGCTCACTTCTAGTGCTTTAACAATGTTATTAGGAGAGATGTATGAGACTGTGAAGTAAAAATTGCCTTTGTATTGCCATGCATAGCTTTAATTCTCTACTTTCTAAGTATCTACCTTCCATGTTTCAATTCAATCGAATTGGTTAGATTAGTCACTATTTGGGGTTTTATCCTATAACTTTGATGCTTCGATATGTTTGAAGCCAAGCCTAAAGTAAGGATATACACATCTACTAAACTATCTAGTTCCACATATTCACTTTGTATAAGAAAATAAAATAGAAATCTTAGCATTAAAAGTTTGTCATTGCGTTTGTGAGTGAATATGGGTTGCGTAGGAGATTAAGAATGTTTTGGGATTTATTGTCGTCTACTATAGGCCTAGGAGAGGGGGGCAAATACAAAAAGAAGAAACAACACTGTAAAAAAATTACTTTGTTGACTGAATCATATTGACTTAAGTACTAGTGGATCTATTGAATATGCAAAATGCTATATAATGTTAAAATGTATTATCTTCAAATATGTAAAAATGTTTAAATTAATAACTTGCTGACAATTTTATAATGGTTTTTGCAAGGGGGGCACAAAGGAAGAAACTATCACAAACCCAAGGCAATTTGTGCATACTCATGCAACATGAAAATATTTATGCTAAGGTCAATCCCAATAAGTAAGACTACAGTGGCAACCCACAAGCTGACCTAGGCACTAAAAATATACTTCCTTTTCATTTCATCGCTCTTTTTTAATGTCCATAAAAGAAAAATAGAAGTTATTAGTGATATCAAGAAAATGATGTATTGTGTGGTTAGGAAATACCGACTCAAGTTAGTAGAACAAGGAACAAAGATTCACCAAATATAGCAATATTCTTAACCACACACCACATTGTTTTCTTTTTATCACTAATAGTTTTTCTTCTTCTTTTATGTGCATTCAAAAAAGTCATGAAACGAGAAAGAAGTATCTTTCTAGTGCACTTTGTTGACTGAATCATATTGACTTCAAATTTCTTGAATCATATTAGATTAAGTACTAGTGGATCTATCAAATATGTAAAATGGTATATAATGTTAAAATGTATTATCTTCAAATACGTAAAAATGGTTAAATTAATAACTTGCTGACAATTTTACAAGGGTTTCTACAGGGCAGCACGAAGGAAGAAACTATCACAAACCCAAGGCAATCTGTGCATACCCATTTAGCATGAAAATATCAATGCTAAGGTAAATCCCAATAAGTAAGATACTGCTATAGTTGTTCTTCTCTTATGTGCATTAAAAAAAAAGTGATGAAACTAGACAAAAATATATTTTTGGTGCTTTAGTGAGCTTGTGGGTTGTCGCAACAATCTTAGTTATTGGGATTTAACTTAGCATTAATATTTTCATGTTACATGGGTGTGCACAAATTGCCTTCCAAGGGTTTATGTCCAATATTTGTTGCAGGTCAAGGGATGTTCTTTATATGCAATATTTGTTGGAAGTAGAATTTTGGTGAAGAATGACGGGTCTCCTTCGGGGTTATTTGTTGAGGGGATTGATTTTGGTGGGGGATCAAATTTTGGGATTCATAGATGCTTTCGATATTGATCTGGGAATTTAGATTCTAAATTTATTCTTATTCTCTAATTATTTTTGTAGTTGGCGGTAAGAGGTTTGATCTTTGTACTGGATTTTCCTTTTGCTTGATCGTGATAAGGATTGTAAAATCTATTTATAAATTCTATGTTTCAATCCCAAAATTACAATCTATTTTGGTTGTTTACATTTTCCTTAATGGCATAGTTATCATATAATCAAGTCTATTATGTTTGGTGATGATGAATTTTGTTATTTCACTTCGTCTTATCTACCTTTTCCTATGATTTGGGAAAACTCCAATGCACTCTTTGTTTATGGTGTAGTCTTTGTTCCTTCTTAGGTGTACAATTCTTGCTCTATCATTAGTAATATACAATGTATTTTATTTTTCTCTCTATAGCACACCCATGCTAATTTAGGCATTAATCTCATTTCAATTACACTTTTTCCTTTTTGGTTCATATCTATGTTTTCATTTTGTGGAAATTCACCTCCTCCCGTCACAAATGTTATTCATGCATATCTTAACCTGAAATATATTAGTCCTCTTACACCTTTGGCATCAATATCAATATACTCTTTTTGGTGTTAGAAGCTAAATGGAGGTATGCTTGGTTTTTTTGTAGCCTTCCTTTGGATTTAGTCTCACCTCCCAAGTTAGTGGGCCATTTTTGTATGCCACCTACAATTTTTTCCTATCATCATGTTGAGATATTTCCGGCGTCTTTGAAACTTCTACTTCATGGGTATTATTTTTTCTTGGCTTTTGGTTGTTGTTTTAAGAGTTTTGTGTTATTAACTTTATGATTTGTTGTTGTGTAACTATTCCTGTATGAATAATATTGGTTTGCAAGCTATTAAGTTCTTTTTGGTGTTGATGATTTTGAGGTTGACATATCATTCTTTTTTGTGCTAAGATTACATTGGTTTCTAAGTTTTGTGTATTTTTCCCTTATCAACAAATGCTTTGGAGCCACCTCTCTTAGCTTGCATAACATGTCTAGGGAGTTGAACCATGGGCTTTCTTGTTTTAATTGCTTTGTATATTTTATTTGAGAACATTGAATCATATCTTGGAACATCCTTCTTCATTTCTTGTTTATGATCCATCTATTATTGTCACAAATGTTTTTCCTTTTAGAAAACCATATAAAAGTTTATTTGGTCTTATGTTGTGTTCTTTAGTGGCTAGATCATTTTTGACATGTCTTTCTCTTTTGTTATGTGCATCATAGGAGTCCATTATTTTGGACCCAAATTTTCATAAAATTCCTTAGTAAACTTTTATTTTAATTTGCATATCTACCAATCATGGTGGTTTTGGCATTTGGATAGTTGATTAATGTAGTTTTTTTTTATATAAATCTGCTAACTTTCTGACTATTACATGTATGGGCTCTTTCAATTTACATCCATATTTTGTCATTTTTTTCCTCATTATTTTATCGCATAAGAAATGCTTGGGAATTATAAATTTTAAAATATGTCTAATCTTTTAGATAGCTGCTATGCTCATGATGAATAATCGTATAAAGTTTTTAAATAAGTATTAGGACATTATAAAACATATATTATTTCTTTGAAATGTGTATATTCTGTATAAGAATGTTAAGACGGAGGTATTATTTTATATCCTATATACAAATGTGATAGGTTGTAATTATATATATAGTAAATATTCATGTTAGGTATCAATTGTGAATGCATAAATAAAATATTTCTTTTCAAAGGCTTATGTAAATTTATTTTGGGCTCTAACTTTTTATTTTTAAGGTCATGTAAAGCATACAAAAGATATCAATGTATACATAGGATATCTTATACAACTTGTTTGTACTGATTATACAAGATAGTGAATTAATTACTTAATCCCCAAGGATTTATTTACCAGTGACTAAATCATATTGACTTAACATTTCTTATTGACTTAACATTTCTTGAATCAAACAAGATTGATCACTCAACTGATGTGAAGATTTATCTAGTCAAATTAGAGTTAATTATACCTGACTTAAAAAAGGAAATAAATCTTAGTGTTGAACCCTTATTTTAAATGGGGATAAGTATAATAATACCAAAATAGGGTTAAGTATATGCATTGCTTTCATCTAATTTTGGATAGTATTTTCAACAAAAGCAACATTGGGTATTGAGAATGTCGATGCAATGGTAATGAGAAACTCTATATCGAAGAGTTTTAATTATACAATTTTCTTGTCTTAACAACCACTTGGTTGTGGTGGGCTTATAAGGGATGACATGGAAAACTATATTTCTGTCGTGGTGCTCCCCATCAATGTGCAAACCAATCATGTGGCGGAGGCTATGGCTCTCCTTCAAACTTTAAAAATGATTAATAAGGACATGTCCCCGAATGTGTGGATTGAAGGCAATTTCATGAACATCTTAAACTGCATTAAAGGTGTGATCAATCCATCATGGTCTGTTAAGGCTATTATTAAGGAGGCTTGGATTATCATTAATTCCTTTACACAGGTTATCATTTCCCACAACTTCTGGGAGGGGAATGGTACTACGAATGAGTTGTCTAACATTGATGTCAGGGCTAAGGACATCATGACATGGCAAGGAGGTAAGGATCTTACCATTGATTTGAAGGCCAAGTTGGTGTTTGATAGGACTCACAACAAAAGAGTTGATTTGGAATATCTCAAAAAGCTATGATGAAAAGACACAAGTTTATTAATGTGGTTATAAAGATTACGAAAAGCCTCACCTTTCCTAAGATAATTGAGCGTAAATACATGTATATTAGCATGGAGTCCAATTTGAAGACTTCCATTGTTGTTTATATCTACTTTGTTTCAACTACTTCTGTTGAGGTTTTCTTCTCTGAGGAAATTATGAGTGGTGGGCTTAATCGTAGGGAGCTAAAAGACTGCATTAAGTGGAAGAAAATGATGGAGGTTTGGGATAAGCTCAAAAAGGGTGGCCTCACCATGTATATGGAATGGCTTCATGGGTTCAAAGATGAAGTCATGACGGCATTTGTTGAGTCTTGGAAGGATGGCACTGTGACCATTAGTGGTATGACTATGAAAATCACTGAAGAGCTTATTGTGGAGGTGTTTGGGCTAAGCCTCAATGGTATGAAGTTATATAGAGACAAGAAGATCTCCCAAAAATCTATCCAACGCTTCCCTAAAGACAATGTTGAGGCTGAGTGCTTGGTGAAGGATTCCAGTGGCTGTTATGATGTGGATGCTTTCAAGGAGATTTGGGCAAAGGTCATGACTGCTATCATAGAGTATATCACTCTAGGTGGTAGGTACAAGAATTCTCACTCTTACCATTTTTTGCTTCTTTGTCACTTTAGACACAAGGTTAGGGTTGCGTTGTCATTCTTTCTTCTCTAGTCCCTTCATCATAGTATAATTAACCATAGGAAGAAAGGGAACAAGCCCAGTCTACATGAGGGCCTCATTCTCCTAATTTTTTAGCATATTAAGCAAATGGCTATCAGTAGCCCTATTATCTCCTTGCCTAGAGCCTCTGGCTCTGCCAAGGCTTTAGCAAAACATTCTAGGGAAGGGGATTGCAAAGAGGAGATGTATGTTGGTAAAAAATTGAAACTAGATAAGAAGGGTGGCATGCATACTGATTCTACTAGTGAGAGTGTTGAGGGCTATGCTACCATAATTAATTCATCTAATGAGGAAATTAAAGAGTCTCTGTCAACTTTGGCTAGTGTTTCTGATGATAATGATAATAAGGATGAGGTTGCTATTGAAGCCATGGATATTGGGAATGACCTTGTTGCTATTGCCAAAGATGAGGATGTGTATAAAGATGAGGATGTGGGAGACTAGAAGGTCCCTATTCTGGTTAATTATGATATCTCTGAGGAACATGATGTTCTTATCTCCCCCAAGTTGGAATTAGTTATGGAAGTGCAATCAAAGAGGTTGGAGGAAAACAATTCCCCTGTTCCTACTGAGAAGGGAAATCTTCTCTCTACCTCTCGGAACATTCCCTTTGTTAAAATGGTGGACATGTAGGAGTGGAATATTCAACTCCTAAAAGAGGACATGGATGATAAGATATACCCCCATTTTGGTGTCCTCTAGACTATGAAGGCGATGTCTATGTACTCTTTCTACCTAATGAAATGGGTCTTCCAAGAGATCAAAAGCCTCAACTTGAAATTCCTCTCTCTCTCAGCCAAGGTTGATCTTCTGTAGGGGAATTTGGCTACTGGTTCGGAGGGAATGGATGTCAATAAGGTCAATGAGGGTGAGAAAAAAATGCAACATATGAAGGTCAAAATTGATAACCTAGAGAACACTCTCAAGACGCACATGCTAGACAAAAACCTGTTCGTGGGGTCTGCGATGGAGTGCTTCATGATAATCAAGGTAGAGTTGGATGCTAGTTCTCCTACCAAGAAGCTCGATGATGATAATGAGGATGCAAATGACACTGGTCCTAGCAAACACACTCAGTCTGCTAAAAGGAAGAAGATCCTAGACAGGATCCTCGAGCTTTATGATTTTAACATGACCATCGAGAAGATTTTAGAGGTGAAGAAAGAAGTGGAGGGAACTCATCTAGAGTTTTCCTAGGTCCTCCTGCTCCCCTATTTCTTTGTTTTCTTAGTTTCTAGGGTTTCTTGGCTATTAGGTGGGGTCTCTAGTTTTTTGTTTGATTTGTTGGTTTTGGGTTTAGTGGACTGGTTTCGAGTCCTGTTTCATTTCAGTGAACTTAATGTTGTTATCTTTGTTGTTTGACTTGTAAGGGGTTTCAGGTCCCCTCAAAACCTATTTTTTCCTATAATAAAAATCAATTAACTATAAGAACGAATCACTATGACCAAGTAAATCAATAAATAGGATTGATTTTAGACACTCAAGCTTCTAATTAGGATTGACAATGTAGTCTCTGACCTTGCTCAACTTTTAAATGGGAGAACCACATCATCACCCTCACTCCATCCACCTATGCTCTATTTCTGCTTGATGTCAAACTTATATGTTCTCCCACTACGTGATCTTTTCATTGGAATAATGAGAGATCTATTCTCGTCTCAAACTTACAATTATGTATTTTCACACAAACAAGCACCAATAGATAGACTATGGCTAAAAATGTAGACTTTGGCATTATCTATCTTTTATAAGAGGCACAAATATGCATTTTTAGTCTTAGTCTATCTTTTAGTGCTTGTTTGTGTGAAACCACATACTAGTAAGTTTGAGAGGAGAGTAGATCTCTCATTATTCCAATGGAAAGATGCACTAGATGGAAAGATCACTCCACACTTAAGTTGGGAGCATCAACTTTAACTCTCATGCATATCCAAAGAAAATATCCTTTGTTCTACCTCTCCAATATCACATGGTAGAAGATCATATTGGAGTCCATAAAATTTGATATTGTTAAAATAACTGAGAGGGGGGTGAATCAGTTATCGACAGTCCCAAATACAAAAGGTATATCCAAAAACAAATTACTTAAACTTCTACAGCTCGGTAACATAAAATATTAATATGTCTGTGCTTTTACCGATTAGTAGTTAATTAACTTAGTATATTCATCGATAAAATCAAATATGCAACATGTAAAGCATGATAAAAAAAAATCATCACAGTAAACACATAACACAAAATATTTAACGTGGAAACCCTATGAAGGGAAAAACCACCTGGGACCGGCAACCCAAAAATTGTTCACTCTTTTGAAGTGAGGTTGGTGAAGACCCAACCTTGTTAAAGGTTACAAAACACACTGTAAGGTATGACCGTGTCAGAGGATTTTAGACCAACCATTATCATCCAACTAGCATTCACTATGGGGTTGACAGGATAACAAATGTACATTCTATGAATGACATTATAAGACTTTCTAGTCCACTTTGTTAAGAGATTTATCTATTTACAATGGTTAAAATGTAACAGCAATTGATATGATTACAGTACAACTTCAATTGTAGATGTTTAGATCTATTTTATGCTCATTAAAATCCTCTGATCAATATATTAATTATATTTCAACAATATTTAGTAACTTATTGTCTCTCAGTTATAGTTTTTTGACGCTCGGTAATCTCTGCAGTTAGGTTCTTCTTAACTAGTTTGATCAAGCATGCATGAAGCTTGTTCACGTGATATCTCTGTAGTGATCCTTCTTCCAACATAAGTTTCATAGTGAAACTCTAGTCTCTTAAATAGACAAGTAAACCATTTTAATTTCATCCATCAAATTTTGCCACTTAATCTCCTTCATTGATTTTGCTGCTTAAACCTTCCTCGGCTAATATGTCTCAATTTTGTCCTTTAGGTCTTCTTCAAATTATGTTATTCATAGATCTCCATAACAAACTTTATCTCTATCACTGACATCGAGGTACTTTCTAGCTCATCAACTTCCATTGGCTAAACTGATCATTTGATTCCTTTCTTCATGCTCAGTTAACAAAGAAATGTGTCAGTGAACATAAGCTCAATTTATATTGTTCTCAGTATACACTACACTACTCGGTGTTTACTAAAATGCTTCTTTAACTGACCGCATTTCCTTGTGCATTTTTTCACTTTTCTTCATCATAGATGAATGCAACATAATCAAGTCAATAACATAAGGTCATAGACTCATCCATAAGTTACCCAATGTATTCCTTATCCTTATCTATTAACTCCATCTTCCTCATGTAGATATATATGTTCTTCATCTCTTTTTCTTCTTTCTACAGATGTTTGGGTATAGTAACTTACAAGATAAATACTGTCAAAACTTAGTTGACATCAATGACAACATATTACTATTTTAATCATCTTACATATCTAATCAACAAATAAGTGATCTTAAATCATAGATCTTCAAGTCATACAATTTATTTAAATCAGTTGTAGTTCATCAATCTCTCCCTTTGGCATTGATGGAAACACAAGTAATATGAAATATGTCGTACACATACCAAACACATATTCTACAACTCTGTAAATAAATGCTCTCCCTAGCTTAATATGTTTAATCACTACGTTACATATCATTTGTAAGTTCAGACTATCTTCTATAGATATGATATTTTTAGCTCCTTCTATTCTCTATGTTCTCAGTAACAAATCTACAAATCTCGGTCCATAAGATTTCTCTCCATGTGTTTCATTCTCTCCCTTTTTCTCTGTTTCATATTGAGATCTCTCTCCCTTTGACATGTATTTCATTGAATATTCTCTCCCTTTGATAGCAATGCCAAAGAACAATATATATAGTTCTTCAGTAGCGAATTGACTCACTGTTGCTTGGTGCATTCACTGTATCTCTGTATACTGATGTGCAAATATGTTTTGGTTCTTCATCCTTTCATAACCTTATATAGAGTCCAAAGTGTGAACTATGCTACATCAACATGAATGATCTTTTTATAAGATTAGGCCGATGCAACCTCCAGATCACATTAGTGACCGGTAGACAGGGGACATACCCCAAGTCTAGTCCTCAAATATTCAAAAGTTTCCTTCTGTACAGGCTTTGTGAAAATATCAACAAGTTGTCCTTTTGATGTAACAAACTCTAATCTAACTTGCTTCTCCTATACTTGTTCTCTTAAGTAGTGATACTTAATAGATATATGCTTTGTCTTTGAGTGCATCACTAGATTCTTTGAAATATTAATGGCACTAGTGTTGTCATAATATATAATCACCGCCTCAGTGATTACCTCATTCATACCTTCCAACACTTGTTTGATATATGCAATATTTGAACAGTTTGTAGCATCAATAGCATACTCTACTTTGGTAGTTGACTAAGAAATATAAGGTTGTTTCTTACTTGTCCATGTGACAAGTCTTTCACCAAAGAAAAATGCTCCTTTGGTGGTACTCTTCCTATCATCTATATTTCCAGCCCAATCTGCATCAGTGTAGACTTTAATTTCAAACTTGCCTTCCTTTGGATACCATAAACCATATTCCTCTATTTTCTTTAGGTTTCTTAGGATTCTCTTTGTAGCAACCATGTGTGCCTCCCTAGGATTTGCAAAAAATCTAGAAACTATCCCAACAGCATGTGCTATATCAGGTCTACTGTGAGCTACATACATCAACTTACCAATCATGGGTCGGTACAGTGTCTGGTTTAATTTGGTAGTTCCATCTTCTTTAGTTAGTTTACATCTAGTAGCCATCGGTGTTCCTACATGTTTAGCATCTTCCATGCCAAATGTCTTCAATAATTCCTTTATGTACTTAGATTGTGTAATGAATATTACATCATTCTGCTGAATCACTTGTAAGCCTAAAAAGAACTTAATCTCTCCAAACATAGACATTTCAAATTCACTTCTCATTTCATCAGCAAATGATTTACAAATGTGATCTTTTCCTCCAAATATTATGTCATCCACAAATATTTCAGCAATCAAGATAGTATCATCATAATTTCATTTCATGTACAGATTGTTATTTTCACTTGTTATAACAAAATCAATACTCAGCAAATAGTTATGTAGTCTTTCATACTAGGCTCTTAGTGCTTGCTTTAAACCATATAAAGCTTTGTGTAATCTACATACCATATCTTTCTTTTATGGATCCACGAACCCTTCAGGTTGTTCTATGTAGACTTCTTCTTCAAGTATCCCATTTAGAAAAGCAGATTTAACATCCATTTGGTAAACTTTGAACTTTTTGTGTGAAGCATATGCAAGTAACATTCTGACTCCTTCTAATCTAGCAATAGGTGCAAAGGTTTCACCATAATCTATTTCTTCCTCCTATGCATATCCCTTGCATGCTAACCTAGCTTTGTTCCTTGTTACCTCTCCATTCTCATTAAGCTTGTTTCTGAATATCCACTTAGTACCAATAACATTCTTGTCTTTAGGTCTAGGTACTAAAGTCCATGTCTTTCTCTTCTCTATCTGTTCTATTTCCTCTTTCATTGCATTTACCCATTCATCATTTTCTAATGCAACTTTTACATTCTTCGGTTCATATTCACAAAATAAACATGTACCTTGTCTCATTTTACTCCTTGTCATCATGCCAGCCTATCTATCTCCAATTATTTATGTCTCAAGATGATACCTTCTAACAAATCTTGCCAGTACTTGATCTCTTCTCTTTTGTTCATCTTGTGTAGGTTCATTTTCTTGCTCGATAGGTCCTTCCTGCTCATCGATTTCTCTTTCCTTTTCTTCGGTACTGTTTTCCTCTTGACTGGTTGTCACTGTCTGCGACTTCAGTAGGTACTCTGGTTGTTCAATGTAAATGAATCTACCGTAGTCTTCTGGTTCCTTTATGCTTTTTTCTACATTCTTGTCATCAAACTCATCAACCCGAACATTAACACTTTCAATGATTTTATTAGTTACTTTGTTAAGACACTTGTATGCTTTACTTTTAATGGAATATCCTAGAAATATCCCTTCATCACCTTTTGAGTCAAACTTTCCATTTCTTTCATCTTTTAGAATAAAGCATTTATTTCCAAAATTTTTGAAATAACTTACAGTGGGTTTGTGTCCAAACCATAACTCATAGGGTGTCTTATTAGTGTCCTTCTTCAGTTGCACTCAGTTCAAAACATAAACAGTTGTGCTCACTGCTTCTCTCCAATATGTCTGAGCAACATTCTTTTCTATCATCAATGTTCTTGCGCAATCAAAAATTCACCTATTCCTCCTTTTAGCAATTCCATTATGTTGAGGTGTCCTTGGTGCAGAGACCTATCTTTTTATACTATGCTCATTACAAAAGTTAGTAAATTCACCATAAATAAATTCACCACCTCTATCAGATCTCAAACATTTCAATTCTTTACCAATCTCTTTCTCAACTTTTGCTTTATACCATTTGAACATCTTAAATGCCTCTGATTTTTCCTTCAAGAACATGATTGTCATTAATCTAGTGTAATCATCAACAAAAAGAATGAAATATCTATCTCCATAGCAACTCTAAGTTCTCATAGGACCACACAGGTCGGTGTGAACTAACTCAAGTATATTCTTTGTTGAATAATCTTTGCTTTTGAAACTAGATTTTGTCATTTTACCTTTCTGACATTCATGGCACATAACATGATCAAGCTTTGTTAAGTTAGATAAACCTCTAACCTTTTTCTTTTTATTGATCTTTATCATGTTATCAAAATTCACGTGACATAACCTTTTATGCCACAACCATGCATCCTCATTTTTCATCATTAAACAAGAAGACTCATCATTATCAAGATAAAATAAGTTACCTTTCATTTTTACTCCTATTCCAACTAGTTTTCCACCGTCATCATAAATTTTTACTTTCTTTCTCTCAAAAGCAACTCGATGACTAGAATTGTTCAGTTGTGCCACACTTAGCAGATTATAGTTTAGTCCTTTTAGCCAATAAGAATTATCACATTTAATTTTATCATTTATCATCAGGGATCCTTTTCCTCTAACCATACAAGGTGTATCATTACCCATTTTTATAGATCCTCCATTGTATTGCTCGAGATGATCAAATTTTTCATCATCACCAGTCATGTGATGTGAACAACCACTATCGATGATCCATGTATCATTTTTCTTTACTTTTGAAATCAATGTTGTTTCTACATACCTCTCTTCTTCCTCTGAATCATCCTTCATCGCAACAAATACAACTTCTACATCATCATCTGAATCAGTGTCAGTATCATCTGAATCATTGTCAGTATCATCTTCTTCAGCAATGTAACAAACCTTTTTACCTTTTTCATTATTGTCTCGGTTGTCTCTAGTGTAGTGTTGGTAACTTCTATTATTTCTTCTCCCATAGATTCCTTCACCAGATCAGTTGTTTCTGTCATCCTATTTCCTATTTGAACATCTAGCAACAATATGACCAACTTCTTTATAGTTAAAACATGTTAAAGGTAATTTACCCTTATATCTACCTTTACCTTTAGGTAATCTTCTGGCCATAAGAGCTTTAAGTTCATCAAGCTCATTATCAGTATTGCTATCATTATCATCATGTCTACTACTAGACTTACCAATCTTTACAGAAGTCATGAAAGAAGACTCAACAGTCAGTACAACACTATTATCATAGTTATTAAGCTCAAATGTAGTTAGCTTACCAATCAGATTGTCAAGTGTGAGAGTATTACTAGGTGCAGATCTCATTTCATGGATTATAGATATTCTGATTGCATAAACCGGTAATAAGGTTCTAAGAATTTTCCTTACCATTGTGTCTTCTTCAATAACACCATCAGATCCTCTTATAGCATTAACAACTTCTCTTATTCTGTTTGTATATTGCACTATGTTTTCACCTTCTTTCATCTTCATGTCATCGAATCTTCCTCTTAAGCTTTCAGCTCTGGCTCTTTTGACATTATCATCACCACTATAAACTTGAGAAAGTTTATCCCACATTTCTTTAGAAGTAGTACAGTCCTTGATATCTTCAAATTTGACATTTGTTAAGGTGGTAGCAATCTCCATCATAGTAACATTATGCTCATGCCTATCTCTTAGTTGATCAAGGGTCAAGGGACAAGTGGATGGTGCAAGGTAGCCATTCTCCATTAGTGTGAGGGCAGAATTCCTTATTCCACATACATGCAGCTTTATTCGACTTTGCCATATTGTGAAGTTATCCTTGTTTAGCTTTGGCACTTCCCTCTTATACATTTTGTGATCTTTGTGCTGAAGTCCTTAAAATTCTATTCCAAGCAACCAAAATGCTCTGATACCAATTGTTAGAATAACTGAGAGGGGGGTGAATCAGTTATCCACAGTCCCATATACAAAATGTATATCCAAAAACAAATTACTTAAACTTCTACAGCTCGGTAACATAAAATACTAATATGTCTGTGCTTTTATCGATTACTAGTTAATTAACTTAGTATATTCATCGATCAAATCAAATATGCAACATGTAAAGTATGATAACAAAAAATCATCACAGTAAACACATAACACAAAATATTTAATGTGGAAACCCTGTGAAGGGAAAAACCACCTAGGATCGGCAACCCAAAAATTGTTCATTCTTTTGAAGTGAGGTTGGTGAAGACCCAAACCTGTTAAAGGTTACAAAACACACTATAAGGTATGACCTTGTCAGAGGATTTTAGACCAACCATTATCATCCAACCAGCATTCACTATGGGGTTGACAGGATAACAAATGTACATTCTATGAATGACATTATAAGACTTTCTAGTCCACTCTGTTAAGAGATTTATCTATTTACAATGGTTAAAATGTAACAGCAGTTGATATGATTACAGTACAACTTCAATTGTAGATGTTCGGATCTATTTTATTCTCATTCAAATCCTCTGATCAATATATCAATTATGTTTCAACAATATTTAGTAACTTATTGTCTCTCGGTTATAGTTTTTTGACGCTCGGTAATCTCTGCAGTTAGGTTCTCCTTAACCAGTTTGATCAAGAATGCATGAGGCTTGTTCACATGATATCTTTGTAGTTATCCTTATTCTGGCATAAGTTTCATATTGAAACTCTAGTCTCTTAAATAAACAAGTAAACTGTTTTAATTTCATCCATTAGATTTTGCCACTTAATCTCCTTCATTGATTTTTCTACTTAAACCTTCCTTGGCTAATATGTCTCAATTCTGTCCTTTAGATCTTCTTCAAATTATGTTATTCGTAGATCTCCATAAAAAACTTTATCTCTATCACTGACATCGAGGTACTTTCCAGCTCATCAACTTCCATCGGCTAAATTGATCATTTGATTCCTTTCTTCATGCTCAGTTAACAAAGAAATGTGTTAGTGAACACAAGCTCAGTTTATATTGTTCTTGGTATACACTACACTACTCGGTGTATACTGAAATGCTTCTTTAACCGACCACATTTCCTTGTGCATTTTTTCACTTTTCTTCATCATAGATGAATGCAACATAATCAAGTCAATAACATAAGGTCATAGACTCATCCATAAGTTACCCAATGTATTCCTTATCCTTATCTGTTAACTCCATCTTCCTCATGTAGATATATTTGTTCTTCATCTCTTTTCCTTCTTTCTACAGATGTTTGGGTATAGGAACTTACAAGATAAATATTGTCAAAACTTAGTTGACTTCAATGACAACATATTACTAATGTAATGATCTTACATATCTAATCAGCAAATCAGTGATCTTAAATCATAGATCTTCAACTCATATAGTTTATTCAAATCAGTTGTAGTTCATTAGATATCGTGTGGAAATGTAACAGAGATGGATGGAACCAGAGTGATGATGTGGTCCTCTCATTGGGAACTCAAACAATGTTAGGAGACTTAAAACGAAACCTTGATCATACTAGTGATGGTAAAGTTAGATTTTTAGCATGGCGAGGAGGAAATATTGATTGTTCGCAATATTATCAAGAAATTGGGTGCAGATTGGGAAAGTATTGTATGATTGTGAATGAAAAAACTTATGCCAAATTTGAAAAATATGAGGTAGATTTATCCTCTAACTATTATCACATGCATTAGACTATGATTTTCTTTCACAGTTTAAATTATAGAGCTTTCTAACACTATAGTTTTATAGGTCAGACTCTAAATAGTTCAAGTAGTTTTCTAACCTCAACAATATGAGCTACTCCACAACCTTGGCTTTCCATAACATGACTTTTCAAAGAGCCTCGGCCCCTACTTTGTAGATAATCGACAACATTGAAAACTACAAAGTATGTCAGAAAATGTTGTATTAATTACACTACTAGTTGAATATTTCCAAATATTTTGATTTCCATAATTTTAGTGTTGTGGAGTACATTTTTAAATGGAAATGGTTCTTTTATACAATGTGAATGTTAAAACTTTTAGATATAGTTTATAGAGATGATATTCAAATTATGATTGGTAGCTCCTGTTAGATAATTGAGAGGGGGGTGAATCAGTTAAATGTAGTTATCTACAGTCTCAAACTCCCAAATGTATATAATCAAACTTTTCAACCAAATAACCAACTTGATAAGATAGTAATAACAATCTTTCTATGCTTTTACCGAATACCAATAAAATTAATATTGTGTTAACCAATTAATCCAAATATGAAATGTGTAAAGTAAAAATAATAATCCAATCACATCAAATAACACATGACACAAGGATTTAATATGGAAACCCTGCTAAGGGAAAAACCACCTGGGACCGGTAACCCAAAATATTTCACTCTTTTGAAGTGAACTCGGTTAGGAGCTAACCTTGTTAAAGGTTACAATGCACACTGTAAGGTGTGACCTGGTTAAAGGATTTATCACTAACAGTTAACTCTTGACCATCATTCACTATGGGGTCAACAAGAAAACCTTCAACATTCAATGAATTTCATAGTACAAATAAGACTGTTAAGTCCACTCGGTTAAGAGATTTTGCTATAACAATGGTTAAACTGATACAATAATGATCTGATTCAAATAAAACTAATATTTGCATATTTTCATATCTATGCCAAGCTCATAATACCTCCTTTGATCAATATGCAATCCATTTCTTCATATCCTCCAACTTCATTTAGCTTATTCTACTCGGTTGATAGTTCTTTGTCACTCGGTAATGCCTACAGTTCTACTCGGTTCTATCTATAACCAGTTTGATCAATGGTGCATAAAAAAATTCCTTCCATGTGAATTATCCTACAAATTCAATAAGCTCCAGACTCAACAATAAATTTCATGTCTCTTTAAATAGACGTCATAAACTATTTTCATCTCATCCATTATATTTTGCCTCTTAATCTCCATCATTCATTTTTTCACTTCAAGCTTCCTTACAAATGTGTCAATAACACGTTTCAATCTCTTCCATTTGATCGATCATAACAAACTCTATCTTTTACCTTGGAATCATAATAAACTTGCCAGCTCATCAATTCAATCAGTTTTTATAAAATTTGTTGTTTCTCCTTACTCGATCAATACCAGAATGTGTCGGCGAATACTAACTCAGTTATTACTATCACTTGGTATACACTACACTGTGTATACTGAAATCTTCAATTACTGACCACATTAACTTATTCAGTTCTGATCCTTAATGCATAACAAGTTCATGTAATACAATCAAGTCAACAATATGATGCCATAGACTCATCAATAAGTTACCCAATGTATACCTTATTCATATCTTTCACATCCATCTCATCTCATGTAGATATTTGATTCCTTTACCATTCTACTTCTTCAGATGTTGTAACTATCGTGATAAGTATAGTCAATATTAGTTGACATCAATGAAAAAACATTGACTGATTTAATTACCTTACATAACACTTTGGTAACTGGGTGATCTCCAATCATTGTCTTTCACTTATCCATTCAGATCATCAATGTATTCAATTAGTTGTAGATCATCAACTCCAAGATATTTTTCATCATTAAGGTTGCAATATGAATCTAAATATATAAATAATATATAATATGATTATCTAAATATTTAAACATGCAGTATTAAAATTATGATATGCCATATTGAGAATCTAAATATATATGAACCATAGATGGATTTATTATGGAGATAATTTGTAATTGATACAATGGATCTAAAATAAAATAAATAATTTAAAAATAATGGATGATCATTATTTTCTAATATCTTTTTCCAAAACTAATTATTCTTTTTAGGCTTCAATAATATTTAAATATTATTTGGATTCTATTACAAATTGTCATTATTTTCTTATAATCAGTTTTGAACAATAAAATAAATTATTAAATGGGCCTCTAATCAAAATATAGGGTGGACTATTATGGATAGGGGAAAATTATCTTCGATATTATCTCACATGTTGGCTCACTTAGTGGATAAAGACAAGGTTGTATAGTTCTCTTTTCACTATTGGGGGTTGGCCCTTCTTTCTTTGTTGTTTCTTTGTGTTGAACAATTTTTTATCCTTCTTTTAGTTAAATAAAAAAAATTATAATTCAACAATTGATACTTATAGTGCCAAATTTTCAAAATTTTAATAGACTTCTCTATACACATTAGAGTATTTACATGGGCTTGAACTTATTTTAGAATTTACGACTCACAATAGATAAACTTATTTTAAGATCTACCAATTTTTGAATGAGCATGATGCCCATATTACTCTATTTCAAAAAGACACATAAAGCTATCCTAAAATATTTTTATTTATTTGAATGCTTCAATATTCTATCATGATTTGTTTTAGAGTATAGTAGAAATAGATTCATATAAAAAAATTGCATTCATAATACATTTTCTAAGAAAATGTTCTACTTACGAAGTATTGATGCTAAAATTTAAATAATATTAATTCTCAGCTCTTTTCAATAGAATAATATTATTTTATTAATTATACACTAGTATATTTGACCTTATTTTTCCGCCAAAATTTTTGACCAACAAATTAAAAGGTTTTAATTGGTAAGATTATAGAAGAAAAAAATTGATTTTTTTTAATCCATGCCCGTGTTGGTCGAAATTGTGACCAACACGGGCATAACTTTAAAAAAAATGTTTCATTTTTCACTTCATTTATTCCCCACGACGAAGAAGGGTAGTGCACAAAGAAGGATTATTTTTGTTTTCATTTGGACCGCATTATCTACATTGTAAGGATTTTTATTTAGGTTTTTGTTGCACCCACGGCTATTATCTTGTATGAAGCATTAAGAAAAATTATATACCTGGTGCAATCCATTTATAGTATCTTATTTCTTCTATTTGGGGATAAAATTTGATAATATCTTGGCCAATATTTATTCATAAAGATTTAGTTTCAATGCCCTTCTCCAAAACAACATTCTAGACACACGACAAGGAACCATTACAAGATGTTTGTGGTCATCTTTTTGGATCTTAGAATGCCCCCATCTACATTGCAAAACTGCCTTATCAACCCTATCTTCAAGCCCATCATCTGGGTTTCAATTTGTGTTATTTTTTATTTCATGATATGAAACGTCTACAACATATGATGAGAGAACCATCTGCCCTAGAAAATAGTAGGGGGTTAATCAAAACAAGACAAAAGTAATCTTTGGGTGCATATGCGAGAAGGTTCTCATTGGGCCATTTGGAGGTCTTAGTGGTCTAGTTGCAACCAGAAATGACATATACTGGTCTATTGTTCTTGTTTCCCAACCATAAGCCTCAAGCTATCCACTTTAGTTGGAATCCCAAGTACTTAAGGTGCACTTTATCATGATGGATTTGGGGTTCCACTATTTTGAGAGATAACATATGGCACTGTTGTTGAGGATGTATTAATTTTGATTCTTGTCTCGAGTGTAGTTCTAGTAATTTTTCAAATTATGCCAACAAATGTTCATTTTCAAGGAGACACTAACCTAGAGTTCCTTTGAAAGATCCTGCAACTTTACCTATCAAGAAATTTTTGGAATTATGTTACTTTGCTTAATTATACAAGGTTTTGTTTCTTTTCATTAGTGAGAGAGGTGACTTTTTCATACGAATCTACTGAGGTAAACAAGAAAAGAATTTGAGGATGGAGAGAATGAGAAATCAAGAGATCTTCAAGACCTTGAAGAAATAGATTTGCAAGTAAAGAAGTAATAAGCCACATGGAGAGAAAAAGACACAAGTCTGGTTGGCCCACTTTTTAAATGTAAGAAACTAGTACTTGTGATGTGGAGAAATTTTTATGGACTTAAGCAACCAATATCTATGTACTTCTAATGGGTTTGCAAAAAATAAGGTAATAACTGTACACACTAAAATGGTGCACTTCTATGAACCATTACATGCAAGGTTGCTCAAGAATGAGGCCTCACAAAGTGGCTCATAGCTCTCTATGCATGGAGTTGCAAGGGACTATGGTGTATTTGCTCTCAGCTAGAGCTACAAGCTTATGACCTTGCTAGTCAACCACACAATGAGAGATTCAAATGAGGACAAGGGCAAGAGTGCCAATATCCTCAAGAATCAGTATGAAAATGCAATGCAAACTAGTCTAGAGAAATGAAAATGCAATGCAACTAAGCTATGAAATGGAAAGAACAAATGTTACAAATCCTTCCTAATTAAGCTATGTGAAGTTATGCTATTGCATGAAAGGAAATCTAAGCTATGAGAGTCATGCAAATGAAACTATTATGTAAGAATGTAAACTAAACTATGAAGCAAATGAAGAAATCTAAGGTAGGATGCAACAATGATCTCTAAAAAGCTTCAAAGTCCTCAAGGATTCCTGCAGCATAAGGTTAGCATAAAATGTGATATGCAAATGAAAGAGACAGCTTTCCTTTTATAAGAAATGCAAAGGAGTGGACCATTGAGATTAAGAGGAAAACGTCTTAATCGGCGGTGGAGCTTGAAAGAGGAGTGATCCGTGTGCACAAGTATCCTCCAATAGGAATTGACTTTGTGTCCATGTGAGACAAAAGTGCTTTTTTCCTTTTTGTAAAATAGGAATAATGCTTTATTTGTGCAACTTAGGATAAGAGGAAAAGTGGGGCTTTTTATTTAATCAAAAGGGGAGGAACTATTCCTTTTAATCAAATAAAGACTTAGGATAAATGATTAGCCCATAGGATAAAAATCCAATATATGATCAAAATTAAGACTTGATCAAGAAATTGATAATGTTGAAGATATTGATTATTGATAAAACTAATTTAGGATTGATAAATCAAATAAATGGGGCCCAAAGTCTAGGCAACCATTTTTGGGTGCATACATTTGCCCCTCTTTGACTAATGTGTGATCGATTTGGGAACACATGCAGTCAAAGAAGAATTGAAATGTGAGATCGATCTGGGATCACAAAATAACTCGGATGTGAGGTCGACTCAGGATCACACCCAGACAAATATAGACAAAGGCCTTTGAACATGAGGTCGATTCGGGATCACATTCAAAGTGAGAGATAAGAATATCAAATTTTCACAAAAGCTCACAAAAGATGTCTGAATCAAGAGCATCAAGATGTCGTGGATAAGGATCCCATAAATACTGCCCCCTCGGAATCAAAATCGAAATCAGGTAGAGGAGAGACAGCAAATCGATAAAGATTTGATCAAATCGAAATGAAATCATAATCGAAGATAAAAGTCAATAGGATAACCATCGAGCAGTGAAAACATGCCCCAGCGATGAGTTAGAAGAAAAGAAATAGAAGACTAGGAATAGCGTGAATGAAAGACTAGAAAATGTGAGAGACATGGAAGGAAGAAATTCCATCGGAAATCAAATTATGCCTCAAAAGGTCAATCAACTGCGTAGAAGAAAGGGAAAAATTTTGAAATGCAATTTTGACTACCAAGATGACCTCAGATTTCAATTTCAAGTCCAAAAATGGATCCAGGACGTCAAAATTAGGTAGGGGTGCAATTTTTGCGCAATTCCGAGGGGTTTTGAAATTTGGTCAAAAAGTCAAAATGCTATAAAAGGGGTGAAAATGTCATTTTCAAAAATCATTTGTCTTTGATTAATTTGAGAATTTGGAGAGCTCTAAGAGAGAAAATGGCACAGTAGGTAGGAGTTCCCGTCCACAGGCATCGATTCAAGCGTGCCCGATTGCACAACCGGCCACCACACTATCCTGCCCTGGTACGTTTTGGAAAAACCCATTATTTTGAGTCATTTAATACATTTTAAGGACGTTTTTAAATTTTCAAATTTTCAAATTTTTTTAGTTTAGGTGAGATATCGCGTGATACTTTAGAAGTATCGCGCCCTTTGGGGAGAAATATCGCGCGATACTTCGCAGGTCTCCCAAGTATCGCTCACGTATAGACACCAGTATCGCACGATACCTTGCGAACTATCGCGTGATACCGGGTGAAGTATCGCACGACCAAAGGTATATCACCCTGCTATAGAAAGAAGTATCACGCGATACTTGTTCCAAAAGTAGTATCGCCTAAGGGGAAAATTTGAATTTTTAAGTATTTGTGAGCAAAAATGACATGGGTCTAGACAAGTTTACGTTTTTAGAGATGTGTTAGACTGATTTTGGGACATCCATTATGATATGTTCTAACAACTGGCTTGGTTTAATGGCTTGCAGGAGGTTTTTTCGGTGCTGATCATCAGAGCGCCGAAGGTGACCAGGCTGAGGTGTGTCCGAGATCTAGATGATCTGGGCAATGCTGACATTAGGACCATGGGGTTCAGGTATTTATTGAGATTCCTAGACATTCGAGCTGACCATGGGTTGTTGATTGCGCTTGCCAAGAGATGGCATAGCGAGCACAACACCTTCCATCTTCCCATAAGTGAGGCATCCATCACACTGGAGGATGTCTACAGGATCGTACGAGTGCCATGTCATGGGGAGCCAGTAAGTATAATCATGTTTTTAGATATAATCACGTAAAATGTAATGTTTCCAAAGGATGAAAACTGACATGATTTGTGTGATGGCACACGTATACTATGATCAGGATGTGACTGAGGGGCGACGGATGATCTAGGAGATGTTCCAGGATGTGACTATCCTTGATCAGCATGTCAGCTGGGAGCGGCTGCTAGAGGATTTTGGTAGGGATTTTCCAGTGCCATGTATTGTGGCATCCATTATTTCTTAGATCCTGATGACTGATCACAGTCAGAAGGGATTCCCGCTCGGATGGGCTAGGCTACTGATTGACTTGGTAGACAAACCTCGTCAGATGGCATGGAGACCAACCATTCTTGCGGAGATGTATCACGAGCTACACGAGATCGTGTACAGGGATAGTCGGTCATGGGCTTGCGGTGCCATCCTGGCATAGGTGTGGGCTTGGGAGCACATTGCTATGATGCACCTGAGGGTTCAACTGAGGGAGAGGAGATACCCATATATATACAGATATATGAGTTTCATAGCACATGCTCATACAGGGGATGTGACATACTACAGGAGGATCTTGGATGAGATGGCTTCTTTCACATGGAGGCCATACAGGGATGTTGAGGCATGGGGAGATGCAGATGATGAGTTGAGTTACATGCTGTGCACTCGGCCATTGGTAGGTTGACATGCAGAGATAGTCGAGAGATTCTGCATCACTCAGGTATGGCGATAGTTTGGGAGGCAGCAGTGGGTCTCGACAAAGACTACTACATATGCCAGAGCTAGGGATGAGGAGGGACATGGGTGGCTACCCATGTTAGACTACCAGCAGGTGATTACAAAGATAGCTGGTATTAGGAGTGAGCCCTGGGAGTATCACCCAAATTTGGCAGATGCAGGGGCCGATGCAGCATATAGGGCAAAGCGGCGGAGGATGTCGTTCCCTTAGTTCACGATACCAGATGCACAGTTACCAGCATAGGGGGGGATGGAGGTGATGATGGGGGGGACGGAGGAGATGGAGGAGATGGAGGAGATGGTGGGAGGGGGAGAGGGAGGAGGATGGAGAGAGGGGAGGGATCTAGATCAGGTGGCTAGAAATAATGGGGACAGAGGTCAGCGATGCTAGAGGCTGAGGTGAGACCAGCTCGTCGACAGGCAGAGGCACAATAGGATCAGCCTACAGGTGGGGATGATCTGAGAGCGAGGATATAGGCTCTCGAGGCTAAGATATTGTAGCTCAGGATTACTATAGTAGTGAGAGAGTAGCAGCTCACTAATCAACGGGCAGAGACAAAGCGGCGAGAGAGAGCCTTACAGGTTGCCCTGGCAGAGAGACAGAGAGAGGCAGCGTGAGCTGCATATTATTATGGCCTCTACATTCAAGCAGTCCTAGAGGATCAGAGAGCGCCGTCATACTCTACAGTAGTGGGTAGGTCAGATGTAGTCCCAGATCTAGCACCACCTCCGCCAGCACTAGGACATGAGGGTGGCAGTCAGTCTTAGGTTTAGGGTTATATGTTTTTGACATATCTTGAGACTGTGATCTAGATTTTGGGATCCCATATTGTATATTGTATCATGACATTATATATGAGATTACTGGATGTTTGAGATATGATGTGTTTATGTCTCACTTGTGATGGATGTATCAGTTTGTGTATATTGTCTTGTCATTTTGCTCAAAATGTTTATGCTTATGTATGTTCTCTCTCATGGATGTATGTGTGATTCTCATGTGTATAATATAGACTCATGTTTCTGAAAATGATAGTTGTGATATAGATATGATGATATGATTAACCCCTTGTGATGAACAGGAATAGGTTCAAGATGAAAAAGACAAGGAGTGAAAGACATGATCGAGAAGAAGCGCAGTTGACTGATAGGTCCACGTAAGATGAAAAGGAGAGCTCTCTCCATATGCAAGATGCAAAAATTAAACTATGATGAACTTAAGAATGCAAGATACTATGAAAGTGGTTGACTTGCAAGGTCACAACGCTTATAGACATCTAATTATCATCATCAAGCGTTATTGGTAGCATCATCAAATCATACAGTGCACACTAGCATAACTATGTGGATATGAATATGATCTTTATCAGATAGAAATGTGAGAATCTCACCTAGGCATCAAAGACATGGAGGTCAAGATGACTAATGCAGTGAGATTACCTAAGTTTGATATGGTGAGATTATGCTTGTATCAAGACACATGAAAGTTAGGATAACTAGAAGCATGCACTCACAAAATAGTCAAGGATAATACCTTGTCAATCCATAGTGTCAAGTAAGACCAGCATAAATGCTCATGACAGTTAGGATCAACAAACTATACCCATAAGCAGATAAAGAAAGAAAACATGTTCTCATTCCCTCAGTCTTCTAACTATGCATCATTGAAAACTTCTTAGGGAGAGACCACTCATCAAAGAAATACTCATAGACAGCACATAAAGAAAAATAAAGTCAACATATCTCAACGAGTTGATTGTTTAAGTGCGTGTGTGTTGGTCATAGAGTCAAACTCTGAGTATCACATCTGCTTAGTGACAAATATCACATTACACTTGGACTATTGGGTAAGACATCTGATAAGTGTTAAGAAACACTCGACGCAAGGGTAGTGTTGAAAAACACTGTTTGGGGTGGTGTTGAAAAACACCTGTTAGGAAATGCCCCAAGAGACAAATGCACCTAAAGGACCTATGCTAATAGGTATGCCCCCTAGACAAAGATAAAGACCAATTCCAGACTAAGCCAAATAATGTCAAGGCAAGATGGAGAAAGGTTCAGTGTCAAGGACGCATGCTAACAAATAGGAGTGCAAAGGCCTCAAGTAGCGCCTGTTTCCAAGTTTTCACCACTTGGAGATTTTTTCAATTTTTTCAATTTTTTTGTATTTTTGCTACCAAGGCGCCTGTTTCCAAGTTTTCACCAAGGCACTTTTTCTATTTTTTTTTTGAATTTTTGAATTTTTTTTATTTTTTTGTATTTTTTCAGGACTGTATATGCTTTTTAGGATTTTTTCAGCAGCATATATCAATTTTTTTGAATTTTTTTCAGGACCAATAAGATATATACAAAAGATGCCCCCAAACAGAATGGGCATTAAACTCATGAGCAAGATCACATCGTGCAGTCCCAATGTCTAGTAAGGTGGGGAACAAGAGGGATAAGCAAGCTGGTGGAAGAGATGGAAGACATGAGAATGAAGGAGAGTGAAGGGAAGACATCCTCAAAGGAAAACTCCTCAAGAGTACCCAAGCTCGGGAAAAATTGTCATGTAAAGTGCATTTAGACAAGCAATGAGAGGCTAGCATAGGATAAGTCACAAAAGTGCACTGGAAAAGAAGGAAGGATGTAGTCCAAAGGAGTAGACATGTCAAGAGACTTCATAGAATCGTGTTTTACTCCTTTTTTATTCAATCAAGACCAAAGGGGAAGAGGATAGCGACAAGCTAGAATGAATGGAGAAAAATAGATATGAAGGCTAAAAAATGAATGGAATGAAAGCAAGATCATTGTAAGATAGCTCACAAGACAGCCAAATGTTCGTGTATAGCTCAGCATTGTCAAGATCAAAGAGAGAAGACAGAACGAATGAAATATGTAGAAGAACTATGCATGATGCCTGATTACTAGGTTTTCATCACGGTACTTATCCAAGGTGCCACAAGGGAGTGGTTTTCACCATAGGATGAATTTATTTCTCTTTACTTTTGCTACCAAGGTGCCTGTTTCCAGGTTTTCACCATGGCACATTTTCAATTTTTTTCAATTTTTTGCTATTTTTTGAATTTTTCTATTTTTTTTATTTTTTTGGAAGAAGGAAAGCTTTTTAGATAATGCTCCTTGAAAGGATAAACCATGATATGCCAAGGATTCAAAATGATATGCTCAAAGATGCTGAAGGGGAAAGGAAGACGCATGAGGAATAGACAAATGAGGAAAAATGATAGAAGGTAGAAGGATAATGAATGGAAGGAATGTGAAAAGGTAGATGGAAAGAAAGGTAAGATCAATGTCAATACACACCTTGAAGGGTGATGGGAAAAATGGAGGAAATGTAAACCATATTCTAGTCCAAATGCGAACCATATTCTGGTTCATTATTGCTATGTGACTCCTCAAAGAGAGGATTGGTCTGCTTGTTATAATTCTCAAATGTGAATGGAGGAATATGAGAAGGAATATAGAAAATGTTTAGCAGACGTTGTGGTTCAGGCGCATGGAATGGAAGATTATTTTTGGAAAAAGATGAAGTGGAAGCCTTTGGAAGCTTGAATGTCAACTTCACTTTTTGCTCAACATGAGACTTTTTCAAGAGAGACTTTGGAATCCATATAGCTTTAAGCTTTTTATTTTCTATTGATGTGTTAGAGAGAATATCTTCAATGATGGATTTTGGAACCCATACTTGTCTTGTAGTTTTCTTATTAGATATCTCTTTTGACTTTATGCCTCCATGTCGATTAGAGGAGACATGGTGATCTTCTTTTTTTGATGGATTCTTGTATTGCTTCTTTTTCTTGTATTGAACATTCAAGTTACTTCTAAAAGACTTGGGACTTGTGGAAGAAGAAGGAAAATACGACTGGTTTAGATGGGTGAGTGGATGAAAAGGATTCAAGGGTATGCATCTATGTTGATCTTGAGGAAAAATAGGAGATGGAGGGATGTAAGGACCCAAAATGGATGATGAATTAGGAGAATTAGGAGGGGAAAGTGAAGGGACATAAGGACCCAAAATGGAAGGCAGACATGAAGCTCTTGGTAGTGGTGGAGGAGGTCCAAGGATGGAAGTGGAAGATGCAAAAGGATAATCAATAAGTTCATCAACATCTATATGACAACCAAGGACATCAGCATCTTTAGAGTGAGCATTAGGATTTTCAATAGGATCCTAGACATCTTGAATAGGAGCATCTTCTTTGATAGGATCATTCAAAGCCTGCAAAGATTTAGGAAGAGAAGAAAGTGGAAGTGAACATGGAGTGGTAGAACAAGAAGATGGAATACTTTGATCTTGACAAGGATCGTTGGGTAGCATAAGCGTATCAACTTTATTTTGATTTTCAATAGGCTTTACATCAGAAGTAACAACATCATTTTTAATAACCTTAATGGAAGTATCATCTTTGGAAAGCGCAAGTGTGGCAAGGTTATTTTGATTATCAATAAGCTCAACGGTGTAAGTAGTAGCTTGATCTTGCTTAGGAGATGGTGGAATGAATGCAGAAGAGCGTAGAAATGTACACACTAAAATGGTGCACTTCTATGAACCATTACATGCAAGGTTGCTCAAGAATGAGGCCTCACAAAGTGGCTCATAGCTCTCTATGCATGGAGTTGCAAGGGACTATGGTGTATTTGCTCTCAGCTAGAGCTACAAGCTTGTGACCTTGCTAGTCAACCACACAATGAGAGATTCAAATGAGGACAAGAGCAAGAGTGCCAATATCCTCAAGAATCAGTATGAAAATGCAATGCAAACTAGTCTAGAGAAATGAAAATGCAATGCAACTAAGCTATGAAATGGAAAGAACAAATGTTACAAATCCTTCCTAATTAAGCTATGTGAAGTTATGCTATTGCATGAAAGGAAATCTAAGCTATGAGAGTCATGCAAATGAAACTATTATGTAAGAATGTAAACTAAACTATGAAGCAAATGAAGAAATCTAAGGTAGGATGCAACAATGATCTCTAAAAAGCTTCAAAGTCCTCAAGGATTCTTGCAGCATAAGGTTACCATAAAACGTGATATGCAAATGAAGGAGAGAGCTTTCCTTTTATAAGAAATGCAAAGGAGTGGACCATTGAGATTAAGAGGCAAAAGTCTTAATCGGCGGTGGAACTTGAAAGAGGAGAGATTCGTGTGCACAAGTATCCTCCAATAGGAATTGACTTTGTGTCCATGTGAGACAAAAGTGTTTTTTTCCTTTTTGTAAAATAGCAATAATGCTTTATTTGTGCAACTTAGGATAAGAGGAAAAGTGGGGCTTTTTATTTAATCAAAAGGGGAGGAACTATTCCTTTTAATCAAATAAAGACTTAGGATAAATGATTAGCCCATAGGATAAAAATCCAATATATGATCGAAATTAAGACTTGATCAAGAAATTGATAATGTTGAAGATATTGATTATTGATAAAACTGATTCAGGATTGATAAATCAAATAAATGGGGCCCAAAGTCTAGGCAACCATTTTTGGGTGCATACAATAACTGCTAGAATACCTTTTAGATAGACTTATTATGCTAGAAGACTTATGCATAGAGGTAGGTCTCATTATAGACATGATCAAGAGATAGGCTCAATGGTTCCTAATAGCAAGGTAGTCCCTTTTACTTGACATATATACACAACTAGAGCTTTGTGGTATTCTTGACTATCCTAATCTAAATCTTAAGGAGACCATAGGGAAATTTCTTGAGTTTCAAGGGAAGAATACAATCTTAGGAGAGTAACAACTTAGGCACTTTATTAATATAATAAATGATTTTGAGATTGATCTTGAGGATGTTATAGTAAAACATTTTTTTAGTCCCTAGAGGATGATGCAAGGGAGTGGAATACAAATTTATCCAATAAAAAACAAAATTGACTCATGGGAAGAATATATGAGGGTCTTTGGGTTGCAATTAGAGATGGGATAGATCCAAAATTTCCATACTTGAGTTCACAACCATAAGAAAAGGGACCAATGTGATGGTTGTGGACTTGGACAATAGGTTTATTAAGAATATGAGGAAGGTTTGATTTAATTTAGGACCCAACAAATCTATGTGCCTAGTGTTTCATTATTCTTCTTTTGATGCAAATTTGGGGTATCACCTTGGACATGAGAACCCTAAAACTCTAAGCAATACCTATACCATAAATATCAACATTGAAAACAACATGGGAGCATCTAGTAAGCAGATCAAAATGATTGATGTTAGGATTTCCTAACAAGATAAAGGTGCCTGATGTAGAGGGGTGTGATATCTTTCTTGAGCAACCAAATAGGCCTAATAAACTCCCATTTACAAATAAATTTATCATAGAACTCACTCCCTTGAGTCCCAACCAATGAAAAGTCTTCCATAAGTGTTAGAAATAATATATTTTCAAGTTTTTAGGGCCTTACCACTAACATCTTCTTCTAGACACCAAACCCTCATTCCTAGGGTTATTAGGCTAGGGCTTGTTTAAAAGGACCTTAGAAAATATCTCTAGATCCCCCCTATTGAATCCAACACACCTATATGGACCCCAATAACAATGATCCATCACAAAATACACCCATTATTAAGGGTATTTACTCACAATAATGACTAGTGCAAAACTAGGCACCCTTCAATCAGCATTTCACCACCCTTGTGTGGTCTCTTCAAATCCATACACCATATCCCTACATTAAAAAATTATCTTAAAAGGATATTATACATTAATTAACCCCTCCACCAATCACCTTAGTCACAGGGGTGGTAGAGTCAATCCATTTAAGGAGACTTCAATCCCAAATTGCTGATTGCAAAATAAAACCCAAGAATAGTCAACACAAAGTTGATTCCTCTACCTTCAAATATTGATGAAATGATTAAAAAATTTCATTAAAGTATAATCAAGTCAAAATAAAAAAATTCTACTCCATTTTCCAATCAAACATATTAATTCAAAGCATTTGAATTCATTGGTTTGATGATTATACCCACGGGCTGAACAATGATTGCAGAGAAAGCTTTGTTGTTTATTGATTCAAGACCATCTTCAATGGTCCCCAAACACACCAACCTCTACATACATTATCCAATCTCATGGATCTCCTCTAAAAATTCCTTAAACAATTGACAACCAACTCCAATAACTGACTTCTAACTTCTACAATAGTCAAAACTGACTATTCCTTTAATGCAAACATAGCAAAATGTTAATTTGTTGTTGTCAAGTTGACAACCAAGTTGTCAAATCAAAAAAATGACAACCAATTCCCCTTTTTGGAAATTTCAAAGGTTTATAAACAACCTCTGAACATACTCTTAACCCCATAGCCCCTTCATGAGCCTTCTAGGCCATATTTGCATACAAATGCAAATTTGCATCTTTTTGTACTTTGAGTGCTTTTACATGTTTTAATGGCTCCAAATGGACATATTACAATCATAGATATATCTACCTAGGACCCTCAAGTGACCCATGTACACACTAAGTAGTGCACTTCTCTAAGTCATTGCATCCAAGGGAATCCATGAAAGGGAAACCTTAGAAAGTGACCTAGAGCTCCCTATGAATGGAGTTGCAAAGATTTTAAGATTGCTCTTAGCTAGAGCTATAAAGCTTGTAACCTTGCTAGTCAACTACACAATGGAAGATTCAAGGAAGAAAAGGGCAAGAATGCCAATATCCTCAAGAATCAAAATGAAAATGCAATGCAACTAGACTAAGATGAATATGCAAGTATGCAAGCTTAAGCTATGGAAATGAAAGAACAAATATTAAAAAGCCTCCTAATTAAACTTGGTGAGATAATCTAAAGTATAAAGGAAACTAAGCTATGAATGCCATGATAATGAAACTAAAATGTAAGAAATGAAACTAAGATAGTGCATGTAAATGTAAAAGCTAAGGATGCTCCAAATCTTCAAAAGCTTCAAAGTGACCTAGAAAACTTGTAGCATAACATTAGTATTCAAAGATGCATATATGGAAAATGAAGAAGAGAGCTCTTCTTTTATAGAAAATGAAAATCAACGAACGATGGAGATTAAGAGGCAAAAGATTTAATCAAGGGTGGAGCATAAAAGAGGAGCAATCTATGTGCACAAATATCCTTCAATGAAAAAAATAAGAGTTGACTTTTGTGTCCATATGAGATAAAAAGTGTTTTTTCTCTTTTTATAAAATAAGAATGGTACTTTATTTGTGCAACTTAGGATAAGATGAAAAGTGGGGGCTTTTTATTTAATAAAAGGGGAGGAAATTCCTTTTAAATAAATAAAAACTTTAGGATAAAATGGTTAGCCCAAGGCAAATAATCGAAAATGATAAAATAGAATTTGATCAAGAAAATTAATATTGAGCTAAAAATGTTGATTCAGAGATTTGATAAATTGTTGAATGGGGGCCCAAAGTCTAGGTGACCATTTTAGGGTGCATACATTTGCCCCTCTTTGACTAATGTGAGATCGATTTGGGATCACATGTGGTCAAAGAATGGAATTGAAATGTGAGATCAATTTGGGATCACAAAATAATCCCAAATCAACATATCAGGACAAGCATAAGCATAAGCTAACAAAGATAATCTAAAAGACAAGACCAACATCATTGTTGTTAAGTGATAATCAAGTCTCAAAATAAAAATCTCAAGCTGAGCTGAATGATAAAGCTGAATCAAAGATTTGAAGCTGATAGAAACTGCCCCCTCAGAATCGAAATTGAAATCAGGTAGAGGAGAAAGAGAAAATTGATAAACTTGATCAAGTCACTAGAAATCATAATTGAAGGTGAAACATGATAGGATAACCATCAAGCAGTGAAGATATGCCCTAGTTTGACTAGGTTTGACTGAGAAAGATATAGGATAAAAATGAAGTCAAACCTCAGAAAGATGAAGTGAGTGAAAATGAATGATAGACTAGGAGTTTGAAAGAGATGGGGGTGAAGAAATAAAGATGCCCTAGTGAAGATCGAAGGATCAAGCCTCAAATGGTTAGCCAACTGTGCAGAAGAGGGTGAAAGTTTTGAAATATGATTTTGACTATCAAGATGAACTCAGATTTTGATTTCGATCTCGAAATGAATAGAAAATGATGTGATATGAAAGACAAGAAGTGAAAGACATGATCGATAAGAAGTGAAAGGTGAGTGCAGCTGACCAACAAGTCCACAAAAGATGAAAGGAGAGCTCTCTACATATGCAAGATGCAAGACTAATGTATCATGAACCTAAAAATGCAAGCTACTATGAAAAGTGGTTTACTTACAAGGTCACAATGCCAATAGACATCTAATAATCATCATCGAGCTTTATTGGTAGCATCGCAAGATCATACAATACTCACTAGTATGACTATGTGGATCTGAATATGATCTATATCAGATAGGAATGTGGAAATCCCACTTAGGCACCAAAGACAAGTAGGTCAAGATGACTAGTGCAGTGAGGTTCCCTAAATTTTCTACAGCGAGATTATGTTTGCATCAAGACATAAGAAGTTCAAGATGGCTATAAGCATGCACTCGCATAAAACAATCAAGGATAATACTTTGCAGATCCTAAGTGTCAAGTGGATCAAGCATAAATGCTAATGATAGTTAAGACCAACAAAATATACCAACAAGCAGAAAAAGAAATAAAACATGTTCTCATGCCCTCAGTCTTCTAGCTATGCATCATCGAAAACTATCTTTGGGAGAGAACACTCATCAAAGAAATCATCATAGATAGCACACAAAGAAAACAAAGTCAACCAAGTCTCAGTGAGTCGAGCATTTAAGTGCATGTGTGTAGGTCATAGAATCAATCTTTGAGTATCACTTCTGCCAATGAGAAGTACCCTATCTTGCTAGACTGTGGGTAGGATATCTGATAAGTGTTGAGAAACACTTGACGCTAGGGTAGTGTTGAAAAACACTATTTGGGTGGTGTTAAAAAACACTATTTGCAAGATGTCCTAAAGACCAATTCATCCTAGAGACCAAAGATAACATAGTTATGCCCCCTAGACAAAGACAAAGACCAATTCCAAACCAAGGCAACAAGGTCAAGGCATGATGGAGAAAGGTGAAGTGTCGAGGATGTATGCTAAGAAACAAGGGTGCAAAGGCCTTAAGTAGTGCCTGTTTCCAAGTTTTCACCACTTGAATATTTTTTAATTTTTTTAATTTTTTTGTATTTTTGCTACCAAGGCACCTATTTCCAGGTTTTCACTAAGGCACTTTTTCTATTTTCTTTTAATTTTTTGCATTTTTTATTTTTTTGTATTTTTCAGGACTTTATATGCTTTTTAGGATTTTTTCAGCATCATATATGAATTTTTTTTTTTGGAATTTTTTCAAGATCATAAAATATGTACAAGGGATGCCCCCTAGATAGAATAGGCATCATGGATAGAAATTCTTTAGGTGCAACACATTGATAAAATCAGGGAGCTGCTCTCCCTTTTCATTAGATAGTAAGTAAGCACCTGTCCCAAAAGCAGCAGTAATAATGTATGGTCCAAGCCAATTAGGTTTGAACTTTCTCTTTTGCTCTCTATTTTGTTGGTTCTTAGGGTTTTCTCATAGGACAAGATCCCCTACTTGAAATTATCTAGGGTGAACCTTCTTGTTGAATGCTTTGGACATACGCTTTTGGTACACTCTCATGTGATCAAAAGATGTTTTACGCTTTTCATCTAGAAGTTCTAGTTCTTGTAACTATTATACACTAAATTTGCACCTCTGATCTCAAGCTCTTGTAGTCTTGATAACTCAGTATAACAAGGGAATCATCTCAAGGTTGTGGGACCTTTTGCTAACCGAGATGAGACCTCCAGGTTCTAGGTTGGTTCCTCTTAGATAGTCACCCAGATTTTCTCTTAACATGAAATGTAAACTTTTGAGGGAAAGGGATAGAAAGAGTGCATGAAAGGGAAATAACAGAAAAGCAAATCTACCTACTAGGTGATGCACTAAAACTAGGGTTTGGATCTCAGTATAGAGGGATGAAATCAATGGAGGAATCAGGTCCAAGAGATTACAACTTACTAAATAGGCTTGCATAAGTATTTCATAGGAGGGTGTGAACAGGGGACTCAACCTATGACCTACAAACAAACATCCTTTTCTACAACTAGGTGTAGGAATGAGACAAGGCTGCTAGGGGCTGTAGTATACCCACAAAACACCTAAATCAGATCAGACACAGGAAACACACAAAATTGCAAAAAGCAAGAGGAATCAGGAAACCTGAGATATCATTAAAATCATTCATAAAATTTGATTCAATAAGAGATAATCTAGACATGAAGGCATGAGGACAATGAAAATGTCACAGAATGCTTTGCAATATTTGAATTCATCAATGAAAACTTACAAGATGTGGGAAACCAGAGAGCAAAAATGCTACAGATAGTTCTCCAAGGAAAGACTTTCCCTTTTTACAAAATGTCAATTCTGAGCTCTAAAGCTCCAAAAACAAATTATATACATCCCTGCACGCAGGTAGGAATTAAAATATCTCTGAATTAGGGCTACATAAATCTACAATATAATAATCACCCCTAAAATCAGTCACTTCTGATCATAAATGTGTTCTGTAAATATCATGGCCGATCAGATATTTCATTTGCGTGTCCATCCCTGAATTGATCAACCTTGCTAGGACAAAAACCTCATCCATCTACCTCTCTGCAAGCTGGACCCTGTCATGAATATTCAAATCCGATTAGATCCTCAAAAGGACCCAAAAATGGCAGCCTAAAAGATCTCTTCAAATATCTATCCAACTGCAACCACCTTCAAAAATCATAAATTTTAGCTACCTGCACTTGCAAACATTTCCCTCAGAAGAAAGCTCATGAAAAACAAGTCGCACTGCATTAAAAATGTCACTGGTCGCATGATCGCATGAGCTAAAAAAGCCTCATGCGATCATGTGACAAGCTCCTTAGAAATTGCCACTGCTTTGCTACAAATGTCGCTGGATTCGCAAGATGTCACATTTGTCAAATTTTGCCATGTGGCCCAATAGGAGCCGACCACACGGCCTTGAAAAGTCAGCGGTCACATGATTGCATGAGGCCGAAAGGCTTCATGTGATCATGTGACAACCCTTTGAGACTGCAAACTTAACCCCGGTTTCACCCCGGGTCAACTTTCTCCTCTAGTAGCTGAATCGCGTTATCTTTCTTAACCTCGGGGACCTCTTAGCGACCACATGAAATCCATTGATCTTTGCTTCATCTGATGACATTCACTGAGTCGCATTACCTTTTCGACATATTCTTTCCATTAGGAGATTACTCGACTAAGGGAAGTCTCGTATCGCTAGATAGAAGGAATATTCTTCCTTTTATTGTGAGATTACCAGACCGAACATAGAATCGGGCCCACCTCCAACTATGAAACCACGCAAATCTTACCAAACCTGAGCCCAGAACCACCATGTGTCACTCCCCCATTCAGTCCGACTGCCACATCAGCAAACACCTTAGCACCCCGGCACGGACCCACAGCAACACTGCCCGCAAACATGCTAACTGCTGACGGTTTGTCGCATGGTCACATGGGCTTGCAAGAGCCCATGCGATCATGCAACCAACCACATGATGCTTCCCCTGCTAACCACTAAATTCCATTAATGAAATGGGACACAGTTTGTCGCATGGTCGCATGGGCTCGGAAGAGCCCATGCAATCATGCGACCAACATAAAATGTTAGCTGCTGACCGTTGGATGAACCTTTTTGACCACCGACATTGGAGATACCACATCAATGGTTGTCATATGATATCATGGGATTGGGAGATCCCATGTGATCATGCGACAACCATCGGATCTTTGCTGCACTGGCACGGTCTTGGCACTGGGACCCGCCTGTCGGAGTTGTGCGCTTAGGGCCGAAAACATAGAAGGGGTGTCGAAAACACAGAGGGTTTTTGAGCTAGGGTCGAAAACACACCAAATTTTTAGAGCGGAGAGGTTGAAAACACACTGGGTCTCCAGACCAAAAGGCAGAAACATCCCGAGCCTGCAGAGAAGAGGTCGAAAACACATTGGGTTTTCGACACTTGAGCAAAAAACACACTGGACTCTCGACACTTGAGCATTTCACTTGGAAAAAAAGGCTGTGGCCGAAAATGGATGAGAGGGAAATTTTGGGCAATAATAACCTCATGGCGCAGTAGTCTTCATCTGTCACTAAACCTTTAAGGGAAACTCTAAGAGAAGGAATCTCAACCTCTAAAGGTAACACTGCTTCAGCACCATAAGTGAGGGCAAAAGGAGTAGCCCCTATTGGAGTATGAATACTCATTTTGTAGGCCCACAAGGCCGTATTTATCTATAGGTGCCAATCTCGACCATTCTTGTGAACTGTTCTATGGAGAATCTTGAGAATGGTCTTATTTGAAGCCTCTACTTGTCCATTTCCTTGCGAGAAGTAAATGGAGGACCAATGCTATTTTATCTTGAATTTCTTGTAGAGATGTTTAAGGTCCTTATTTTTAAACTGACCTCCATTGTCAATGATTATTTCAGAAGGCACTACATACTGATAGATGATATGGTTCAAAATAAATAAAGAAACATTCTTGCATTAGGCAACAGAAAGTGGAATAGCTTCTACCCATTTGGTAAAGTAATCAGTAGTAGTGATAATGAATTTGTGTCCACCTGATGAGTTGGGATGAATCTTCCCAACAAGGTCAAAGGCCCAGCACTAAAATGGCCAATGAGAAATAGAAGGAATAAGCTCCCTACCTAGAGCATGAATTAGGTTTCCATGTTTCTGACACTTTTCACAAGATTTAGCAAAAGCTACTACATCTGTCTACATGGTAGGAAAATAGTATCCCACCCTAAGCAACCTTCGGGCCATGGCAAGACCATTAGAATGTCCTCCACAAATTCCCTCATGAATGTCAGCTAATGCTTGGTTGGATTCCTCCTTTTCCAAGCACCTAAGAAGTGTCCCATCTAAACCCCTCCTATACAAATCATCAGAGATAAGGGTATGGTGAGAGGCATTATGGAAAAGGTTTCTTCTTTCAGAGTGGTTAAAGGTATCAGGTATAATGCCATCATGAAGATATGAGTAAATGGCACCATAGCGGGATGACTCATGACCAATGAGGGTACAAATGACTTGGCTTTCTTGGGAGTCATAGATTGGGTAACGCAGCTCTTCCACCAAGAATTCAAATCTAGACTCATGCTATTCTAGCTAAAGAAGTGAAGCCAATGTAGCCATAGCGTCAGCTGCTTTATTCTCTGCTCTAGGGATTTTTTGAAATGTAACAAAGGTGAAGTATCATCGCAATGAATCAACCATCTTCTTATAAGGTATCAGTTTGTCATCCTTTGTTTGGTATTCTCCATTGACTTGGTTGATGATCAATTGCAAATCCCCATAAATGTGCAGCTCTATAATTCCCCATTCTATAGCCATCTTTAGTCCATTTGTTAAGGCTTCATATTCAGCTATGTTATTTGTGCATGGGAACAATAATTTGTAAGACTTTGGAATTGTGTACCCATGAGGAGAGATAAATAACACTCTAGCTCTTAAACTATTTTGCATGAAAGACCCATCAAAGAACATCTTCCATGTCCTATCAGTTATGTACAGTATGTGCTCATTTGGAAACTCAACTTGAATAGGCATATTGTCTGGAATTGGAAAATCAGCTAGTTGGTATGTGATAGCTTGTCCTTTTATGGCTTTATGCTCAACATACTCTATGTCAAATTTGGAAAGAATCATCATCCATTTAGCAAGTCTTCCTATGAGAGCAGCCTTACCGAGTAAGTACTTGAGAGGATCAATTTTAGCTATGAGATGCACTATATGTGCAAGCATGTAGTGTCTTAATTTATGGGCAACAAATACTACTACAAGACAAGCCTTTTCAATACTAGTGTAGTTGACCTCATAAGACACAAGAGTGCGACTGATGTAATATATGGCTCTCTCCTTCCCATTTTCATCAATTTGAGCCAACAATGCCCCCAGGGAAGATTAAGTTGCTAAAATGTATAAAATAAGTGGTTTTCCTGGGATAGGAGGCATTAAGATGGGAGGATTGGCCAAGTACTCCTTGATTTGATCCATACTCTTTTGACATTCTTCATTCCACACGCATTGGACTCCCTTATGTAGGTTCTTGTTAAAGGGTTGGGCTCTATCCACTAGCTGGGAAATAAACCTCCTGATAGATTGAAGGCATCCTTGGAGACTCCTCATCTAACTAATATTTTTGGGAGATGGCATATCCATGATTGCCTGTACCTTTTCAGGATCTACCTCAATTCCTTTTGCTGAAATAATGAAGCCTAACAACTTTCCTGAGGTAACACCAAATGCACATTTCTTTGGATTTAATCTTAGCTAGAACTAGTCCATTCGATCTAGAATGACCTCTAAATCTTCTAAATGTTTATCCCTTTTCTTAGATTTAGCCAAGGTATCATCCACATAATCTTCCATATTCTTATGCATCATGTCATGAAAGATTGTTGTCATAGCTCTTTGGTATGTAGCTCCTGCATTCTTTAAACCAAAAGGCATGACGTTCCAACAATAGGTTCCCCACGCACAAGCAAATGTTATCTTTTCCTGATCCTCAGGAGCTATCTTGATTTGATTATATCTAGAAAATCCATCCATCAAAGAGTAGATCCCATATCCCACAGTCATGTCCACTATCATGTCTATGTTTGGGAGTGGAAAATCATCCTTTGGGCAAGCTTTATTGAGATCTCTAAAATCTATGTAGACACAAATGGACTTGTCATGTTTTGAAACTGGCACAATATTGGATATCCATTTGGCATAATCAATGGCTCTTATAAATCCTATACTTAGGAGTTTTTCTAGTTCATCTTTGACAAGAAGAGCTATGTGGGGATGCATTTTCTTCAATTTTTGTTTCACTGGTTTTGTTCCTGGAGCTATGGACAAATAATGCATAATGAGACTAGTGTCTAGCCCTGGCATGTCTGAGTAGTTCCAAGAAAAATTGATTTTATTCCTTTGTAGGAATTTGGTGTAGGCTTCTCGCTCTTGTGTTGACAATGACTGAGCCAAATGAACTATTTGTGGAGCCTCTTCTATATTCAAATTAACTGGCTGTGTGGGCTCAATAAGAACTGATAACCTGTCTTGAAAATAAATGGGAAGATGATCAAGTACCCCATCCTTAGGTGTCTCAAGGAGGTTTTCACCTTCAGATATGTCTTTTATTTTTACTTTTTTTGGTTCTGACACTACCACATAGTGGTTTTCACCATCAGAAATCCTATTTTTTGTTTCTTTTCTTTTTATTTTTTGATTGAGGTACTTGATATCTGGTTTTTTCATGCTCGTAGTTGGCTCACTAGTGGAAGAGACTACGGGCTCAAGGGCATTTAGGTAGCATGCTATCTCATAGTCATTTGAAAGGTTAGGAGCTGAGGCTCTTGATAGCACTAAGACCAATCAATTAAGTGAGGATTGGCAAGGGGTAAGTCAATGACTGGTTCAATACTATGTATGTGAATGTCATCATCTTTGGTGATTGTAGAGTTAGGATTCATCAAGTATCCCTCTAAGGTACCCAAATCAGGACTTACCCTACCAAGTGAAGCATCGTCCACTAAAGCAACTCATGGGTTCGAATCCTCTAATCCTACACTAGACTCGTTAGCTACCTTGGGTTGGGAACTATATGTATGGACAACATCAATGTCCATGTCAACTATAGAGAAATCAAAAAGAGAATCCCATTCATACTCATGTGAGTCTGTATTCGAATCCCGACTGGGATGTTTACACCAAGCATGTTTTTTAGGCCTTGAAGTAGAGGCTTTGATGTCACCAAGGGTAACACCTTCTTGAATTCCATGTGTGTATTAATGTTCTTGAATAGGATCCTCAACATGATCTTCAATAGTGGATTGTTCTTGTTCTAGGTCTGAAACTGTTGAATATGAATCTCCCCAAAGGAGATTGGTGGAAGGGACCCAATCTTCACACGTCTTGTTGATTTTGTAAATTGGGTATGTAACCTAATTCTTCATCACTATCCATTGTAGCTAGGATAGGAATAGCTTTCTTGTTCTAACCTTCAAAACCTAGGCCAATTGTTGTCTTAGATCTGTGGCCAAAGAGAGCATGATTGAGTGGTTCAGCCTTAGCATCTAATCTGTGACTAAAAGGACCATGACCTGGGTAGCCCATATTTTTGACCAAAGTGTATCCTCTCCCATAAGCCTTAGGAGATGGGGAGAAATTTTCATTATGCTGGTATTTTTCCTCCTTGTAGATCCAATCTCTAACAGCTACCTCTTCCTTTTCATCTTGCATAGGTACTGAGGACTCTATAAATGTATCAAATAGAGTCATTGCTGAAGATGAGGGATGCATCTCTTGTGAGGGTTTGCCATAGGATCTAGGGGAAATTAGCAGGTTTGTAAAGGAGTCAATTTGATAACCCCCCATACCAAGGTCTATGGCCTTAAACTTGTTCTTGCACTGCTCTAGAGTTGCATCAAAATTTTCTGCTTCCCTATTAAGAGGAACATGAGTCCCTGCTGAAATTGCATTAACAGATAATGTGCTATCCCTGGGTATATAGACTTCTACTCCATTATAGGGGAACTTGACACATTGGTGGTAGGTGGATGGCACTACTTGCATGTCATGGATCCATGGTCTACCAAGTAGGATATTATAAGCTAAAGGACCAACATCAATAATTTGAAATAAAATGTCCTTCTCAACAGGACCAATTCTGACAAGAAGGACGTCTAACCCTTTAGAACTTCTCTTGGCCTTGTCATAGGCTTTTATTGTAATCTTTTTTCTAGCATCAATCACTTGCTCAGAGTATCCCAACATTTTCAATAAGCTCAAGGGATAAATATTGAGCCCAACACCCCCATCTATCAACACACACCCGACACGGGTTTTATGGATCATGACCTCAATGTGAAGGGAAAGATTATGAAAATGGCTCAAAGCTTTATCCTCTTCTTCCGAAAATGTTAGGTAATGTGGGATAGTAAGGTGATTTACCATGTTCTGAAATTGGTTGACATCTATGTTGTTAGGAACATTAGCTATATGCAAAGAATCCTCAAGGATACGCTTATGTCTTGGAGACAATTCTAGGACTTCAAAAATTGAAATTTGAGCTGGTGTTCTTTGTAACTAGTCAACAAGATTGTAGCTCATTTTAGGATTGACTGCTGACTTGGTGGTGACACTCTCAGATGTCACTTGCTTGGGTTTGTTAGACTGGTTGGAATTTGGACCTCTAATGATCACAGGACCTTGACATTGGCTTCTGGTGATAGCATTAAGAGCTTGGGATGACCTTCAAGAGTGAGGACCTCTAAGCACTATCATAGGTTCTTCATCAAATATAGGAGGAGAATCAACATCATGACCATAGGGATCTCTACTTCTTATCATATTAACATCCTCATCCATAACTTCAAGCATATTGATAACATTCTCTACAGACGTATAGGTGTAGTTGATTGTAGCTTTACCATCTTTGGGTTTAGAGGTTTCCCCCTTATCATATTTAGGCAAAGGTTCCTTAAACACTTTGCGATCTACATTGGTTTTCAATCCATCAATCTCAAGTTTTCCATTTTCAATAAGATCTTGAATAAGATGTTTAAGTTCCAGTAGTGTTCTATGTCATGGCCAATGCCATTATGAAATATGCAGTAGGCCTTTTCATTCCACCAATATGGCTTAATGTTAGGTATGTGGAATTTTGTTGGATCTTGTGGTTGTGCAATATTGTTAGTGATAAGTGTTTTAAAAACATCCTCATAAGAGTCCCAAAGCTTAGAGAACTATTGCTTTTCCTTTTTGGGTTTGTCCCGATATCGTTGTTTATGCCCTTGTTGGTTAGAGGATGCATTAAGCTTCATAGCTTGAACCGCACTGGACAAATGAAGGACACCCTAATCCTTTGATTGAGAAGAGTCAACAACTCCATCATTGACTACTTGTTTATTTTTATTCCAGTGTGAGTTCTTGCTTTTGTCCTTATGAGAGTTATTATTTTGACTATTGTTGTTATTATTTTGTTTAGTTAAAATACCTTTCTCTTTTAAGACATCCTCTATTCTGCATGTAGTTTCGACCATGGTGTCAAATGAATCAAAGACCATCTTCCGAACCTCATACCACATCTTAGGTACTAAATTGCTCACAATGATATCAATTCATTCATGTTCAGGAATTGTCCTAGAATACCGAGAGCACAATCGTCTCCACCTTTGTAAGAATGTAACAAAGGATTCCCCTTGGTTTTGTTTCAAATTGCAAAAATTGAGCATGGTGACTGATCTTGATAAGTTGTAGGCAAAATATTGTACAAATCTATGGACCGGTTCTTTAAAAGTTTTGATGAGAGGGGTTATGTTGGTAAACCACTCCATAGCTTGCCCTTTTAGACTCCTTGGGAATAATATCATCAGATAGGAATCTTCATGGTGGAATTCAAAACTCATGGTGTAGAATTGATGCACATGATCATGTGGGTCACCATTACCGTCATATTTGTCATATTGGGGAAATTCAATTTTCCTAGGAAAATCTTTCATGCTGACACTCCTATCAAAAGGATTAGGACAAATAGAGTCAAGGTTGAAGGAACTCTTAGGAGCCATCATTTTCTCCATCATTCTCTTGATTTTCTTAATTTCTTCTTCTTGTGGGGAGCTCTATTTCTCGATTCTCCTATCCACATCAAAATTATAAGGGACCCTCGCACCTTTGTTAATCAAACTCTCTAGGAACTTATCCTTATTTTGATCAAGGTACTTTTCCACATATTGTGTGAATAGTGGTTCTTGTTGTATTCTCATAAAATCTTGATCATCGAAACTTGCGCTACTTCCTCCATGTTGAGAGCCATGATGAGCTTATTGGGAGGGTTGTCTTGAGTTCCTAGGAGGTGTCTATCTCCTATAGTGAGCATGTTGTAAATTCCTTCCTCTAGGACTGGGAGATCTTGAGGGTGACCTTGAATACCTTCTACCTCATGGGGTTCCCGAGGGAATAGATGGTGGAGAGTTGTTTCCACTGTTGGTACCCCTATTGTTGAATTGTGCATAAAGTTGTTGAGCTAGAAGCCTATCTTGTTCTTCTCATGCGGCTCTTCTCTCTATGTCTAACAAGGCTCATTATTTCTCCTCTAGGAGCCTAAATTTTTCTTCTTTTGTAGCTTGTTCATTCAAGAAGGCTTGTTTTTCTCACTCAATACTTTTTAGCCTCTCACTTGTATATCTTGAGGTTGTTTTTAGTGGAGAGATTGGCCTTGAATGATTGAACAAGTTAGCTACATTCACATGAGCATCATAAGATTGGTTTTTTTGGTCTTCATGTTGTGACCGTGCATCTTGTTGAGCTCATCTATAATGTTTTTCAGCTCGTTGATGAGCATCTAGATACCTAGTGCTGATAGTGGGTGACTCTGGTTGATTATCATGAGAAGACTCCCCAAATAATATGTTATCTCTATGTCTTTGGAAAATGTCATTGAGAGTCTGATCCATTGCTTCTTTATCCTTTTTGGTCAAGGTGTAACTCATCTCCATATTTGATTGAGAAGATGCTAAAGAGGTACTCAACTGACTAAGGCTACTCCTAGGCTCAAACCAAACTTCTAAAGTACTCTTGGGAGACTGATCAAAGACGGGTTCCTTCCCCTTTCACTTTTAGCGAGTTTATACTAAAGGTAATTGTTCAAAAACTACTTGAGGTCATTTTCCTTAGTCCACTTGGTATCTTGTTGTAACCAGAATGAAAGAAAAGACCCTTAATGAGAAGATGACCTTATGAATCATTGATTATCAAACTAGGATAGTGAAAATATTCAATCATCCAAATGAGAAATGGTGAAATAGAAAGCTGACAAAAGGTATAAATCAACACTACCATAGTGGTGCATAACAAAAGGATTCCATTATCCTAGCACATATGGATTAGGAGGATGAATTACCCAAAATATATTGAAATTGAATTTATGTGAAGATGGATTTGGAAAAAAGAGTACTCAAACTCTCCAAGTGTGCAATCAAGGAATCTAAAGGTGAATCTTGTCAACAAGGATGATTCCCAACTTACCAATGACAAGAAAAATATTTGGTGAGATCAAAGATTACTAACTAAAGATGTCTAGAGCCAAAAACCTAAGGTGCAAACAAGCTTTTAGCTACAGAGTACAAAACCTACTAAAATCTGATCAACCAAGGAAAGACTAAAAATTGCATAAACCAGGCAAACAACAAAAAGACTTTATGTGATAGTTTCCAAGCTAATAGGGCGATAATTTCAGCTCCAATAGCATATATTTCTCAGTACAGGGTGTGATACTATTCCAGTGTTGTATGACTCTTGACCAGTGAGTGCTAAAAATCTCAATTTTAAGGGAAATTTTATCAAAATTTCATTGTAAAGGTTGATTTTTTCGATTTCAATCGTAGTGACAATAGTAAATTGACAGGTTTGCAAATAGTAAGGGATCAAAACATGTCTTCAAACACTTGAAACAAGGGCAAAAGCAACCTTTCCAAGACAAGCAATTGTGATATCAAAGCAATAAAATCCTATGAATACTACGGTGATGTTGAATATGCAATAAAATTTAAACGGGTATATCACAATGAGAACACTTCAAGCACTTTCTAGCCTAAAAAGACAATGGCTCAATACTTAACAACTTGGCCCACACTTGATGTCCCATTGCCTCACACAAAGTGGTTGCCCACAATAGATATTGGCTTTGTCGTGGAAGTGCCAATGACACAACCAAAGGAACACAGATGGTGAGTAGTCTTGGGGTGATCCGGGTTATTCCACTTGGATCAACCCTTGCACCAAGAAGCTAAGTGGCAAAATAGGGTGGCCTCTATCTATGGTTCTTAGTAAGGGCTTCCATTCATAACACCCCTCTTGCTCCTCAAAAAACTAGGACCTCGTGGCCACAAGAGTACCTTAAGCATTCTTGCTTGACATTTTTCTCATGGTTGCAATCCCACAAGCTACTCACATCAAGTGAAGACAAGTGATATGTCTACCAAAGTTTTGTGTCCTTGATAGCCTTGAGTTTATAGTGGGTCGGAATAGTCAACAAAAAGCTTTTCCCCACTTGGGTCATTCCTCTTGATCGCTCAAGAGCGGGCCCGCTAAAAGATTCTAAAAAAGCTAAACAAAAAGTGGATCAACTTATGAGGTTCAAGGTTTTTGTTTCACCACAAGGGTGAAGAGCATACTCCCCTATCTCAAAGTTTTCTCCCAAACACACCAAGCAAAGGATTCAATTACCCTCTTGCTTTCAAAATCTAAAGATGGGTCAAGATTTTCTAGTTCACCATAAGGGTGAAGAGCATACTTCTCCTACCACCCAAAGATTCCTACAACAAGATATTATGTTCCTATGAAATGAAACAACTAGTAGATGCCACACTTGAAATGAAATAAATAACAATCACTTTTTCTTTTTTTTTAATGCTTTTGGGCAGCCCTGCAAAAACCATTAGTAGCCCTTGTGCATGCAATTTTTTGGCAAAATATTTGAGCAAGAGGCACCTACAACCACAACTTGTTAGCCCCACAAAGAGTTAGCACATAAAAACCAACAATAATCTACAAATAAGCCTCTGTTTTACAACAGCAAATCAGAAATCCAAAAGTAGGAAAACTGAAAATAGCAAGCAAACTAGCAAATCTGGAATTAAATAATCTGATAGCAAAATTAAACAGAAAATACCAGGTGGCATTTAACAGCTAATATGCATCATTTAAAAGCTGGCAGGCATGATCAAAATACTCATAGATGCAATCAGATTGTTCATGGGCATGATCAAAATGTGCACAGGCATGACCAAAATGTGCATAGGCGTGAACAGAATGTGCACAGGCGTGAACAAAATGCACACATGCATGAACAAAATGTGCACAGGCATGAACAGAATGCACATAGGCATGAATAGAATGTGCACAGGTGTGAACAGAATGCGCACAGGCATGAACAGAATGCGCACAGGCATGAACAGAATGTGCACAGGCGTGAACAGAATGTCCATAGGCATGAACAGAATGTGCACAGGTGTGAACAGAATGTGCACAGGCATGAACAGAATGTGCACAGGCATCATCAAATTTCTCATAAGTGGCATCAGAATGCTCATAGGCAGTGTTTCTCTTGTTTGTGCAAAATTGATGAAAAAGTGACGCTGAAAATATACAAAACTTGATAAAAATGAAGAGAATGAGGCTCAAGGCCCCACGGTGGGTGCCAAAAATGTACACACTAAGTAGTGCACTTCTCTAAGTCATTGCATCCAAGGGAATCCATGAAAGGGAAGCCTTAGAAAGTGACCTAGAGCTCCCTATGAATGGAGTTGCAAGGATTTTAAGATTGCTCTCAGCTAGAGCTATAAAGCTTGTAACCTTGCTAGTCAACCACACAATGGGAGATTCAAGGAAGACAAGGGAAAGAATGCCAATATCCTCAAGAATCAAAATGAAAATGCAATGCAACTAGATTAAGATGAATATGCAAGTATGCAAGCTTAAGCTATGGAAATGAAAGAACAAATATTAAAGCCTCCTAATTAAACTAGGTGAGCTAATATAAAGCATAAAGGAAACTAAGCTATGAATGCCATGATAATGAAACTAAAATGTAAGAAATGAAACTAAGATAGCATGTAAATGTAAAAGCTAAGGATGCTCCAAATCTTCAAAAGCTTCAAAGTGACCTAGAAAACCTGCAGCATAACATTAGTATTCAAAGATGCATATATGGAAAATGAAGAAGAGAGCTCTTCTTTTATAGAAAATGAAAATCAATGGATGATGGAGATTAAGAGGCAAAAGATTTAACCAAGGGTGGAGCATAAAAGAGGAGCAATCCATGTGCACAAATATCCTTCAATGAGAAAATAAGAGTTGACTTTTGTATCCATATGAGATAAAAAGTGTTTTTTCTCTTTTTATAAAATAAGAATGGTACTTTATTTGTGCAACTTAGGATAAGATGAAAAGTGGGGGCTTTTTATTTAATAAAAGGGGAGGAAATTCCTTTTAAATAAATAAAAACTTCAGAATAAAATGGTTAGCCCAAGGAAAATAATCGAAAATGATAAAATAGGATTTGATCAGGGAAATTGATATTGAGTTGAAAATGTTGATTTAGGGATTTGATAAATTGTTGAATGGGGGCCCAAAGTCTAGGTGACCATTTTAGGGTGCATACAACCCCTAGGTGCATTCCTAGCCTTCACATGCCATCAATGGCTTACAATGCTTTGATCCTTTACAAAATAATTAACATACAATCCAAACATAAGAAAAACATATTTAAATGACCATTATTAGCCTCATTAAAATGCCAATGACCTTGTATGATCATGTTTGTCTTTAAATCCTTCCAAGTTCTATCAATAACCCTGGTGTATCCTCTAGGCCTTGTTCTTGGCCTTGGTGCTCCTGCACAAGTACCCCAAGTAAACATCTAATAGCCAATGACAAAGTTGAGCTTATGGCTTCCTTGAAGTATCTCTCTTAATAAGTTACAAGGAATGAGAAAGGATTGCCTCCAAATTAGTTTCTATTGGGAATTAATTAATGAGGTTGTACTAGTCATTATAATAGCCATGCGACTTATTGGTTATAATCATTTTTTTGCACTAAATATTTTACTAATAATATGATTTTTATAAAACTCAAGTGCTGATATGTGAGAAAATGATCTTTTCTTTAGGCCATATTGGTGCAAAGCACCAAGGAAAAGGAGGAAAACTAGGGTCACTCATGAATACTAAAGGATTTTTAAAGACAAATAATGACCATGAAAGGTCATTCGTAATGTAATCAGACCAATTTGGTCATTTGATGATGTTTTTTTAGAGTGTTGAACATTTTGTATAATAGGATCATGAATAAGGGTATGTAAGCCATTTTGGCACCTAAGGCTTAATTGATCATTTTGTAGGTTCATAAGGTGGAAATGCATTAAAATTTTATGTAATACCCTATATTGATGTCCTTGGGACATTAGAGCTACTTCAAAACATAATGAAGTCACATTGGGTCAGAAAAGCCTATAAAGGCTACTACATGTATTAATCGGATATCATAGGCAAATGATGTAGAGTGCAATAGCTTAAGGGTAACAGTCAATTACAGTCGGTTTGAGGACAATTTTTGGATATTTTAGGAAGTTAGAACATTTTCAAAAGACTTTATCAAGGCTGTGAAAGACCGAGACAAGGAGACCAAGTTGATGTAACAAGTTTATCTTAAATAGAAAATCATTTTCTACAAAATTTTCATTATGTTATTCTATATAACAGTCTAAATTCCATTAGTTTTATTATGAGTATATCAATGTTTTGATTCATCTGTTAGTGTAATAGATGGGGGTTTGAATGCTTTAAATTATGATTTTTGCTTTATTGGAATCCACTTAAAAATAACAGAGATATCTTGGTTTTAATACAAACTGGTAAACCCTAGGGCTAGGGTAATCAGAGGTTTAATAAAATGTAGTATGGAATATTTTTACATACATCCAAGCCTCACATTTGGTAGGAGGATGGAATGAGACATGTATTTTATATCTCTCAAGTTGAAGGTGGTCATGCATCAAATATAAAGCATGCATTGGATAAGAGAAACCCATGAAATGTTGCCCCAGACTATGACAGAACAACGACATACCAGTTTGGTTGAGTTTTGTGTGGTAGGGTGATTCCAAAGAGGATGTTGGGTTAAGAGTGGGTAAAGGGAAGTATTTAATGTACCCTAGTGGATAGAGGGTAGTGGAACCACAATCAAGGGTGATTTGGTTTGACTGTCACTGTCTGACAGTAAGTTAATGTTAAGTAATCCAAGTCCAGGTCAATATTGGATTAGGAAGGTGTTGGGGAGTAAAAAATGTGTTGAGATAAGGGAATTTGATTATGGTAAGGAATAGAACCCAAGAGGAAGGGCTAGATCATGTTAAGGTCTTAAGGAAGGGTGTGTTGACATGTGTAATAGTGGGATAGACACATTAAGGTTTAACATGTTGACAGTAGAAATTAGGAAATGATTAGAGTTAAGGGACTTGGGGATGTTAATACTTATAAGAAAAGAGGGAATAATGATGTGTCAAGGTATTTGTGTTCATAGGACATGTTATCTTTGAAGGGATTTTTTGGTGTGCTTGTTGTATCCATTATTTTTCCATATCAATACCTTCTCATAAGCCAATGTGGTGTTGGGGATATAGTAGTATGGATCAAGTATTTCATGTGGCTCAAATCACTATTTTGGGACATACTATTATGATTATGAGGTTTTAGGACAACAAATTTTCCTAAGCACTACTGAGAGCTTACCCTGCAACAAATGTACTATTGTAAAAATCATCACAAGTCCATTTGTTGTTGGGTCTAGCTCCCAGTATTTCTTGGTCAAATCTACATGTTTGTCACCTATGTATATACCTTCTCTGATCAACTCATATGCACAAGTGATGAACATGTAGATTTGCCTAAGTACTAGTGTGATCTTACACTGCAACACATGTACTATTGTGAAAATCATCATAAGTCCATTTGTTGCTGGGTCTAGCTCCCAATATTGCTTTGTCAAATCTACATGTTTGTCACATGTGCATATACCTTCTCTAATCAACTCTTATATGCACAAGTGATGAACATGCAAATTTTCCTAAGCACTGTTGGGAGCTTACCCTGCAACACATGTACTATTGTCAAAATCATCACAAGTCCATTTGTTACAGGGTCTAGCTCCCAGTATTGCTTGGTCAAATCTACATGTTTGTCACCTGTGCATATACCTTCTCTGATCCACTCTTATATGCACAGGTGATGAACATGCAGATTTTCCCAAGCACTACTAGGAGCTTACCCTACAACAAATGTACTATTGTGAAAATCATCACAAGTCTATTTTTTTAGGGTCTAGCTCCCAGTAATGCTTGGTCAAATCTGCATGTTTGTCACCTATGCATATACCTTCTCTGATCAACTCTTATATGGACAGGTGAAGGTTGTATATGCATAGGTAAAGGATGATCAGCTCCAATCTCCTATTTGTATCTATATGTTATCAAATAATTTCCACTGAGAATCTTGTCTACTTGAAACATTTGAATTGTTAAAGAAATTGGCATTTGAAATTTTATTCATTGGTTGTGTGATTAGAGAAGGTATATGCACGGGTGATGAACATGCATATTTCATAATAATACTTCGAATATTATTTTGATCTCTTCTCATAACAATAATAATATTAGTTTTTGTTTTACATGATTGCATTCTCCAAATCATTACTAGCAAAATTTTGAACATATCTAAATGGAATACTCTGTGCCTGACATACTTAAATAGAATACCCCAAGAAGTACCAAATGATGAATGCTCAATTATTGTAATGGAAAAGCATCAGAATCATCCATTTCTAGAACATTACTTTCTATAGTCTAATGATTTTTCTATAGTCCTAATGATTTTTCTTATTTCTTGTCTTTTGTCCCTTTTTGATTTCCTATGTTTTTGCTTGGTGATAGGATTTTGAATATTGTTGACAAAGCATGTTTCTTTTTTTCATTATTTGATTGATCCTCTCACCTTTACTTACTTTTTAAATTCCATTGTCCTAATCAAGTTTTGCAGTGCATTTTATTAGGTTTCATGTTTTCGATTGTGGGGTTCCATATTGTTTGTTGTTCTCAATAAATTAGGCCTTGAATTTGACTTTTCCCATGTTTGATTTTGTGCCAATTGTGGAGTTCACCTTCTTTTGATGGTATATTTCATTTAGTACTCTATGTGGAATACTATTTTGTTCACTATTGTATTTCAGCTTGATATTTCATTCATTTTTCATATACATAGAGACTACACATGCTGATAAAAAATGAGCTATTTGATTTAGGTTTACTGTTCATGATTTTAAATGGTCAATATTTCTAATGGTACTCCTTGGTGTATTTCATTTAAAAATAATCAGGTTTCTATGGCTATGATAAATGTCACTTTGTGTTGAGAAAATTAGAGTTGAGAAAATGGTTGTTCAATGACTGTATATGTAGGTTGCAAACAAATCATCCTTCTTCCACCAACATTCTAGTCAATGTACAAGTAATGAGTCATTCCATTCAAGAAAGACCATGTCTGACAATATCAACCTAGAACAAAATAAGGAGACAATTGCTAGATTGTGGTCTAACTTTAAAAGAAAAGGTGATGGAAAATGTTATTGTCCCTGCAAAATTTGCAATGTCTTAAAGACTCGAAGATATCTAATCAAAATAGTTGAGGAACATTGTAGGAAACATGGTCACATTGAAGGGGGAAATGAATCTCATCCATTGGTATGTATTTCAATATATTATTTTAACAATTTATATACATAAGAAATGAATTGATGATGACATCATGTTCATGGGTGAATTAAGGTCATAATTTTGATATAGGTCAACCACCCTAGATTTCATGTTATGGACCATGAAAATCTAGAGAATGTGGATTTCCAACTGAGGGAACATGGAGGTGTGAATATCAAAGTAGAAGGTAATGATCCCATGGAAGAAGACCACAATGGTCAAAATGATCATGATGATCTTAATGATGGTACTAGCACAACTAATGATGATGATGAAGATGACCTTGATGTACCTATACTTGAGAAGTCATATGACCCCTATATGAAGGATCCCAAACAACTCTTCTTGCCACTGTATTTTTGTTGGTGAACTTGAAGGTTATGAATGGTTTACCCAACGTAGAAATCACACATATGTTAAGGTATGTCATATATGTCATCTTTTTCATCTTTTTTAGTTGTAATTTCCTTATAGTTAACAAAGGGTGAATCATGTACCGATTAATATTCTTTATATTAACAAATTATATTTTTTGTTATAGGTTGATAGGTGAGTGTTTGTTACCACCATCAAATATTTTACCTTTCTCGTATCAAGAATTATTTGTCATTATGAAAGATATTGGAATAGAGTATCAAAAAATACATGCATGCCTGAATCATCATATTGATGGAATATGGATGAAGTGACTGAGAGGGGGGGGGGTGAATCAGTCAACCATAAAACCTTCACTATTTATTCTTTCCAGATCCCTTAGGATATCTTAATACTGTTATCTGTTTTAGCACTCGGTAAATAGATTGCAGTAGCTTTGAAAATGCAGAAAGTATTATCAATATTATCTTTAGATATTCATCAACACATGTATATGATTGTGAAAGCAATTAAGAACACAAGAGACACAAGATTTAACGTGGAAACCCAATATGGGAAAAACCACCAATGTATCTAGATACTGATTTTCACTTTTCTGAAGTGATGCCCGGTTAAAAGCCAACCCGGTAAAAGGTTACAAAACACACTGTTAGGTGTGACCTTGTTAGAGGATTTAAAAACACCCTGCTAGGAGTGGCCTGGTAAGAGGTCTTGAAAACAATTCAATGGAATTTTCACCTTGTTAGAGGATTTATATTATGGCTGTTAAACCAACTCGGTTAAGAGATTTAGAATTCACTGTTACAATGATAAGAAGGTAACAATGAGAAAGTAACCTGTATAATAATGCAACTATCTTGTTGATTACAGATCTTTGTTCTGCATAATTCTGATCCTTTCTGATCAAATAAATCTCTGCTGCTCCTCAAGGATATCTGAATATCCTTCACAAGTTCGCATATACCTTTCCTTCTTTTCTTCTGTAAATCTTCTGCTGTGTTATTTTTTTTACTTTTCACATTTGACCTTTTATTTATATGATTTTGGATTAGTCAAATCGACATTATTTAGTATAACAGTCGGCTGAATTAAGTAAACTCTATTTGCAAAAATCCTTCAAGGACCGACAGTGCTCGGTGACCATATCTTTCTATAATCTTTCGGTGACCGAGGGAACTCGGTAAACACCGACAATTCTTTGATAACCGACTGAACTCGGTAAACATTATCTTTTCTCGAAGACCGACTGAACTCGGTAAACACTAAACTTTCTTCGGCAACCGAGTGAACTCGGTAAACACTAAACTTTCTTCGGCAACCGAGTGAACTCGGTAAACACTAAACTTCTGTCTGGTAGACCGACTGAGCTCGGTAGAAGCTGATTGCTGCGGACTATGACATAGTGTGACATCAAAGACAATACATAATTGAGTAGCAATTTCCTTCAGACAATTGTTTCCAACAATCTCCCTCTTTGGCATTGATGGCAACACAATATGTCATAACATAAGAAATTTGAAAGAGTTAGCTTGGTTTAGATTCAAATCTCCCTCTGTCAGCAAACTTCCTGTATCCTGAAAATTCTTCCTTCTGACTATTGAAAAATTTCTTGAAGCAATAGTAAAGACATAGCAAAAACTCCCTCTTTGACAACACATGCCAAAGATAATTCACATATTACCGGTGAAAATTAATGTACCTCAAGTACTGATTCATATGCAATGATTCCTTTAATATACTGCATCAACAGGTTGATTTTCAATCATGTTGAGGTTGATGCATCACTAAAACTGTATTTAGTGAGCCTCGGATAGGGGAATGACCCCTAACTTACCTCTTAGATACATAAATGCATCCTTAGGTAATGGTTTGGTAAAAATGTCTGCAATCTGTTCTTTTGTATGAATATATTCTAATCTGATTTCCTTGTCCTGCACCAATTCTCTGACAAAGTGATATTTGATAGCAATGTGCTTGGTTTTGGAATGCATCACTGGATTCTTAGAAATGTTTATTGCACTGGTATTGTCACAAAATATAACAACTGGTTCTTTGATTTCAACCTTCATACCTTCTAATAGCTATTTAAACCAAACAATATTTGAACAGTTTACTGCAGCAGCAACATATTCTGCTTCAGCTGTGGATTGAGATGTGCAATTCTGCTTTTTACTAGTCCAGGATACCAGTCTTTTTCCAAGAAAAAATGCTCCACCACTTGTGCTTTTTCTGTCATCGATGTTTCCTTCCCAATCAGCATCAGTAAACACTTTCAAGTCTAGATTGCCTCCAAATTTATACCACAAACCATACTCTTCAGTTCCTTTTAAGTATCTTAATATTCTTTTGATTGCCATCATGTGATTTTCCTTAGGTTTTGCTGAGAATCTAGCTACTATACCGACTGCTAAGGCAATATCAGGTCTTGTATGTACTACATACTGCAATTTTCCAATCATAGATCGGTATAGGGTCTGATCAACTTCTTTTGAATCATCATTTTTGGTCAGTTTCAGTCCAGTACACATGGGTGTACCAACTGGTTTTGAATCTTCCATACCAAACTTCTTAAGTATCTCCTTAATGTATTTGGATTGAGTAATGTATATACCATTCTTGCTTTTCTGAATTTAAAGACCAACAAAGAATTTTATTAAACCAAACATAGACATTTCAAATTCTCTGTTCATTTCCTCTGAAAATTCTTTACACTGATCCTCATTCCCTGTAAATATAGTATCATCCACAAATATTTCTGCCAATACAATTTTGTCATCCGGTCCTTCTTTAATATACAGATTGCTGTTATCATTAGCTCTTTTGAAATTAATCTAAATCAAATAGTTATGGAGTCTTTCATACCATGCTCTAGGAGCTTGTTTTAAACCATACAATGCTTTGTGTAACCTGCAGACCATGTCCCTTTTATCTGGATCAACAAAACCTTCCAGTTGTTCAATGTAGACTTCTTCATCAAGAATTCCATTGAGAAATGCAGATTTTATATCCATCTGATATACCTTAAATCCTTTGTGTGCTGCATAAGCAAGTAGAGTTCTTACACCTAATCTTGCGACAGGAGCAAAGGTTTCTCCATAATCTATACCTTCTTCTTGAGAATAACCTTTACATACCAGTCTAGCTTTGTTTCTAGATACTTGACCATCTTCATTCAGCTTATTCCTGAATACCCATTTTGTTCCAATTACATTCTTATCTTTAGGTCTGGGTACAAGAGTCCAAGTTTTGTTCTTTTGTATTTGTTCCAATTCTTCATTCATTGCTTCAATCCAACTTTCATTCTCCAATGCATCTTTGATATTTCTAGGTTCAAAATCAGTAAGCAGACATGTACCTTTTAGCTTGCTTCTTGTCATAGTACCATCTGATTTGTTTCCAATGATTTGGTCTGGTGTATGATGTCTTCTGACATATTTGGCTAGTATAGGTTCCTTGCCTTTTGAATGATTCATGCTGTTGTCTTCTAGGATCTCTTCTTCAGGTTGCTCGGGCTCGGTAGATATTTGCTTGGTAACTTCAGGCTGAGACTCGGTCTGAATTTCTTCCTGTGACTCGGTTTGAACTTCTTCCTGTGACTCGGTCTGTGACTCGGTAACTGTGCTCAGCTCGGTAGATATAGCTTCCTTATTGATAGTTGTGTCTGTCAATGTTTCAGGTTCAATGTAAACGAATCTTCTGTAGTTCTCAGGTTCCCTTTTGCTTTCTTCCTCAGTCTTTTCTGCAAACTCATCAAATTTTACATGTATACTTTCTATGACTTTGTAAGTAGATAAGTTCAGACATTTGTATGCCTTGCTTTTGCTAGAATATCCTAGGAATATTCCTTCATCACTTTTCACGTCAAATTTATTTCTTCTGGATTCTTTTAAGATATAACACTTGCTACCAAATATTTTCATGTAACTTACATTAGGTTTATAGCCATACCATAATTCATAAGGAGTTTTGAATGTGTCTTTCTTCAGTTGTACTCGGTTCAAGGTATGAACTGCAGTGCTGATAGCTTCCTTCCAGTACTTTATAGCAATGTTCTTTTCTATCATTAGAGTCCTTGCACAATCCATAATAGATCTGTTTCTTCTTTCTGCTATTCCATTCTGCTCAGGAGTTCTCGGAGCTGATACCTGTCTTTTGATTCCTCTTTCAATGCAGAAGTTGTTAAAATCATGGGAGATGAATTCGCCACCTCTGTCTGATCTTAAGCATTTCAATCTTTTCCCTGTTTCTTTTTCTACTCTTGCTAAGTACCATTTGAACTTTTCAAATGCCTCAAATTTTTCTCTTAAATACATGACAGTCATCATTCTAGAATAATCATCAATGAAAAGAATAAAGAATTTATCTCCAGTATAGCTTTGTATTCCAATAGGTCCACATAAATCAGTATGCACAATTTCCAAAATTTCTTTAGACTGATAGTTCTTACTTTTGAAACTAGTTTTACTCATTTTGCCAATCTGACAATTCTTACATAGACCAGTGTCAGGTTTCTTCAAAGTAGGAATGCCTCTAACCTTCTTGAATTTGCTTATTTTTATCATGTTATCAAAATTCACATGACATAACCTTTTGTGCCATAGCCAACTTTCTTCTATTTGAGCAATAAGGCATGAATATTCATTGAGATCAAGATAAAATAAGTTACCTTTTGTTTGTTTGCCTGATCCAATGAGTTTTCCTTTTCCATCCAGCAGTCTTGCTTGACCATTCATGAATTCAACCTTGAAACCAGTGTTGATTAGCTGTGCTACACTTAAAAGATTATGTTTTAGTCCTTCAACCCAGTAAGCATTATCACATATGAGTTCTTTGGTTAATGAGATTCTTCCTTTTCCTTTTATGCAACAAGGTTCATTGTTTCCAAATCTTACATTACCATTGTCACAGTCTTCTAGATATTCAAATTTTGTCTTGTCACCAGTCATGTGGTGTGAACATCCGCTGTCTATTATCCATATATCATCTTTGCTTATATGAGAAATAAGTGCCATCTTATCTTCATCATCATCAGATTCATCTTTTATAGCAATAAAGACAATTTCTTCTTCACTATCATCAGAATCTTTAGCCATAAAACATGATTTCTTACCTTTATCCTTGTATGATTTGAAATTCTTTTTGCCATAGTACTTGTGACTTCTCTTTTCTTCCTTGACTTGCTTGTTTGGGCACCTAGCTGCAATATGTCCAATTTCTTCACATGAAAAACAGATTAAAGGAGTTTTACCTTTATATTTACCTTTCCCTCTAGAGTACTTCTTTGCAAGTAATGCTTCTACAATTTCAAGATCACTATCAGAACTTTCTTCTGATTCTTCTTCACTTTCTGACTGAACTTCTTTAATTTTCTTGTTCTTCTTTAGTGAAACCTTGGCCTCAAATGCTGATTCAATATTTTTGGAACTAGGAACATAGTTATCATAGTTGTCTAATTCAAAAGCTGTCAATCTTCCAACTAAAGCATCCAAAGTTATATTGTGGTTTGTTTCGCATCTTCTTTCTTGAATAGCTGATACTCTTATTGCATAGATAGGGAGTAGTGTTCTGAGTACCTTACTTATAACAGTCTCATCCGAGATTGTTCCTCCAGAAGCTCTAATTGCACTTACACTTGCTTTGATTCTTTCAACATATTTTGCAATGTTTTCATCTTCCTTCATATTCATCTTGTCAAACTGTCCTCTTAGGCTTTCTGCTTTGGCTCTTTTCACATTTGCATCACCACCATATATTTTCTTCAGTGCCACCCACATTTCATATGCAGTGGTGTAGTCTTTAATATCATCAAATTCTTCATAGCTGAGAGCAGATGCAATGTCTATCATCATGGTGTTGTGAGTCTTTTTATCTGCAATGTCTTCAACAGTTAATGCGCCATTAGGAATTGTGTATTCTTCATCAATGTATTTACATCCTGAATCACCAATGGAAGCCAGATGAAGTCGCATGAGACCTTGCCATGCTGAAAAGTTATCTCTGTTAAGCTTTGGAATTTCCCTCTTGTAAGACATCCTGATCTTTAGCTTAGGTCCTTGAAACCCTTCCTGCAAGCACCAAAAGCTCTGATACCAATTGATGGAATATGGATGAAGTGACTGAGAGGGGGGGGGTGAATCAGTCAACCATAAAACCTTCACTATTTATTCTTTGCAGATCCCTTAGGATATCTTAATACTGTTATCTATTTTAGCACTCGGTAAATAGATTGCAGTAGCTTTGAAGATGCAGAAAGTATTATCAATATTATCTTTAGATATTCATCAACACATGTATATGATTGTGAAAGCAATTAAGAACACAAGAGACACAAGATTTAATGTGGAAACCCAATATGGGAAAAACCACCAATGTATCTAGATACTGATTTTCACTTTTCTGAAGTGATGCCCGGTTAAAAGCCAACCCGGTAAAAGGTTACAAAACACACTGTTAGGTGTGACCTTGTTAGAGGATTTAAAAACACCCTGCTAGGAGTGGCCTGGTAAGAGGTCTTGAAAACAATTCAATGGAATTGTCACCTTGTTAGAGGATTTATATTATGGCTGTTAAACCAACTCGGTTAAGAGATTTAGAATTCACTGTTACAATGATAAGAAGGTAACAATGAGAAAGTAACCTGTATAATAATGCAACTGTCTTGCTGATTACAGATCTCTGTTCTGCATAATTCTGATCCTTTCTGATCAAATAAATCTCTGCTGCTCCTCAAGGATATCTGAATATCCTTCACAAGTTCGCATATACCTTTCCTTCTTTTCTTCTGTAAATCTTCTGCTGTGTTATTTTTTTTACTTTTCACATTTGACCTTTTATTTATATGATTTTGGATTAGTCAAATCGACATTATTTAGTATAACAGTCGGCTGAATTAAGTAAACTCTATTTACAAAAATCCTTCAAGGGCCGACAGTGCTCGGTGACCATATCTTTCTATAATCTTTCGGTGACCGAGGGAACTCGGTAAACACCGACAATTCTTTGATAACCGACTGAACTCGGTAAACACTATCTTTTCTTGAAGACCGACTGAACTCGGTAAACACTAAACTTTCTTCGGCAACCGAGTGAACTCGGTAAACACTAAACTTTCTTCGGCAACCGAGTGAACTCAGTAAACACTAAACTTTCTTCGGCAACCGAGTGAACTCGGTAAACACTAAACTTTCTTCGGCAACCGAGTGAACTCGGTAAACACTAAACTTCTGTCTGGTAGACCGACTGAGCTCGGTAGAAGCTGATTGCTGCGGACTATGACATAGTGTGACATCAAAGACAATACATAATTGAGTAGCAATTTCCTTCAGACAATTGTTTCCAACACATATTATATATCATAAACAACATGAATTTGCAATAGAATGCCCTAATTGTCATATTAGTAGATACGGATAAGATCAAATAACAAAAAAGGTGTCTCACAAGGTTCTTTAGTACATTCCCATTATTCCACGTCTATAACAATTATTTAGGTGCACTAGCTTGGCACAATTTATGGATTACCGTGCAAGAAATAGAAGTTGAGATGATATTATGCCAATTTCTATAAATGGTTCATCATTTAAGGAAATAGAGGAAACTTGGCCACACCTTAAAGAAGAACCTTGTAATCTCAAGCTTTCATTGGTAGCAGACGGTGTCAATCCGTTTGGAGAGATGAGATCTGTTTACTTGGTGTTGCCTATTTTTGTTATCAACAATAACATTCCTCCTTGGATGTCCATAAAGAGGGAGCACATAATGTTAGCAATGATTGTTCCAGGTATTTTTTCATTTAATATTCATCTAAATTAATTTATTATAAATACCCCATCAAAATGGTCATAATAATTATGTAATGTTTTTGTTCATTCAACTAGGTAAGTACCAAGTTAAAGATATGAATGTATATATTGAGCCCCTTATCGACGAGTTGATGGTGTTATGGAATGGGTCACTATGTATGACATCTCTAGACCAATAGTTCAAAGACAATTTCAATTCTATGCAATGCTTGTATGGACAATACATGATGCCCCTGGGCTAACACATTTTTGTGGTATGTTCTCTTGTTAACACCTCTTTTTTGGTATGTTATAGTGCTAACACATTTTTGGTGTATGTTTAAGTTACGCATGATAATTGTAATGATCAAAATTAGCATATTTAATCCAATTATACACGATCTTGTAGGTCTTTAGACAAAGGGACAATTTGCATGTCTAGTTTGTTGTCCAAAGATGAAATATCGTCATTCAAAAAGTTTAAGAAAGCAGGTGTTCGATGACTATAGATAATTTCTCCACATAAATCATAAGTATTGAATTACCAAAAAACATATTTTCAATGGGAAAGAAGAGACTACATCAAAGCCATGGAGAATGACACCTCGCATATGGAAGTTGGCATACAATAGAATAAACCATCTAGGTAATATCATTCCATTTGAAGGTTTATGTTTGAAATTTATATTTTGATAGTGTTTTTTTACTGATGATGTAATCAATGCTCATGAAGTTTGTGAAGGCATTAATGACCAACTTCCAAAAGGACTAAAAAGTTATCCTATACAATCTAGTAGGTTGTTGTACTACAAGAAACTCCCAATCATGCATTTTTTTGATGCTATACATATTGGAAATAATGTAACAGAGACATTATGGAAAATATTGGATGAAAGGAATGACAAAGACACAATTGTCAAAAATTATAGTGATGTTGAAGAATCCAACCATGCAATGAAAAATGTCATTCGATCAAATAAAAATGGAGAGCAGATTGATATAAGTTCCCTTCCTTGGTTATTGTCGAAGCAGCAAAGCAATGCTATAAAAGAAGTCATACAAAAAATTGAATTTCCCACAGGATTTGTTGCAAACATAAATAATCTCATATCAAAGAAAAGTGAATTTGCGCCAGGGATGAAAACACATGATTGACATATATTTATTAAGGTAAATTCATGTTATTCTATATTAACTATATATTTGTATATTGCATGTAGTTTTCATTGTATTATTTTATAAAATATTGAAAAGATCAATTTACAATTATTGCAGTAGTACGGTATACCTCTATCTCTCCCACACCACTTCGACAACAGTGTCAAACAAGTTATATATGATCTTGGAAAATACATGAGGTGGTTGTCATCAAAAGAAGTCAATAAAGAAGATATAAAATATTGGAAGAGGAAAAATCTTCATCTTATGTGTGAAATGCAAAAGTGTATACCTTCAAGTTTTTTCAATGCATAAGAACACTACCTCATACATTAAGTTGAGGAGATTGAATTGTGTGGACCTGTACAAACTAGGTCAATGTGGATGGTTGAGAGGCACTTGAAATTTTTGAAGGATTGGTTCGACAGAGAGCACATCCTGAGGGTTCTATGGTGGAGGGATATATGGTATACTAGACCATGGTGCACATTAGTGAATATCTTTTTAAGTTTGCAGAAAAGATCTATGTAGATCGTATTTGGGATCCCAACTCCATTAAAAAATTTGAAGGGGACTACTTGATGGCGAAAGGTAGATTGACAAAAGTGAGAGGTAATTATAAGATGTTATTATAGTTAATTAATTCTTATAAATCTTCAATATAATTTATTTTTAATCGGTCTATTTTTTTTTATACAGTTGGTCGAGAGTGAAATGCACTACATTTTTATATTGCAAACAATCTTGATTAGATGATGGTATAGATAGAATGATGTCAACAAAATGGTTGCTTATTAACATGGGAAGGTGTTGCTTCATTGGTTAGAGAAGCTCATCGTAATGGAGATTCCAATGTTACGCCAATGGTAATTGATCTAGCATATGGTTTAAGAGGTAGATAGGTACGTAAATATTTATTAATGATCATGACCCATATGTTTCATATCAACTCATGAAACAAATAATTTTCACATGCTTGAAAAATTGTAGGTCAAGTAGCACAAAGCTATGTACTATCATGGCCACGAATTTCACATAAAAAAGTTGGATGACACAAAGAAAACTTGTGATTCTAGGATAACTATAGTCTTTGAGGTCACTAATCTTTCATTTAGAAATGACATACATCCTCAACAATCTCAAAATTGATACTATGGAATCTTTGATGATATACTTGAGTGTGACTCTAACTCCTTCAAATTAGTTCTATTCATCATCAAATGATACAGGCTACAACTGAATCAAAATGATTCTGATAGAACTGTTATTCAACATGATAATGAATTTACAATGATTAATACAAGGTCATTTGAGCCATTTGGAGATAAGCCCTATGTTCTTCCAAGTCAATGTGAGAAAGTGTTTTACTTAGAGGTTCCACATAAACTAGTTTGGTCATTTGTTGTTAGACATGATCCAAGAGGAAGGTCGGTAAAGTATAATGTGATGGAAGAAGAAGATACTGAAGATGACGATGATGACGATGATAATGATGATGATGATAACAATGATGATGATGATGACAATGATGACGATGATGATGATGATGACAATGATGATGACGATGATGACGACGACGATGATGACAATGATGAAAATGACGACGACAATGATGATGACGACGGTGAGGACAATGAGGATGATGATGATGATGATGATGATGAGATTTATGAAGAAGATGATCAATGACATGATTGAAATGTACAAGGTATATGATTTAATTATTTACATATATTTATATTAATTAGTATATATATTTAATATTGATTTATTGATGTTTTGAATTTAACCCATGTAGTTGTTATTGCAGCAGACCCCCCTTTGGTGCAGTAGCCTCGTGTTCCTCAACATAAGAGGAGGAGACATGTGTTGAGATTAGTAGTATATGAGGGGAATGGCATAGATATTAATGCTCCACTTAGTCATTACTTTAAAAAAATGAACAAGAAACAAAAAAAGAAATGATTGTAATTAACCTTTTTTTGCTAATGAAAGAATGTTGTCTTAATGAATGTAATTTTGTACTAGTAAATGTTGATGAATGATGTGTTAATGAATTATTCATGAATGTTGTGTGTTAATGAGTGTTATGTGATTATAATGATTGAATGTCATATTTCAAAAATGGATGAATGAATAAATGAATGTTATTAGATGTTAATGGGGAATTTAGAGTGATGTTAGGGGGGAGGGGCCAAATGAGCTTCCATGTTCATGTGGTTGGCCTTGTTAAGTAGAGAATATTAAACTATTCTTGAAACTAAGTGAAGCTCAAACTAAACCAATGACTTAGATTCAATGGTCAAAAACACCTACTAGTCCTATTCCACATGGATCAGTACCCCTTCTGATACAGAGGCATCCCTCAACCTCGCTCTAATAAGTCAATATGTGGTTTTTCTAGTTCATTTCCCAATGTTTTCACTAAATTCCCTTACCTTCAAGGCAGATCCAATGGATAGATACTCTCATAAGTCTTATTCCTCAAGGTCAAGTATCCCTCCCTAGGTACACTCAAGTCCTATTCTCTTTGCATATAATTCTTATCATTCCTTTAATAGGATAGTATCATTTTAATGCTTTACATGTCAACATTAACTAATGGGATATTGTCGATTTATCTTTGTTATCATTCTAAATCACTATTTTTTGATCTCATAGTTTATCTTTAATTTTGTTTACTTCCCAAACAGTGGATAGCTTTAATATTACCTTGACAATCCAAAATTTTCAACCTTGATTGTTTTCATTGTTCACAACATTCTCTATTCACTTCCCCCTTATTGTCCACTTCCCCCTTATTGTACCAAGTACTCCTTTCACCATTTATACCAATTCCTTTCTCTTGGTCATCTAGAGAATCATCCATAGAATATTCCTACCAGCATGCAACAAAAGGATTAGAAATAAAAAAGTATCATTTGTTTATGTATCCATAGATACATTGGATTCAACCTCTTCCCTTCCACTTGTTCATCAACTTCTTCTTGTATAATCTCTTTCCTTGGAGACAATTCTATCCTTTTAGCCCTGTCATGACTAGTATCTCCTACAACTTCATGCCCGATCTCTTCATATGAGACTCCTTCTACCTTGTCAATGCCTTCATACTTCATTTCTTCATGTTCTTTCAACATCCCTCCTTTATCTTTCCATTATGTTACTATGGCTTCAAACCTTGCCCATAAGTCTTCTTCTCCATCAAGCCCTTGTGAACTTAGCCTCTCCTTAACTTGAGCAACTTGTTGGGTCTTCTCATAACCCATTCCTTGGTTTCCTATATCATGAATGTAGGGAAGCACTAATTAATGATGATTAAAAAATCTTTTCCAACAAAGGAGAAGAATTCGGTCTATTTTAAATACTTTGGTTCATTAATGTTGTACAATACTTGGGAATAGATAGATATTTTCAAGAGAAAATCAAAATGGCACTTGACTATGCTTACAAGTATGTATATTTTCTTTAAAAAATTCTAATGTACATATTTATACAGCTACTATAAATACTAAATCTATAAGGTGCTTTAAACTCCATGTAGTACTATGTTTTAAAGCATGTTTCATGGTCAAATAAATTGTCATCATTAATAGGTTCTAGAATCAAAATATTATTGAAGATCTCAACATGATAGCATTAGGATTTTGTATGCTTCGATTGAATAGTTATGATGTTTCCTCAAGTGATAAATTTTTTAATTCCTTTTGAATTTAACTTTATCGACTCAATTTTTATAATCAGTAAAATATATTCCATTTGTTAGCAGATGTATTTCAAAAATTCAAAGGTGAGAAAGGAGAATTCATCAACATCAAACCTAGTAAATAATATACTAAACTAGAAAGCATGGTAAATTTATATAAATCTTCAAAGCTAGATTTTCCAAGAGAAGCAATATTGAAAGAGGCTAAAGTTTTCACAGTAGTGTACTTGCAAGAAGCTATAAAGGAAATTGGAGGGATAGAAGAAAATAAAACCCCACTTCAAATGGAGGTAAGTACTTTTTCATGTTAATTTTGGTTTATACAACATGTTCACCTATAAAGTATTCATTAAGGTTTACTAAAATTAGTGAGTATATGAACAACAAAATAGCTACGACCTTCATTTTACTTTAAAGGTAAAAATTTAGTAATAATAAGTGCTTGCAACTTGTTTGAGCTACATAATAGATACTACTTGTTATACATGCACATAATATTTCTAATAAGAAGATAGTTTTTATCAGATTGGGTACATTTTGAAATATCCTTGGAGATGTAGGGTTCCAAGATGGGATACTTGGAATTTTATTCAAATATTCAAACAATAAAATTGTTGGCTTGTCAATGACATTTACAAGTAATAATTAAAGTTTATGTATCATCATTCATATTTCATTATTTCCTTCCAACTAAAAGATCAATGCAAATTTAACATTTTCATTTATTATATTTTCTAATTGAATAGCAGAAAATAAGTTAATTTTGAAAATCCATATTTATGATTTCTTTCAAGATCCCAAATACTTATAGAGAAAAGTTATTGGAAATAGAAATATTAGACTTCAATAGTATATAATCTCACCATCATTATGAAATGAAATTGATTTGTACGTGAGTATAAGACAATATTGAAACTAATGTTCCCTTGAGTACTAGACATTGTTAACATAGGATTTTTTATTGAAAAGATCATTTAATTATTATATTTTAAAAAGAACATGTTTAATCATGCAAAGATAACATTATATTAATTCAAGAGTGAGAAATTTGGCACTCAATATTATGTTGGGAAAATTGTTAGCACTCCCCTCGGGATTCATGACATGGCTTAACCACCTTATGTGTCTTCAATAAGTCTAGTGGTTATATCGAGCATTAACAGGTCGATCTTTTGGTGTAATGACAACTACTACTTATAACAAGTGGTACTAGAGCTTGGTCACAAGTTCAAATCCCCCCAAGTAACATTGAGGGGGAGATTGTTGGCAAAATGGTCAGTGCTCCCCTTAGGATTCGTGACATGGCTCAACTGCCTCTTGTGTCTTCTATAAGTCTAGTGGTTGTATCAGGCATTAACAGGTTGATCTTTTGGTGCAATGGCAACTACTACTTGTAACATGTTAGACTTGAGATTAATTTTATAAAAATTAGCTATCCTAAATTAAAAATGAGTTTTTAAACAAGATATAATGTTTTTTTGTTTATAGATGGTGGAAGCATTCAAAAGTAATTCATCTTGATTTATTTCATCATCGACATGTGGAATTTTATTTTTGGTAGGATTGCTCATTATTTGAGCCCAAATTTAGTGTATGCAGAATTAGTTTTGCAAAATTGGCCATGTTGATGATGATTATGAAGAAGATTTGAAAATGTTGCACCAATCTGAATTGGATCAATCATCATTTTCAAATCTTCTTCATCAATCACCACAACCATTTTCCAAGAGAAACACCTTTCTCTATATGAATCTTGGTTTACATTTCCCTATAATCTTGGTAATTTGAAGCCATCAATGGAAATTTAAAATCCTAAATAATTAGTATACCATTGACGGCTTCATAATTATTAAGTGAAAGGGAGTTTTCCAATTTGGAACCCCCTTTGGCAATGATCCTATGTAGTTCCACATAAACACGACATGTTCCTTAGAAGACTTTTAATCTCATAATAGTTGAGAAAAATAAATGTAGGCATCATGGTAACAATTCTTTGGAGTGTACACAACATAATTGAGTGGTATAATTAGATGATGCAACACAACCACTGCTCCTCTAGTTCTAAGTTGACACTGTAGGATCCAAAAACCATTAGGATTGCCCTCAAATCCTAGGGATTTGTCAATCTCACTACACAAACCCTCAAATTCTAGGGCTTGACAGAGATAAACATTCAATGATATATTTGATAACATAAAGGAGTTTTTATACATTGAAATTTGTAGTTCGTTAGAGGACCGTTACTTCTTGTAGTTACCGAATGGGGTTCATTACTTCCTACAATTATCAAATGGTAACCAACAATGTAATGAAGTTATGCCAACATTCCCCCCCTTATTATATTGATTCTAAAAAAACATCAAATTCACCTTGCCCTAGGGATCCCACCTTAAGGCTTACATAAAAAAACATGTTGATTGCATAATATGAATATATATATTGTGAAATTATTCTTTTTGAAGTTGCAAATCCTGAATCATGCACGGCTCCATCAAGCTATCTTGTGACCCACAGAAAGGTGTAGTGTCAAGTTGTGTTCTCAAGCTCTCAGTCTTGAGCTCTCGAATCATAGTCTTGAATTATTCAACAATGATCCCTAAGAGATGTGATAGATCTCTATCATTGTCTAATGACCGTGAAAGGTTATAATTCTCAATCATATACTCTGAAGCTCACTTGATAGAAATCCATATTGAGTGCAATACAAAATCTTAAACTTCTCTCCAAAATGAGTCTTCACAAGACATGCATTCTTCAAATTTGTCAGCATTAGAAAGCAAAACAAAAATAGAAAGCCAAAAATGCTTCTCATGCAGAACACCATCTCAAAGCAAGAAGCTAATTTGAGATGATGGAAGTTCCTCCATCCACTAATTCTGCCAACCTCCAAATGCAAAGGTTCAAAGCACGAGATTGTGATTAATGGGAGACTGAAAAATTTTAACGACCTCTCCATCATCTGATGTATCCTCATCTTCAATGCATGCAACATTTCCTTCTTCAAATTGTTCTTTTAGTTTTCCTTTAATAACATAACAAGCTCTGGTTCTACAAACCCATATTGTGTGCCTCTTTTTCTTACAGTAAAAACATTTATTGTCTCTTCTATTTTTATTTGACCATTTTTTAGTACTTTGTGAGTATAATGCCTAGTCTATTTGATGATATTCTTCTATGAATTCCTTTGTCCTCTTTTCTTCTGCTAGAAGGACAAAAATCATGTCCTCCAAAATCTGGGAAGTGAGTTGACTTAGTGTAAAGACAATATTACTATATTTGGAAGATAAGCTATTTAACAAGATGGCCTTAGCATCATCATCATCAACATGAGCCTTAACCTCTGAAAGTTGTCTAATGAGAGACCTTAAATTACTTATATGATTTGATATTGTGATCCCATTTTCCATTTTGAATTTAAACAATTGAACTTTTAGAGAAAAATTTGCATTGATAGCTTTTTCTCGAAACAACTTGTTTAGATTAACCCAAATGTCGGCATAATTGTTAGTTAAATCTACTTGATGAAGTTCACAATCCACAAGAGCAAGACCAATAATAGCCTTGGCTTTATCATCTCTATTGTTTCACTCTAACAATTTATTTGCATATGTAGGTGGTTTTTCTTTTCTACTTAGTATGGCCCATAGATTTTTATTCATCAATTGCATTTGTAATTTTATTCTCCATGTATGAAAATTGAAACCAGAGTATTTATCTAATAGAATCTTCATTGAACAACACTAGAATTTTATTTTTCTTACTACCAACCACTCACAAAATTGACAATACTATGTATTTTATACTTGGTTTAAAGTATGTACTTACTATATTCTTGTTGTATTAGAAACAAAGTGCTTCATCAAGAGCCTTTGATAAAAAATGACCGTCAAGTAGATATTCCTTGATTTCATGTATAAAATGCTTCTTTCATTCCCTGATCACCACTACTTTTATTGCATGCACCAGAGTAATACACATGCATACACCTCCTCATGTCACTGCAACTTTTCTATTAACGATGTCATGTCTACTACCAATTTATCTTCAAGAATGAATCTACACTAAATGGTATTCTTCCATGCCTTAACTCATGGATCATTTAAATTCTACACGTATAGAAGTTGAATATTTTATCATGAGTCTCCTTGTTTAGCGCAAATCCTCCATTGCAATAGAAGTTGAATCTTTTATCATGAGTCTCCTTGCATAGCACAAATCCTCCATCGCAACATAACATATAAAAACTTTCCTATGTCATCTTGCTTGGACTGTTACTTCAATCATTTCTCTCTTTATAATCCACACTTATGTATAATTTTCAAAACATGGCAACTACTACAACAAAAGCATGATCTCTTTCCTTCTTTCTCAGCATATAGTCATCATCATTCGCATCTTCAAGATGGTTGCATATCCATTAACATCTACTAACACACAAGAGTTTATATTGCTTGATTTCTTCTGTCGCCTCTACATTTTCTGCCTACTCTAATACCATATGACAAAGATAAACATTCAATGATATATTCAATAACATAAAGGAGTTTTTATACATTGAAATTTGTAGTCCGTTAGAGAACCGTTACTTCCTACAGTTACCAAATGGGGACAGTTACTTCCTACAGTTGCCGAATGGTAACCAACAATGTAATGAAGTTACGCCAATAGGGCTTTGTCAATCTCACTCTAAAACTCCTTCAATGACCCAATTAGTGGTTAATACACCATGTATTTGACATATTTAGATGGATTCAAAAATAAAATAGGGTCATTGTTAAGACATTTGGGCTACTGTAGTACCCATGCCACAACTTTCACTCACCTTCAACCCTACAACCTGCATATTTTAGTGATCACCCTGCAGTCCAATGGTTAAGTGAAAGGGAGTTTTTTTTATCTGGAACCCCTTTTGGTGATGATCCTATAAAGTTCCACATAAACACAACATGTTCCTTAGAAGACTTTTAATTTCACAATAGCTGAGAAACATAAATGTGGGCATCATGGTCACAATTCATTGCAGAGACAACATAATTAAGTGGTATATTCAGACAATGCAACACAACCACTACTCCTCTGGTTCTAAGTTGACACTGTAGGATCCAAAAACCATAGATGACGATGGATAAGTTGAATACACCAAAGAGGGTGATGAATAAATTGAGAGAGGAGAGACCAAAAGGCCACAAGGACAAAAATATCCTAGGGTTTATGGAGATTATAATTTCCATATAATTTATGCAAACCTTGTATTATTTTGGTCTTTATGGCCCTCCTCCTCTACTCTCTCAATTTATTCCTTATCTATGGTTTTTGGACCCTATAGTGTCAACTTAGAATTGGAGGAGTAGTGGTTGTGTTGCATCATCTAGGTATACCACTCAATTATGTTGTATCTCCAAATAATTGTGACCATGATGCCTACATATATGTTTCTCAGATGTTGTGTCCTAGGACCCCTTATGACTCTTTACAATCCCTGATAATACATCTTAGAGATCTTAAAGTGTCATAAAGGGTCATAAGAGGCTCCTAGGAGGGGCCAAATGAGCTTCCACCTTCATGTGGTTGGCCCTGTTAAGTAGAGAATGTTAAACTATTCTTGAAACAAAGAGAAGCTCAATATTTCAAGGTCCCAAGGACCAAAAAAAATATTTGTAGTCTTTAGTTCATGAAACCATCCAAACCTATTACACTTCTGCAATTTATCAACACTGGAGGTCTAAAGGAATTAATTATTTGGTCAATTATGAGAAGGTAATCAAAAGTTTTCATATCCCTAAAGGGCCTATTTAATGAAGAGGGGGATGCAACTAGTGACAAGGCATCAACAAATAGCTCTATCATCCTACTCTTCTTATCATCAAAGACTTACTTAAGCAATAGTTTGAGTGCAAAGCCTGCTCCATCTTTATTTGTCATCTGATATCATATGACCTAGAAAACAAGAGAATTTAAAGCGTCATGAGTCTTAAGATTGTACTTCATATAGCCAAACTTCATTCAATGGTACATTCAAACATGAAACAAACCATTCTTAAACCACTGATCCAGATTAGACTAGTAAACCAAAGGACAATAGACTGAATTACATTAACTTAATATGTTTTGAAAAGCAATGAACCACAAATAAATACAGTAAGTGCAACTAAGATCACTTTGGAGGAATGCATGATTGTTTGACATAGTAATTCACAAAAAATATATTTTCATATTCTCTTTGTTGGTGTAATTAAGTATTTACTAATTACACTTTACTTAAGCTTACTTAGGATAATGCATTTGCATATTAGTTTTCTTTGAGACACTTAGGAGTTTGCATTTCTTTTTAGCACATGGATAGGAGAATCTCCACTTTAGGTGTGATAGTTGTCTTCACATACCTCTTTGTGTGTGAGATCCACCTTTAGTGCTCTTATCACATTATCATCCTCTCATTGTTGCACATACTTTCATGTACAATGGAGGATGATCCACCTTTGGTGGACATGTGATTCCACCTTATGTGGGTGATATCTTATCATCTCCTTATCATGTAGTCTTATTGCATTGCCTATATATTTAGGCACTCCTACATTGTATGTAATCATTCATTCAATCTATTATTCATCATTTGATCATATCATATTTTGTCTCTCTTGTGCTATCTCTTGAGCTTCTAGATCTTGGTTTCTACTCTTTGCCTTAGGCAAATTCTTACATGGTATCAGAGCCAAATGAGTCTTCATTGCATAGCCATTGGAGAGCAATTGATTGCTTCAACTTTTGGAGAGCCACGAACCAAATCTTGGATCAGCATTTTGTGGGAGCATTTTGAGCAAGATCGAACCTCACCATTGCATCTGGGTGGTTGTTTCCATAAATTTTGACTATAAATTTTCCTATATTAGGCAAAAGTCAAAATTGAGGCAAATTTTTTTTGCAAACTGGACCTATAAGGCCCGACTTGCAAAATTGGGTAATATTTTTCTGAATATATTTTTATTTGTTAATTTCTCAGATCTGCATTTAATTTTTTAGATCTGGTAAATTTTTCTTTTTTCAGAAATATATTCTATGGCAAAAAATTTGGCCTTGTATGGCTTATGTGTTAAATAGTGAACAGAGTGACATCATCACATGTATGGGCGTGACCAGTCAAGCACCTAAGCTCACACCGAAGCTCCACCACAGAGCTTCTTCTTTGTTGTAAGCTGGGGGTCTTTGCATTTAAAAAGGGTGTATAACCCCGTAATGCAGCGCATGTGGGATTAATATCCCACACCGCTGGCACCTTCGCTCAGAAGCGACCCTCCTCCGTGCGCCAAAAAAGTGCCACCGCGCTCACTGCACCTCCCTCAACACCAGATCACTCCTCCTCTATGAGCTACTTCAACCTCCGCACAGGCATCACCCACATCCAAACCTCGCGGCTCAAATTCTGTCCACAGCCACGTGGGAAGGACCTTCGTGTGCCGCTTGGCCCACAACCCACATGAGCTCTATAGTGCCACCGCTTGGCTCTCGTCCTTCACTTAAGGCACACCATGTGGGCCGCAACCAGCGCCTCTACTCCTCACACCACCATGCGGGCACCAGCACTCCCGCCTCCGCCGCTCACAACTCGGGCTCCTCTCACAACCGTTGTCCTCTACTTTGTCGGGCTAGCGCCACCCTCTGTGCAACCCTATGTGGGATAGACAAACACGCCACTGAAAATCTATACCCAATAGCGACACGCCACATCGACAGCAGAACAACCAATCAAAATCAACAAGTGGCGCAGTCCAAAAATGGTATTTTTTATTAAAAAATTTCAAATTTTTGGCAAGTTTCATGGTGTTAAATTTGACGCCCATCTGGACGTCATTTGGGCAATTTTTTGGTTTGTGGTGATGATCTGTAAGACGTCAAATTTAATCCACTGACTACATCAGCCATTCATGAAGTTAATTTTGACGGCCATTTGACCATCAAAACTAGACATTTTACACTGTCATGATGGTCATTTGACCGTCAAATTTAGGACACTGAATTGGGTGACATCATCAGGTTTCACAATTTTCTAGCCCTCACCATTTGCATTTTTGGTTTGGCAGTCCAACTTTGGGAGGCCATAACTTGGTCATCCGGACTCCAAATTGAGTGCAATTTTTTTTTTTTTTTGGCTAAAATTTCTTGAACTTTTCAGTGGTGGCATTATTTTCTGGTTTTGGATCTCATATTTTGTAGAAATTATAGTTTTTGGTGACTGTACCTATCTGATCCCTATTTTTACAACTTCAGAGGCTTCGTTCGGGCTCATATGGACATATTTTCAAGTGTAATTTTTTTTGAAAGTGCATAATTTTTTGTCTACTTTCCAGATCTGGTATCAGTTTGGAGAAATATTGGGTAGACATAATACTTTTAGAATATGGTCTATTTTGGCCTATTATGGCACTTGTAATTGATTAGATCCTTGAGGGATCTATAGTCCTATCTTATTGAGTCTGCAATAGCTTCACATTTGTAGTTGTAAACATCAAAATCAGAAGTCCACTTTGATCCATTTTGTCAAGTGGCAATTGTACACGCACTAGCTATAAAGTGCCAAAATCATCATTTTTTTTTTTTTGGGGGGGGGGTTCTTTGATTGAGTGATTTGGGGGGGTGTCTTGTGTGCTAGTGTCTCTCTCTTTTTTGTGCTCTTTTCATTTTGCATCATGGGTTCTACTGCAAAATTAACTCCACATAACTATGCTACATGGAAAGATAATGTATGGAGCAAGTTAATGATTCAAGGTTTAAATCCTTATGTGGATGGTACAATTAAAAAACCCGCTGATGATGATACTACTACAATAACTAAATGGTCATCCAAAAATTATAAAGCTTTAGGAGTGTTGAGAGAGAATATTTTTGCAGCTGTCATGTATCACATCAAAACCATAAATAATGCTAAAGAAGCTTGGGATAAACTTGCAGAGTTGTTTGGTCAAGTGGATGAGGAAATGGGATTCACAATTGAGACTAATCTCCTCAAATTAGAGCCCAGGAACTTTGACACAATCCAAGATTATCTCAACAAAGTCAATGACTATAGAGCACAACTTGATGATTGTGGTAATCCCATAAAGGATGCGAAGTTGGTTAGTCACTTGTTGAAACATCTTCCTCCTGAATATGGAGCTTTTGTTTCAAGTTATAATACTCACAAGTTGACCATGGGTAGTGCCTTCATTAAGCCTTCATTTGAGTCATTTTCATAAATGTTAGTCGTAGAACAAGAAAAGTTGATAAGTATGGGGATTCTCAAGTCTTCAACTTCCAAGGCATTGGTCGCTAATCATGAGAGTCAAGGCAATCAAAGTCAAAAGAAGAAGAAGAATTGGAAGTCTAAGTCTCAACAAGAAGGCACAACATCAACTTCCACACAACATGACACTTCTACATCACCTCCAAAGGGTGAATCTTCAAAGAAGGAGAAGCGGTTTTGTGCATATTGCAAAAAGAATGGACATGAAGAACACTTTTGTTATAAGAAGGACATTGATGAATTGAAGAATCTTCTTGCCAAGAACAACATCAAATTGCCTTCCAGGATGTCTACCTCAACCTCTTCTTCACCAAATCTAGAAAAAGATAAAGGAAAGGATTGTGCATTTGTCACTCAAAAAGGACAAGCTTTATATGCTTCTTCAAGTCATGATTCAGGTAGATGGCTTCTAGATTCAGGGGCTTCTCATCATATGGCTTCTTCACAGTCCATGTTTTCATCATTTGAGCCTTGTAAAGGTCCACCTATTTTGATGGGAAATCACACTTATATGAATGTGATTGGGAAAGGAAGTATTGATGTTAGGGAGGGACACTTCAATGATGTGTTGTGTGTTCCACACTTGACCAATAACCTTCTTTCTATCTATCAAATCACAAATGGTGCTACAAAGAAGATTGTGGAATTTACACCCAATTCAGTTGTCATCAAGGACTTGGAGAGTGGAGTAGTTATTGCTATTGGGATAGTGGATCACTCTTCTTGGTTGTACTCCTTTACAGATTTTGTTCCTCTTAATGACAGTGATTCTTCAGACAGTGAGTCTTCAGCATATGATGATTCAGATTTTGAGGAGAGTTTTGGCTACTTGAACTTGGGTATTCTCACTCATGATCAAGCTCTTGAGCTTTCCATTTCATCTCCTCCTATTGAGACTACTTCTACTCTTGCTCTTGATGATGCTTGGATTCACACAACCATGGGTTCAGGTGCTTCAGTCCAGCAGGATATTCATTGTCTTCCAGACTTGGTTCCATGGGATGACTACTTGACAGACATTGCAGGTTTGTTTGTGGAGTCCTATATTAAAATTTGGGAGACATCATTGATGATATTCATCTTCTCTTTGGTGAAGATGATCCTTCTTCAGTTGTTGTGAGGGAACATGCTGACCCTCATATTCATTTTCTACTTGATCATTCTTTCGAGGGTGACATGATTGTGGATAAATTGATACAGCATTTGGAGGAGGTCACTTTCTCTTCAGAGGAGATACTTGGGTCTTTGGTACATGTTCTACATTCATTCTTAGTTGATCCTAATTCATCTTTTCTAGCAGAGTCGCTTAGTACACATGATTTGGAGGAGGCACCTTTCAGCTTTGGCATGGGGACACTTGAGCAAGTTTCAGAGACTCCATCTTTTTGGAGGTTTCTTCCTAAAGATTGGGGAGGAGGCTTCATCTATACACCTTTGGTCTTGTATCTTCCTAAGGGGAGGAATGTTGTTCTACACTCATGGAGCAGTTTCTGCATCGAGCCTGGAGCATCTACCATTGGTGTTCATTCTACATTGAGGGGGGGGCTACTTGGTCTCTCTTCCACTACTTCTATCTTATGGGGGGGATATTTTCCTCATATGAGGTCTTCTCTCTCATATTCTATTATTGTATTCATCTCTCTTTTTAGGGGAGGGTTTTTCCCATGAGGTTTTCCCTCTTTCTCCACTTTATGAGAGATTGCATTTTGTACATGGGTACCTAACATGGCCTAGTAGCCGGGACCCATCTTTCATTGTGAGCTTAAGTGCATTCCCCTAAGTTGCACTTAAGGGGGGGTGTTGGTGTAATTAAGTATTTACTAATTACACTTTACTTAAGCTTACTTAGGATAATGCATTTGCATATTAGTTGTCTTTGAGACACTTAGGAGTTTGCATTTCTTTTTAGCACATGGTTAGGAGAATATCCACTTTAGGTGTGATAGTTGTCTTCACATACCTCTTTGTGTGTGAGATCCACCTTTAGTGCTCTTATCACATTATCATCCTCTCATTGTTGCACATACTTTCATGTACAATGGAGGATGATCCACCTTTGGTGGACATGTGATCCCACCTTATGTGGGTGATATCTTATCATCTCCTTATCATGTAGTCTTATTGCATTGCCTATATATTTAGGCACTCCTACATTGTATGTAATCATTCATTCAATCTATTATTCATCATTTGATCATTTGATCATATCATATTTTGTCTCTCTTGTGCTATTTCTTGAGCTTCTAGATCTTGGTTTCTACTCTTTGCCTTAGGCAAATTCTTACACTCTTCTCCATATGTTTACATTTATTTTGATATCCTATGTTGTGTACAATTTCTAAACCTCTTTATTTATATTTTGTAAATAATAGGTATCATTAGTGTGCAATTTATTTAGGGATATATTAATGACTTTGTATATTTCATTCGGTCAACCATTTCCTTTTGGTTTTATTTGATTGTTCCTTATTAATGGTAGAGGAAAATCTTGATAAATTCTTAGATGCTAAGAACATTTTAATACAAATGGGAACCTCTTTTCAAGTACGGGTGAGTAATTCTAAGTCCTGACTATTATTTGTTCTTTTATTCCTGTGAAAGCCTCCACTGCCCCCTCCTTTATTCTTATTATTCTTCTCTGTAATAAAAAAAATTTTGTGTTCTTCGTAGGATGATTATCTTGATTTCTTTGGTGATCCAAAGACTATTGGAAACGTGAGGCCATTCTCTAATCTAGATTCTAAATCTATATCAAATATGGTTTCTTAAGTTGCTAACGACACATTTTCCTAGACCACAAATTTATCATGTAGGTTAAGTTGCTATACTATCCTATGGGGATGTGTCCCATCCTTGGGGTCCATCTTGAGTGACCCAAACTTTTCATCCTTTGTATTTCAATGTTTCTCTTATTTTTGGATTTCACTTTTCAATGGTCAATGTAAATGCTCATTGTTTAATATTCAATAACATAGATGGTATTGTTACTTGAAGTTTAGTGATTTAGAATATTTGATGATGTTTAGCAGTTTAATATGCATTATGTACCTCATGGATCCAAACTAACAATATGATGTAATAATATATATTTCATCAAATATATATAATTAATATGCAATAATATGCATTGTGTACCTCATGGAGCGATTTTAAAATAGATGATATATATATATATATATATATATATATATATATATATATATATATATATATATATATATATATATATATATATATATATATATATATATATATATATATATATATATATATATATATATATATAGGTCATCAATTTTTTGACCAAAATGATTGTTTAATTCAACGTCCAAGCTATACTCACGACATATAGAGTAGTCGAGAATTTGACCAAGGTTGGTCGAAAATCCTCAAGGCTACATCGGCCAATCTTGACCCTATTTCAATGTTGAATTGGTCAAACTTTCGACCATTGTGCTAGTCGACACAGAAGTTTTACTCTCGATGTAAGTAGTAGTCAACCATTCAACCAAGTTTGGTCAAAATTTCTGCATGGATATGTCGACCATTCTTGACCACCTAGTTGGCTATTTCGACATTGAATTGGTCAAAATTTTGACCACTATGTAAGTCAAATTTTTGACAATAAACAAACTTGTGGAAAATTTGACAAAGAAAGTTTGACAACAAAACTAGTCGTGTGGTCGACCATTTTGTGTTGAAAAATAGACTAATGTGTGTCAAAAATTAGGCTAAAATTTACTAGTGATATCTAATTTATCTTATAAGGATTAAATTATATAAAAATATACATTTATTTCAAAAGTGAATTAAATAAACTTTTTAGGTATCAATTTTAGTAATTATTCTATACTGCCTATTCTAGTAAACATGCCAATAATAATTCAAGTAAGTCTAGAGTCTTTTTTATAAATACATAGTAATGTCAAAGAATCAAGAATAAACAAGTAAGCTTTGGTATCAATGATAGTAAGTCTAGAGTCTTTTTTATTAATGGTTCTCATTTGGTTCAAATAGATTATATACTTTTTGGGCCTTTCATGTTGGTTCTTTCCCTTGCAAATATTTGGGCATCCCATTCTTTACTAGTTCAGATAAGAACAACTTTTGGGAAAAGATAATCCAATCAATCTCTTCAAGATTCTTATCTGGGAAAAATAAATGGCTATCATTTTCTGGAAATATTTCAATGATTAAATATGCCTTGAATGTTGTTCCCATCTACCTTGTGTCTATTTCAAAAGCTCCCAAAATGATATTGTTTCTTTGCAGTCTATCTTAAGGACATTTTTATGGAATGATAATGTGGGTGGAAAATAAAAAATTCCTCTTGTAGCATGGAAAAAGGTTTTCCTTCCTAAAGATTTAGGAGGAACTGGAATTAGGGATTTAGAATTTTAAAATTTAGTTCTTGGTGCTAAACTTGTTTGGAAGTTTTATTATAAATCCTCATTTCAAATGGGCTAAGATTATGAATGCCTATCTTCGCAATGGTTATAAGGAGAGAATTTTTATGACTTCATGTCTTCCTAAGGGCTCTACCATTTAGAATTTTCTTTTCAAATTTAGGTCAATTATTTTATCCCGTTTATATGTTATGATTCTGGGTAGATTGTGTGTGAGTTTTTAAGCATCAACATTTCAAATCATATTCAATGATTCATCATCAGGATGAGAAAGTTCAAGAATGCCAAAAGATCATCCTGATGATGGATCATTCAGTGTGATTTGAAACATTGATGCTTAAAAAATCACACACAATCTACCTAGATGCATAACATTTAAATCATGGATAGTGGAAATCTATTATCATTTATCTCATTTATGGTGGCTTGTCCATAATGGTTGTAGGGATAGATTTTGGGATAAGGCTTGGAATGGTCATTCTCCCTTGATTAGATTTAGGGATTGGTCCGACATTATGAATATTTTAATTCCCAGTTGGAGGATTCATATTTTTTATTAATTTTATGTTGACTCCCACACTCATAATTTCTCTTATAAGCCTTTCATCTTCTCCAATGGGCTCACCACACCTTTTCTTTATACTTTCTATTGTATCCAACCTTCTAATCATGTTCTATAATATTTTATATATTCCCTAATATTGACACCTTCTACTACCTATGTTATATTCTCTTCTTAGTGGCATACTATATTTTTCTCAAAATCCTATATCTTAAGATTCTAATACTGATATTCTGATGTTGCGAGAGATATCCCATTACTCAAAATTTGAGGCTAGCTTTGTCAGAGACAGATAGACTCCTCATAGGTGTGACATGATTATTTCATATCATCTATACGCCTAATATTCAAGCGAATCTAGGGATACTTACAGCCTTAATAGAGAGATGGAACTCAGAGACGAGTACATTCCATCTCCCTATAAGGGAGATAATAGTCACCATATAGGATGCATATTGTAACCTATGGATGTCAATCCCAGGGGAGTTGGTGTAGTATGATAGGCATGGTGGTTTGACTGAGTGTAGAGCAGTATTCAGATATGATGATATAGATGAGTCAAAGATTAGTTGGGAGGAGATGGTAGATCTATATGAGCCTCTCCCTGTAGTTTTGGCTGGAGCGATCGACAGTTATGTCTACCCAAATCGACGATCACACAGTTTTGCAGTTGGATGGGGTCATACTCTATAGAGGATGATGGAGGATGGGACCCATTTTGCATGGGGCATTTTCTTGTTGGCCCATCTATATCATGATTTGCACTAGGTTGTGTACCATAGAGGGGAATCACTATCTGCTAGAGTGACATTACTCCATGTATGGGTGTGGGAGCATATTTCTATCATATGACCCACTACTCTGATATTTTGAGGTGCAAGGTAGCCTTATATTTTTCTGTATGCATCCATTTAGTCTTAGCATACGCTGGGATGACTAGAGTTTTGAAGTCATGCATTTGATATTATAGATGTAGTTATCTGGAGACCCTACCTCGATTGTGATCCATGGGAGGATGAGCGATAGTTAGGGTATTTCTTTGAGTCACTGTGGCTAATAGGGAGGACACCCTACATTATAGAGAGATAGGTACTGAACTCAGTCCTATGACATTTCGGCAGGATCCAGGGGATGTCACAAGGCATGACAGAGTTTGCACAAACACATCAAGAGAGGCGAGATTGGGGGCCTATGGTGTACTTTTAGATAGCACGACAGGAGTTCTTGAACATGCCATTTTAGGCATGGTCGATGAGATAGCGAGTCATAGACTCAGGGATGACTCCAAATTATGAGAGGTATCTTAGGGATAATCCATTCCCTAGATTCACAAATCTGGCAGAGAGGCCACCATAGAGAGATGTAGGAGAGGGACATCAAGACAGGTGATGAGGGTGAGGCAGGAGAGGCTGAGGTAGAGATGGCAGTGGAGATGGTGACAAAGGTGGAGATGGTGGTCCTGATGGAGGGAGAGAAGACAGAGGTGGGCCTTAGATGAGAGGTGAAGGTATTCGATTATGAGGGTTGATGCCACCCCCTACAAGATAGGTACCTAGAAAGCCACTAGTACAGATACCGATAGGTGCCTCAGTGTAGGCCAATGTCAAATTATAGGCACAAGTACCAATACAGGCAACCACATAGGTAGAGGCACCAATGCATGTATAGGCACTAGCATAGGATATACAGGTACAGGGTGCACAGGTGCAAGATGAGAAAATGTTTGATGTACTTGTAGAGGATATGCACATGCCTAATATAGGTACACAAGATGAGCAGGTGGACATGGATGTGGGGGTCAAGATCCTTATTTATAGAGAGATGCTGCAGAGGAGGAGATTGACATTGATGCATTTCTAGTTAGGCTAGTAATGACACAAGTGCATGCAAATTGTGTTCTCAAACTAGAGAGCCAAGTGGAGAGGCTAGAGGCAGAGCTAGCAGAGGTTAGACATGATCGGTATGTTTCCATAGAGAGGTTGGGATAGGCAAATACATTGTTAGATGAGCTAGATTCTATAGAAGCACTAGGACCACATATAGATAGTCTATGCAAGATGATGAGAGCCGATAGGGAGATTACCTACTGGAAGGAGGCATACAGACAGGTTGTGCCTAGAGACCAGTGGATCAAAAGCTTTAGAGAGAGCTCATATGTAGTGTGGATAGTTGTACATAGACAAGGATCTGCTGGCAGTGGGGATACATCTTCACATCCTCTGAGACCACCTACAGGCTTGGGAGATCCATCTACAGTAGGGCCATCAATTGCATCCCGATGATAGAGACATACTGAGTCAGGAGGCAATGGATCGTAGACACTGTATACACTATGTATCATTAGTGTATCATTATTGTTTCATTATGTATTGATAGACTTGATGAACACTTGTAGACACATTATTATTTTATAAGATATCATTGGACATTTGGACAGTTTATTGTTTTTATGAACTTAGTATGATGGACTCTTTATGCATGATGCAGTTCTATTATGATTACTTTATGATGTACTTCTATGATTATATTTATATATGAGTATTGACATTTGCAGGATGTGATGATTTTCTTTTGATATGCACATTGATTGATAATGTGATGTTTTATTTTCAGGTGGATGCATAACAGTTTATGATTTATTATGTGATGTTTACTTAGAAATGATTTATGAATGAACTTCTAAATGGGTTTTTATTTAATTCTATTTTATCTAATGCAATGTAAGTGACAATGCAAAAATTGTAGATGCATGAATGAATGATTATGATATAAACATGGTGAATGTATAGGATGATGTAAGAAATGGTAATAAATGAAATGATATGAACAATAATAATGGATAAAATGATAATAAATGAATGATAATGAACAATGATAATGCATGTAATGGTAATAAATGAATAATATGAACAATGATAATGCATGTAATAATGTGCATATGAGTTACAAAAGAGTTTTGACAAATTCTAAATGTGATAAAATAAGATGAAATTTAATGACCTATAGAATGAATAAACATGATATTTAAAATGTGATGAAAATGATAAAAATAATATAAAAGAAAATGAGATGATAACTATGATGAGATTTCATTTAAATGATAAAAATATACATGTTAATATGCAATGGTTATATACAAATGAACAAGCTTAATAAGATAAAATGATAATGACACATACACAATGAACTATGTAGATGATTAAGTATGAAAATGAAGATGGATTATGTAAACTTAAGAATGCAACATGAAATCTATATTTTTGATACCCAAATGTCCTCAACTTAAATAACGATATGTCTGACACGGGAAGAACAGACAAAGAAAACAGATGAAGGTATAGGCAAAATAACCTACAAAACCCTATAAAAGGAGCACTTATATACAACAAGAGCTGTTAAATGAAATGCAAAATGAAATTTGAAATGAACATCTCTACAACTTCATGAAACATCTTAGATCATGGTAACCAAAATTAAGCTCGTTATGTTGCAATAAAATGCAAGCATCATGGTATAATTAAACTAGGATGACCTGAGCACTTCTTGTATGGAGTTTAATATAGCAAACTTGACAAGCATCTAGGTATAATTGAACCGAGATGACTTGAGTTTTTTTATCATAACAGACAAGGAATATTCCCCCCTCCATCAGGGAACAAATATTTGGAGTCGAGGTATGTGTGGCATATCACTATAAATATCATTCACATAACAACATAAGTTGTATGTTTCAAAGCTTATTACATTGATGAAGGCACTTATGCACAAACACCCAATTACTTATTCCTTCGACTTCATCGAAAAAATATCCCACAAATAGAAATCAAAGAAAAATATCATGCCCCATCCTGGCTATTCTAATTAATGACATATGGGAGTTTTAAACTCATGTCAAGGATATCCTAGAATAGCATAGGAAACATGATAACAATGAAATCCATATATGAATGCATAATCTATAACAATCATTCTAACATTCCTGCCATGAATATACATTTCTTTGCCAAAAGATATTATTAGGTTTATCAATTAGTTTGTTGGATGTGTAGCCATTTCAAATGTATAGATAAGTGAGCATGTTTCAAAAGATAGATCACATATTATGAGTCACTATGAGGTTGTCATTGTGTAAGAAAGTTTGATTGTGTTTGCTTGTCTGGTGAAAGTACTCTATTTTGTCCTCTAAGAGTCATGACTATCAGAGATCCACTTCCCAAATTAGGTTGAGGACATGCCCCCAGCTAGGTGATTGATTGACTTATTATGGATGAAGACCAAGATGCTAGACCAAGCTATGATGGGATTTTATTATGGATTTATACATTGGATAGTATGTTATGGACTAGCCATTTTATTATGGATATGTACATAGAATAAATGGTGACTGAAAAGCCATTTTATTATGGATATATACATTGGAATGGATGGGGTATATGGATTTTATCATGGATATATACATCAGACAAGATACTAGAAGAATCATAATAGAGAGAGGAGCTAACCTGTCACAAATGACGCATGTTTCTAGGTTTTCACCACATGTTTTTATTGCAGTTTTCTTTTGATTTTTTGATTTTTTTTGTATTTTTATGTTTATTTGTTTTTCATTTTGTATTTTTGAGTTTATATACATACCCCTTGCATTGGAATTTTAAGCATATACCTTCTTGAGGTGCATACTGTTGAGAGGCTCATCTAAGAGATCACTCTTAAATGTTGATAACTGATAAGCCCCTAACCCATAGACTATTGTAATCACAAAAGGACCCAACCAATTGGGTTCAAATTTTCCCTTTTTCTCACGATGTTGCTGATTTTTGGGATTTTCTCGAAGGACTAGATCACCCACCTGAAAGTCCCTAGGTTTCACTTTGTTGTTATATTGACAAGAGATCCTCTACTAATAGACATGTGTACAGAGAAAACCTAACCTATTTGGAATAGGTGTAGACATTCAAACATTAGTCAAACAGTCTATTCCTAACATATAGTAAACAAAATTTGCAAAGACATTTAGATAGAACTTAAACGGGAGCACCCTGTCACCATTTGATTTGTTCTTGATTTAGGGATGTGGGTGTGCTCTCAAAACACTTGGAGCTTGTCCCTAATGTAGTTTAGGATGGATTGGGATAGATTAGGGACCATGGGAATCCCATAATGGCACAATATCGATTATAGAACACCTAATTTGCCCCTAGAGCCTCAAGGAGCCTAATGATGTTGAAATGCATATTAAGCTACAAATGATTAAGCTAGAGTTGATTTTAAGCCAAATGAAGGGTGATGTGATGCAGAAATGATTAGAAAAGATTAACAAAGAACTAGATTCAATCCATTAAGCTATTTTAGGATGATCTATGAAAGCACAAAATAGAGTTAATCTAACAATTTATGCTAAAGTCTATGATGATCTAGATGTAATTTACCATTATAATAATGCATGAAGATAAAAAAACTAAGCTAATAATTTTCTCTTTAAAGGAGGAGTATTTATAGGATTTTCCTAAGGGCTTGGGTTTGGAAGGAGAGTTAGGGTCAAAGTCAGGATTTGGGGTAGAGTCTAGGGTATGGTTAGAGGTAAGGTTAGATGGACAAGGGTTAAGGTTTCTCACACGTGTAAGCAACACTAGGCAAGTGTGCCTAGGGAACAAGGGTGGAAGATAAGACATGGGTCTCATTTATTGGGCTGTAAGAGCCTTAATGAGTGTGTAAGAGGCTATTAAGGAGTTTGTAAGGCTCATTAATGAAGGGTGTTGACCAAAAGTCAAAGAAGGCTAGATTAGGCTAAGAAAGTTAGAAAATACCTCTAAACAAGTTTAGGAAAGGTTAGAAGGGTTTAGGAATCTCTAGAAGATTCTACGGTTTTGAGGGATTTAAATAAATATTTTATTTATTTAAAGGGTTTTGGTCAATTTATTAAATAATTAATAAATATTGGGGCAAATGATGTTTAAATTGGATTTAAACATTTCTAGAAGGGATTCCTTAATTAAATGTTTTTAATTAAGGTAGGAGGAATTAATGGCATAATAACAAATTAATTAATTAAATAAATAATTAACTAACAAATGATGATGTCATCAGGGGTTTTTGGAAAATAAAAATACTTTTATTTACCAATGAATTTGAGGTGTCTACATTTTTCTCCTCTTTGATGTGATGCCGCAAGTGGCGTGGCGTCAAAGACAAGACAATAAGATGCCCCAGGCTAGAATTTAGAGGATAAGGGGTTGTGCTCCCTCAAGAAAATAATGCAAAGAGTAAACGTTTGTTGAATTTTCTCAAAAAGAATACAGAAGAGAAGGAAGGAAGGGGGGATAAACTATCATCCTTTCAAGAGAAAAGATGCATGAATGTAATATGATGTGAGATGAAGGATGAAGCTATATGCAAGATGAAAGATTAATCTATATGATGTTGGATGAGGGATTTAGGGAGCTCCAGGTGTTGGATATTTTTGAGAGCACATCCTAGTTTGATATAGCAATGCTAGAGACCTGCCAAGGATACTAGGATCACAAGGCCTTGTCACCAGTGTTGCATAGGACTGACTTAAAAAGACAAGCACACAAAGGGTTGCCCCAGCATCACACATGAAACCCAGAGGATACATGGTGGAACCGATGCTGGAGAAACCACAAACACACGACTGACTCACAAACAAAAGTAAGAGATCAAAAGACCTTGCCCCAAATTGTCCTCATTCACATCATACCATGATATAAAGGATTGTGGTGACTTTGAGTAGAGAACAATGAGAAGCTATAAAAGATTAACAAGACCCAAAGGATAAAATCCAAGGTCAAAATGATAACTTCAAAAGATAACCTTTGCCAAGGAGAGAGATTGATGGGGGAGATTAGGTATGAACATGGTGAAGGATACATCATCATGGACCCAGTTTGATTGCTTAGGTTGAACAATATAGAAGGATACATATGTGCGAACCTATGTTGACTGCTTAGGTCAGACAATATAGAAGGATACATCTGTGTGGACCCGGTTGATGGGGAGAATGTTGTGTTGCTGATTGGTAAATGATGTGGTTCAAATATAGTCATGGTGATCAAGGATAGTCGACAAAAGATGTTTTTGAAGTACGAGGTTGGATGGGACAAGATATCTGATCAAATATTGTTGTAGGACTAATAAGAATATGTAAAAAAAGACACAAGGATATGTACAATGGATGGGGAGATTTGTACAAGAGAGCTCAAAAGATAAGAAAAGATCCAAATGAGTGAATGAAATAACAAGTATCTCATAGACCTTTTGTCATAGGTAGGATGATGGAGGATGATTGATTGATTTGAGGATTGATTTGTGGAGGATGGTGGAGGATTACCAAGTGTCGAAAATGATTTATTTCTTCTTGATGTAGGATTAGATAGGATTGGATTAGATTGGATTGTCAACCTAAGATAGATGGTTGATCTTTGGAATGACGGGGTTCTTTCCAGTGCACACCAATCTCTTGCTCGAGATGATGCAGCCTACAAAGACAAGTATAGGATTCCCTAAACAATGCGCAGTCAAAGGGTAGTGATGGGATGATTCTGATTTAGGATAAGAATTGAGAAACTCAAAGGATATGACATGAAGTAAATGGTGGGCAACCGGATACAGATTGCTATGACAAGAGATAGGTAAGACACTCAAACCTCAAAAGGACTAAGGGATGATTGTTGAAGCACTGAATTGGATTAGGTCACCACGACTCAAGGGATGCAAAGGATAGGACCTAAAGATACATATGTACAAATGAGCTTAGGTGAAGACACAAATGACACTATGGTGTAAGACTCAAGAAAGGATGTGCAAGGGATCTGGGGACAAAGATGAAGCTGAAGCTGCAAAGATATGAAAGATGATGCCCCGGTTGGGCTAAAAAAGCCAAGATGGACTGATGGTGGATAGGCTGAGGGATTTGGATGGTGTGTCTCAAAATGACATGGATTTGGGAAGGAAGCATCCCAATGATGATGATTGGATTGAGATTAAGACTTGTTAAAAGACTAGGAACAAGACTAAGGATTGGATTGGATGTTTTGGCTTGATCTTGGATGTTGGATAGCTAGAAGATATGGATAGGATTGCAAGATGTTTGAATATTGCTGGGAGATGTAAGATATGGATGAATGGCATTGGATTGTGTGGGGATAGCCTATAGCTAGATACCAATGACAAAGGAAGATACCAAGTGATGGGAAGATGAAGGAGATGTTGAGGGATATGAATAGAGAACTGCTTAGGGATTTGGATGGAGGAAATGCTTAGGATTTGGATGAAGGAATGCCGAAGGATTGGATAGAGGAATTTTGAAGGATTTGGGTAGAATATATGCTGGGGGATTGATTTGGATGAAGGAAATTCTTAGGATTTGGATGGAGGAAATTCTTAGGATTTGGATGAAGGATTGTCAAAGGATTGGATAGAGGAATGTTGAAGGATTTGGATAGAGTCTCCAAGGAATATGTCACCAAGGAATACGATACCCCCTGCTTAGGATAATTCATGTATTTAGAGGCATTAGGATGGGGTATAGTAGGATGGAATATATGCTGATAAGAGGATGAGGAAGGTAGATGGAAGCTTGGATAGTTGGTGGATAGAGGATGGGTGGCTGGAAGATGGATGCTAAAAGTTGCCCAAAAGCATGTATACCTGGTGGTCTCTATTTTGTTATCAAGATCCAAAGGAGGATGAAGGAAGTGAGAAACAAATGGGATGGAGGAAATGTTGGATAAGATGTGATAGAAAGGAATGGCCCCCAATTGCAGAGAGAAACTGGGGGAATTACGCATGATGCTTGTTTGCCAGGTTTTCATCATGGTACTTGTCCAAGGTGCTTGAGTTGCCAAATTTTCACCATTGGATGAATGTTTTCTCTTTTCTTTTCTTCTTATTTTTTTCTATGTTTTTCTTGATTTTTCCATTTTTTATGGATTTTCTAGATTTGGTGTTGACTTTTTGCTGATCTTTTTGATTTGTTGCTAACCTTCTGATCTATTGTTGACCTTCTAATTTTCCTGGATGTTGGTACAACCTTATTGGGATGGAGAGATTATTCAAAGACATGGATGGGATGGGGTAGATGGGATATATGAATGGGATGAGGAATATGATGGTAGAAAGTTCTTGGATGGAATGTTGGAAAGTGATCATGATAGGGAGATGTTGTCAAGACCAACATTGGCACATATTATGAGGAAGGTGGATGAAGTGGATGGGATTTGGAAGATAGATGCAGATAGGATGGAGGGTTTTTGCTAGGAGATCTTGGGACATAGGGACCCAAAATAGATTTAGGAGATGGAGGAGAGGAATTAGTAGCTGGGAGTTTAGAAACTTTGGATGCCATTGTGGATGTTTCTTTTAGATGCATTACATATTTTTGCTTTGGGATCTGCATTATCTTTTCTTTTTCTTTGGTGGGCCTTTGTGGCCATTGGGATATATTGGATTTTTCTTTTTCTTTGATGGGCCTTTGTGGCCATTGGGATGTTGTGGATTTCTTGATTGGATTTTTCTTTGCTTGAGCATGTCATTTAGAGTGGACATGGAAATCTTTGGATTTTTGTGGATATTTCCCTTTATGCATTTTTGGTATGGAGTCCAAATTGTGAGGAGCATTGGAAGGAATATGAGGAGTTGTGTGAGATGGAGGAAATATGGATGGAGAGATGGAAGGATATTGGCAGATAGGAGATGTGGAAATGTGCCTTTGTTGATCCTAACTAGGGATGTTTGGATTTTGGATGAAGGATTGAGTAGGATAAGATGGGGGATGATATTTTGGGATGTAAGGCCCCAAAATGGATTTGGTATGTGGAGGATATGCAATGGTAGATTTTGGGACATAGGGACCCAAAATGGATTTGGAGGATGAAGGAGGAATGTGATAGGTTGTTTTGGGTTGCAAAGATGGAGGAGGAGGAATGGTGTTGTATGCTTTGGAGGGACGATGGGGATATGCAATGGTGGTTTTGGAAGGATGCTTGAATCTGGCTTTAGTTGTACCAACATTTCTGGAGGAAGTTCCTTTTTCAGATGTATGACCAACACCGCATGCTCATGGATGTTTCTTGTCCTAGATGGGCTCTAAATTTCCTTGTTCATGAGTGCCTAGGCCTTTTCCTTGATAATTCCATTTTTTGAGCATTTTATCCAAGAAAGGATATTTCTGACTTGGGGAATAAGATAAACATCCAGTTTTAGGTTTCGTAGTGGAAGATATGGAACTTATTGCTTCTTCTTTAAGTGGGCTGCCATTGATAAATGTAAGTGGACCAAGAGGATAGAGTGATGGAAGTGGGATAGTTTGGATTGGAGGATCATTAAGTGAAAATGATAGGATTATGGGATCTTGACTTGGATTGGAGGATGGTGATGGATCTTGAGATGGATAAATTGGGATTGTGGGATCTTGGATTGGGGGTGATGGAAGTAATAGAGGGAATGAAGGGATTGGATCTTGATTTTCATCTATGGGTACTTCAACATGCTTTTGGACCGGATTGGATTGGTGTGGATAAATTGATGGGGGATGTATGGATGGATCTTTAGATGGAGTGGATGGAAGGATGGAAGATTCTACGACCGTGATGGTAGGAAGAATGGAGAACTCTTCAGATGGTATGGATGAAAGGATGGGAGATTATGCGAATGTGATGATAGGAAGAAGGGTGAACTCATGAGGCTCATTGAATGTGCTTTTGATAATGCTAGGAGATGGAGATGTGGATGGAGATTGGATGGATTCAAAATATGGAAGAGACTCAATGATGCTAGGAGATGGAAGAGGGTCAATAAGTGGGCTATATGGAAGAAGGATAACAAATGGGAGTGATGGAGGAGGAATGATGGATCTAGGAGATGGAGGGGAATCATCATCAATGGCTTCACATGAAGGATTGAGATGACATGACTCTTCATCTTTAGGAGTGGTATTTGTTGCTGGCTTCCTTGTGAAACTCCTTAGAGACTTTTGTGATGGTGAAGGATTAGAATGTGTAGAAGATGGAGAGCTAGGATAGTCCTCACATGAAGATGGGGTCGAAGATTGTGAACTTTCTTGAGGGGATGTTGGTGCAGATGAGGAGTTGGAGGATGGCATGACTAGATAGTTCACATAGGTAGGTTTTAAGGAAGCTTGTGAACTTGATTGACCATTTGGTGAGATGGGAGTGATGGATTGAGATACATGATATCAATTGGATCGAGGGATGCATTATACTTGTGAAAGGGGATTTGTGGCAATGTAGGTAAGAATGGAAGATGGAGGATTGAGATAGGACATAGTGGATGGTGGACCAAGATAGGATGGAGGATTAGGATAATGTATCGGAAGACTAGGATTTTGGATTTGAAATTGGGTTGGAGGATAAGGAGATGGAGGATTTGGATAAGGGATATAGCTAGTAGGGTTTCTATAAAAATATGGTATTTGGGATACAACCATAGAAGGAGATGGAAGTATGAAGGATGCATATAGAGGATATGTAGGCTCAATATAGGAAGAAGGTGTGGATGAATAGGATACTAGATTTTCCTTATTAAAGGTAGGATGAGGAGAACTAGTGGATATACATGAGGGCATGATAGGATAGTTTGGAGAAATGTTAGGATGTTGGGGGATACTTGGAGTAATCTTGATAAGGTTTTCAAAATACTCATCATGGTCAACAAGACTCTCGTCATCATCAGGATAGGATGGAGGAAGATTCTGGAGGATTCTGGAAGATGTTTGGAGAAAGCTTTCTAATGTTTTCAAAGTGCTCATCATGATCAACAAGAATTTCATCATCATCGGGATAGGATGGAAGAAGAGAGGAAACATAATAACCAAACTCATCATGATGGTTTTGAGACATGCTGACTTGCAGATGAGTTGGATAGGGATGAAGGATGAAGATGGATTGGAAGGCTGACAAGATTAGACTAGGATTGGATTTGGCTTCATGATAGGAGGAAAGACTAACTCTAGAGGAAGATAGAAAGGGGATGGGGGATGACCAAGATGACTCTGCTAACCTAGGAAATGAGGATAAGAGTGGATGCAAGATGACTAGAAGACCATTATTAGGAGACTAGGATGACAAGATTCTGAAAGCTTAGGTGACTTCTAGATTTGGATTGAATTTGACTGACATGGAAAAAGGATTTGTGTGTAGAAATATTTATTTGTGTATGTTTCAATAGATGTTTTGCATTGAGTTTGAAACTTTAAAAAACACATCAAGCATGAATTACCTAAAAGTTAGGTTAGTGTCAAAATATTTGCCCACATCTTGATATCCCAAAAAGGAATATAGATGGTGATTGTCTTAAGGTGATTCATGAAACCACTTGGATTGGTCCTTGCACAAAGATTTTGATACCTTTGGGAGTAGATTAGGAAGCCTTTGATTAACATGTATCTGATTTGGTCTATGGTGTTGTCCCAATTAGTTTGTACATGCATGACTCACTTAAGAGCCTAGTTGACCATACCAAAATAGTAGGGATATTCACCCACCTCGGGCTACCATCAACATGCATCACCCAAGCTTGAGGGGATGAAGTGAGTTTTTTTAATGATTTATTTCTATACTGGTCGAGGAAGTACTGGTTTGAAGTCATTCTCCAAAGAGGAAGCACTTTTCTCTCTGTACAAGCTTATCTAAAAGTGAAATAGATGAACTCGTCCAAGTCCAAACTTCTTTCATGTTACTTAGCTAACAAGCATTTGCAAAATTGAAGCTCCTAGAAAGCACACCAAGAATATTTCTTTTCCCAAATTGATTAAGTGAATTTGAAATTAATTCTTGCAAACACATGTTTTTATGATTTTGATTTTTTCATTTCTTCAAAGACAAGGAAAGATTTGGAAGAGATTGTAATTTCTTTTATCTTGGCATTCAAGATTGTGTTTTGGTAGAATTCTGATTTGAACTTTGAAATGAAGTACAGTGATTTGTTTTCACTTTAAGGAATTCAAGATTTATTCCTTTTTCTTTTAGAATTGAAAGGAGATGATTCTTTTCACTTTGGTTCACCCTATTAGTTTCACTCAAGATTTAGTGTTCCTAGAATTCAGTTTTAAACCAAAAAGAAGTTCCTAGATTTGACTTTATGCATGAAAACTTTGGAAAAAATTCAAGATTTTGCAATGAGACATTTGTTTTTACCAAGATCAAAGCTTTAGGATTGATTTAGAAATGTTTAGGAACCATTAGGATTTCTTAGGAACTAAATAGGAATGAAATACAGATTTGAAGTTCCTTTTAAGCTTCCAAAACTTGAAATATTCCTAGCTTGCATGAATGATACCTAAAACCTTAGATTTGCACGAATGAGGTTATTTTTAGCCAAATTAAATACATTAGGGATGATTTTTATTGTTTTAGGACCAATTAGGAATGTTTAAAGTTTACTAGGACTTATTAGGAAGCAATTAGGAAAGACTTGCAACTTTTTACATTTGAGGCATTCAAGAGTGATTTTGATGTTCCTTTTAAGCCCAAAAACAAAATGTTTGGATTCCTAAACATGCCAAATGGATTGATTAGCCTTAAGGATTTATTTTTTTAATGATTTCCTTTCCTCCAAGGTGTACCTGCAGCAAATGGGGTTAAAAACTAGAAAAATACAGTCAAGAGGCACCAAGAAGCCCCTAAAAACCCTAAAAAACAACTTGCACACTGATTATGGCCTTACCAATCCCCATTGTTTCACATACGAGTAAACAGGGTAGGGAATTTTAGTGATTTTACTCATACAAGTCAGGATGAGGTCATGTACAAGTCAGTATGACTTCTGGTATGAGTAAATAGGGCCAGTAGGCCTAAAATAAGCCAAAATTACATGTAGAGATCCCAAACAAGTATTGGGCACCTCTGGTATGAGTATGTACCCATGATAGTATGAGAAACTAAGCTAGGGGAGTTTAATCATACGAGAATCCTCCTAGAACAAGATGATAATGGTCAAAAATGAGTTTTTTGCTTGGAAAACCCTAAAAAATGTAGTTGTGAAGGCGTGTAGGGTCCCACCGGGTGTGCCAGAATGTGTACAAAGAAAACCTAACATGTTTATAATAAGTGTAGACATTCAAACATTAGTCAAATAGTCTATTCCTAACATATAGTAAATGAAATTTGCAAAGACATTTAGATAGAACTTAAATGGGAGCACCCTGTCACCGTTTGATTTGTTCTTGATTTAGGGATGTGGGTGTGCTCTCAAAACACTTGGAGCTTGTCCCTAATGTAGTTTAGGATGGATTGAGATAGATTAGGGACCATGGGAACCCCATGATGGCACAATATCAAGTATAGAACACTTGATTTTCCCCTCAAGCCTCAAGGAGCCTAATGATGTTGAAATGCAGATTAAGCTACAAATGATTAAGCTAGAGTTGATTTTAAGCCAAATGAAGTGTGATGTGATGCATAAATGATTAGAAAAGCCTAAAAAAGAGCTAGATTCAATCCATTAAGCTATTCTAGGATGATCTATGAAAGCACAAAATAGAGTTAATCTAATAATTTATGCTAAAGTCTATGATGATCTAGATGTAATTTACCATTATAACAATGCATGAAGATAAAAAAAACTAAGCTAATAATTTTATCTTGGAAGGAGGAGTATTTATACGATTTTCCTAAGGGCTTGGGTTAGGAAGGAGAGTTAGGGTCAGAGTCAGGGTTTGGGGTAGAGTTTGGGGTATGGTTAGAGGTAAGGTTAGATGGACAAGGGTTAAGGTTTATCACACATGTGTGAGTAACATGAGGGAAGTGCACCTAGGGAACAATGCTAGAAGAGAATACATGGGTCTCATTTATGAGGTTGTAAGAGCCTTAATGAGTGTGTAAGAGGCTATTAATGAGTATGTAAGGCTCATTATTAATGAAGGGTGTTGACCAAAAGTCAAAGAAGACTGGACTAGGCTAAGAAAGTTAGAAAACACCTTCTAAACAAGTTTAGAAAAAGTTTAGGAAAGTTTAGGAAAAGTTAGAAGGGTTTAGGAATCTCTAGAATATTCTAGGGTTTGGAGGGATTTAAATAAATATTTCATTTATTTAAAGGGTTTTGGTCAATTTATTAAATAATTAATAAACATTGGGGGAAATGATGTTTAAATTGGATTTCAAATTTCTAGAAGGGATTCCATAATTATTATTTTTTAATTAAGGTGTGAGGAATTAATGGCATGATAATAAATTAATTGAATAAATAAATAATTAACAAACAAATGATGATGTCATAAGGGGTTTTTAGAAAATAAAAATACTTTTATTTACCAATGAATTTTAGGTGTCTACAAGACCTTCAAATGATCAAAGGCCCTTTGTCAGCATTCATCTATAAGTTCCAATTCAGTTAAGCGTGCCACTCTATACTCTTCATCTGGAATCAAGTCTCTTAGGGACACTCGTAAAGAAGGTACCTCGACCTCGAGGGGCAGGACAACTTCAGAACCATAGACAAGGGAATATGGTGTAGCTCTAATAGGAGGATGGATAGAGGTATGATAAGCCCATAAGGTAGGATTCAATTGGATATGCTAGTCATGACCAACATCATTAACAGTCTTTTGAAGGATCTTGACAGTGGTTTTATTAAATACCTCAGCTTGGCCATTGCCTTGGGGATAATAAATGGTGGAATAATGATGTGTAATGTGGAATTTTTCACATAGTTCATCCATGTCCTGATTTTGGAATTGCTTCCCATGATCATTAATAAGATGCATAGGGATAGGTCATATTTTCAAATAATATAATTGAGGATAAACATAGATATTTTTTTACCAGTGGCGGTGATCAATGGAACAGATTCAATCCATTTGGTAAAATACTCAGTTGCAGTGATAATAAACTTATGGTCATTGGAAGATGGAGGGTGAATTGCACCCACAAGGTTGAGTCCCCATTGACTAAATGATAATGTGGTTGTAAAAGGATGGAGCTCCTATGCTGGTGCATGAATAAGATTCCCATGAATTTGACATTTCTTACATTTTCTAGCAAAGTGAAAGGAATCTGTCTCCATAGTAGGCTAGTAGTAACCCATACGCATGAGATTCTTAGCCAAGAAAGGACCACTTGAATGTGTCCCACAAATACCATCATGGACATCTCATAAGGAAGTTTGAGCTTCATCATGTTCAAGAAATCGTAAGAGAGTACCATCAAGACCTCGCCGATACAAGGTGTTTGAGATTAGGTTATAGCGGGAGGCTTGGAGAAGAAAGGTTCATTTTTGGTTTCTAGATATTTCAGGTGGAATGGTATTGTCTTTAAGGTATGAATATATCTTTCCATAAGTTGGGGATTCTTGTTTGATAATATGACATATGATACTTGTATCAGGATCGTCGTATGCAAGATATGTCAAAGGTTCCACCAAGAACTCAAAATGGACTTTTGTATCTTCAACATCAAATAGAGAAGCAATTGTAGCCATAGCATCTGAAGCCTTGTTATCACAGCTTGGAATTTTCTCAAAGGTGATTATTGAAAAATATTTCTTAAAGTCATCCACCATACATTTATATGTCAACAACTTGTCATCCTTGGTCTGATATTCATCATTTACTTGATTGATAATCAACTAAGAATCCCCATAGACATTCAATTTTATAACCTTCCATTGCAAAGCCATCTTCAATCTGATCATCAATGCTTCGTACTCAACTACATTATTTGTACAAGGAAAGAGCAACTTGTAAGACTTGGGTATTGTATATCCTTGTGGTGTAACAAATAGCACTCCAGCTCTTGAACCATGATGAGTATATGATCCATCAAAATACAACTTCCATGTCTATGTAGATAATGTCAAGATGTCTACATCTAGAAATTCTATATGTATAGGACAATCATCTTCCAGTGGTGCCTCAACTAATTGATCTACAATTACTTGTCCTTCAATGGCCTTCCTTTCCAAATACTCAATATCAAATTCACTAAGCAACATAACCCACTTAGCCAATCTTCCTATTAATGTTGTCTTACTCAAAAGATATTTTAAAGGATCGATCTTTGCAATAAGCTTGATAGAATGAGATAGCATGTAATGTTGCCATTTCTATGAAGCAAAGATTACTGCTAAACATGCTCGTTCAATTAGAGAATAATTGAGCTCATATCCCACAAGGGTGTGACTGATGTAATATATAGCCTTTTATTTTCCTTCTTGATCTTGTTGGGCTAGAAGAGCACCTAGCAAGACTTATGTAGCTAAAATGTAGAGCAATAGTGGCTTGCCTAGAATCGGTGACATAAGAGTAGGTGGATTTGCCTAATATTGCTTGATCTTGTCAAAGGATTCTTCACACTTATCATCCCACATAAATGAGATGTCTTTATGCAACAAAGGTTGGAATAGATGACTTATGTCTTCTAGTTGAGAAACAAATCTTCTGATTGACTGGAGTCATCCTTGTAAAGATCTTAATTGACTGATATTGGTAGGGGAAGACATCTCCATGATTTCTTTGAGTTTTTCTAGATCAACTTCTATACCCTTAGCTGAGACAATATATCCTAATAGTTTTCCTGATGTAACCCTGAATGCACACTTCTTTGGATTGAGTCTAATTTGGTATTTTTCCATTTGGGTGAATCTCCTATCTAGAATTCTTAAATGACTGTCTCTACTTTTAAATTTTGCTAGGATATCATCTAGATAATCTTCCATTATAGTATGCATCATGTCATGAAAGATTGTGGTCATGGCCCTCTGATAAGTTGCACTAGCATTCTTGAGCCCAAAAGGCATCACATTCCAATAGTACGTGCCCTAGGGACATGTAAAAGAAATCTTCTCCTAGTCTTTTGGTGCAATCTTGATCTAGTTATAGCTGGAAAAACCATCCATTAAGGATAACATCTCATGACCAGTTGTCAAATCAACTATGATATCCATATTAGGCAATGGGAAGTCATCTTTAGGACAAGTCTTGATAAGATCTTGAAAATCTATACAAATCCTAATAGAATTGTCTGGCTTTGATATTGGTATAAGATTTAAAATTCACTTGGCATAATTAATAGCTCGAATGAATCCAACATCTAGGAGCTTCTTTAATTCTGCTTTTACCATAAGCGCAATATGACGATGCATCTTTTTGAGTTTTTGCTTGACTGGTTTAATCCCTAGTGTAATAGACAAGTGATGAATAATAAGATTAGGATCTAGTCCTAGCATATCTGCATAAGACCAAGTGAAGTTGACTTGTCTTTCTTTGAAAATTTGTGAAAAGGCTTTCATTTCTAGCTCTGTTAAAGATGTTACTACTCGAAGAATATGTTGGGACTCCTCTGTTCCAATGTTGAGAGGCAATGTTGGTTCAATAAGTATTGCAAATTTATCTCGATACATATAATTGGGGAGAGTGTTAATCCTTCCATCTTCGGGCGCCTCAAAGAGGTTTTCACCCTCAGGTGCATCTTTTATTTTTACTTTTTTCAGATCTAACACTGCCACTGAGTGGTTTTTGCCATTAGATCGATTTATTATTTTTACATTTTTACAACTGAAAGGATCGACACACTCTCCAAAATAATCCATGTCATTGAGTTCTATTGGAAATCATGACTTATGATCCCCTAGTGGTAGATGATCTTTGATTCCAAGATAGTCGATAATTACATCATCATTATGGAAAACATCAAGTTTTGGAATATTGGGAAAATCCCAATCTATAAGCTCAGGATGAACAAGGGGTATCAAATCATTTGGATCGATTTCAAAGGCTGTAATGGTATTGATAGAGAAATTATTAAGGTTTATGATAGTATCAACAAGGTCTATTTCCATACTCTCATCTGAATTATCTATCACAAGATAATTCTCACTTTCCTCACAATCGTCAAGAGTAGTATTATGTGGAACTAATCCTAGTGATTTAGTCCTTGAACTCTCCCCCTCATGGTAATCGTCACTATAGGTATGAACACCATCAAATACTATTTCTTAAGTATTGTTAGATAATGAATCCCATTCATAATCACTAGAGTTAGAATCGTCATCTCATCCTTGATTATCCCTGAGTTTATTAATGATTTCTATTGCTATCCTCTGCTTGTCCTTATCCACATACTTACCATTCTTTTGAAAACCTAATTCAGAGGTTTGAGAGATTTTATTGAAAGATGTGATATTTTCTTTACCTTTGGGTTCCTTTGGTCCTTCTCCTTTATATCCTAACCCTATTGTATCCCTTAGGTAATTTGGATTTTTCAGAATCGGTTTTATGACACCATCCCTTTGTAATCCTATAGGTCCACTGCCTTGATATCCTATCTTTTGTAACAAGGTATATCCCTTACCATATACATTAGGTGATATATATTCATGCTTTACATATTCATCATCCTTGTGTCATTTGAGAAAATGATTAGCATTATGCTCAGTTACTTCTTTTGATATAGTGCCCCTACTTATGAATTTACCATAAATAGTTGTAGGAGCTTCTGATTGTTCTTTGATAATCAAGGATTTTCCATATGATTTAGGAGATAGGGGTAATTATGTGATACAAAATGTTTGACCCAAGGTGTATTCTCCCATACTTTATTCTTTTATACATCTATTTTAATCCCACTGGATTTAGATGTTGATGCCACATTACTTGGATCAATAGGTGTTGTTGCAGAAGATCCAACACGATTATAACATACTAAAGATTCAGGTGTTGCCTTCATAGTGTTACAATATTGAAAAGGATTGGGAGCACCTTTGATATTTATTTCTTGACCATTATGGGGAAATTTCAAATATTGATGATAAGTTGAGGGCACAACTTGCATAGAATGAATCCAAGTTCTTCCCAAAAGAATGTTATATGCAAGTTCCATATTAAGAACTTGACAAAGAATGTCTTTGACTACATGACCTACTCTGATAGGAAGAACCATAGACCCCTTAGATGACCTCTCTTCTTCATCATAAGCTTTAATTGTGATTTTCTTCTTTGGTTCTACACTCTTTTCAAAAAATCCCAATGCAAGGACTAGTTTCAAAGTGCATATATTCAAGCCAGCTCCTCCATCTATTAAAACTCTTTTGATTTTATGATTTTGTACAAGGACTTCTATATGAAGTGGAGCATTATGTGGTTGATTAATGGATAGATCATCATGCTCAGTAAAAGATGTGTAATGTGGAGTTGTCAAATGTCCCACCATAGCTTGGAATTGAGATTGATCTAGATTTGTAGGGACATGCATTTCTAGGAGAGCTTTCTCAAGAATATCCTTATGAGACGATGACAAACACAAAAGCTCTAGTATAGATATTTTGGCCGATGTTTTCTTCAATTGATCCAAAAGATTGTATTGATTGGAAATATTGGGTGTAGACTTTGGAACATAGATAGACTTGTTCTATGAGGTAGTAGGTTTGGATGGGACACCTTGCAAAGTAACCTTGGATTGTGCTCGAGTTGTGATATTTACTAGTTGACTCTTAGACTTTTCTTTGATAGTGATGACATTGGCATAATACTAAGAAGGATGACATTCTGAGATTTGGTTAACATACTTAATATATGATGTGGTATTGTAGTTGGCTTGATTATCACCCTTATTATTAGAAGAATTTCCTTTCTCATGTTCAGGAAGTGGATCTTTAAAAGTTGTATGTGAATCATTTGAGGTATGTCCATCAACACTTATTTCACCACTTTCTATCAAGTCTTGTATCACATGTTTAAGTCTTTGACAATAATTGGTTTTGTGACCTTTCCCTCTATGGAATTCTCAATAATAATTATCATTCCACCAAGAAGGTTTCACCCTAGGTTCAAAATCTCTGATTTCAGGAAGTACAATGAGTTTCTTTGTGATCAACTTCCTTAATGTAGATTCAAGGGATTCACCTAAAGGAGTAAAAGTTCTTTTGCGTGGCATAAAAGGTAATCATGAATTGGATGAGTTATTGTTGGTATTCTGTATTGTAGTTTGATTGCTTTGACTAGGTTGGCTAGCATTGGCTTTGCTTGTGATATTTAGAAGAGGTTGTGTTGGTTTAACATGTCGATTATCAACAATCCCATCATTGTAAATGTTTTTGTTCTTGTTCCAAAATTTTGATTCGTCATTGTTGTTGTTATTAGGATTTGAATTTGAAGATCCAACATTATCCTTTGTGTAGAGCTTGATCTCACCTTTTCTAACCATAGGTTCCTCAATCTTAACTCCATTTTCAATGAGTTTGTTAAAATTAGGAGGACGTTTCAATTGAAACCTATAACTCATCTCTTGTGTAAGGTTATGTACAAATATATCCATCTTTTCATGTTCAATAATTGTTCATGGATATTTGGCAAATAATTGACGCCATCTTTGCAAAAAAGTAAGGAAAGGTTATCCATTTGTTTGTTGTGCATTGCAAAGATCAAGCATAGTGACCTTATGTTTGATGTTATATGAATAATGAGTCACAAATTTGTCAATAAGTTCATTGAAATATTTGATGCCTGGGGGTAATTTGGAGAACCATTCCATGGCTTGTCCTCCTAAACTATGTGGAAATAGTTGTATAAGATAAGTGTCATTGTGAGCGACTTTAATACAAGCAGCACAAAACTCATGTATGTGGTCTTGTGGATCTGAATTCCCTTTATATTTGTCAAATTTAGGTACCTCAAAATGAGGAGGGAATGGAATCATTGCCAAATGTTTATCAAAACCTGATAAAGACATATATCATCTAGTGAATATTTCTTTGTTGATGATCCAATTTGAATGTCTCAAATTTTTTGTTGAAGCATCTAGATTTGTTGTAAAACAGGGTCCAAAGATAATGTAGATCCTTCAGTGTTATGGGAAGTACTATGTTGTTTGTCTTCCATAGCTCTATGAGCATGTGTCTCTTGAGAACCACTAGGGATTTCTTGATTATTAGTCATAGGTGGTTCTTTGAGATTAGAGACATCAAAATCAATTGGTAGTTTTGCTCCTTGTTGAGAAAGCATGAGGAAGTATCTTTCTTTATCTAAGTCTAAGAGTCTTCCATGACCTTGTGGAGCCTAGGGTCTTGCATGGACTCTCTCAATTCCTCATCTGTTGGTTCTTCCTCAAGTGTGTTCTTAGCAAAAAAATTGGACCAAGGGTTCTGATCACTAATACCTCTTGCCATTTTGTCTACCGATTCTGGATTAACTGGTTGCTTAAGTTTTTGAGATTGATATTGAGCCATAAAAAGGTGAAAGATGGTTATGGGATGAAAGTTTTGATGAATCAAATGGATATGTGTTGGTAAGATAAATGTAGAAAGGAACCTTAAAGTGTAGAGATGTGTATAAACTTGATAATCTAAGTCTATAGGAGGTATGGATCTCACTATGATATGACAAAGATAATCAAGTTATGAAACCTAAGTAAGTTCTTGGTTAAGGATGATAAATCCTGATAGACAATTCACAAAGATCAAATCTGATATCCAATGTTGTAATCCAACACTAATTGGTGATTTTGTTGATCTTGGATGAATGAAATGGTGATAGATTTTGAGAAAAAGGTCAAACTAGGTATCAAAGTGTTGTGTAAATCGAATGTTTTTCCAGAATTATGAATAGAACAAAAATGGGTTTTTGAAAAAGCAAGTGTGAAAATTCTAGGGTTTGTACAAAAGCTCTTTGTAATGAATGCACATAAACAAATGCACAAGATAGTTTTATGTATGTGTAACTTAGAAAGTGACAAATGCACAATAAAATGTAATGGATGCGCAGTGACAGTAATATATGCGTAGAACAGTTGGTCAAATGTGCAACATAAAGTGATGGATGCACAACTCTAGTTTTTTGGTAGTTTTTGGGAAAATTTTTGGTTTTCTGGTTACTTGTTTTGATAATTTTTGGCAAAATAAAAATGCATATACACACACGCGCAAAATAGAAATGATTGATTGCTAATTTAATCTAAAATGAATGCACAGACACACTTACAATTCCTAAGGTTGGTAATGACAATATCTATTGAATCCCTACTTGGATAAAATCCAAGTAGGGATTCAAATGAAATGGTGATAGATTTTGAGAAAAAGGTCAAACTAGGTATCAAAGTGTTGTGTAAATCGAATGTTTTTCTAGAATTATGAATAGAATAAAAATGGGTTTTTGAAAAAGCAAGTGTGAAAATTCTAGGGTTTGTACAAAAGCTCTCTGTGATGAATGCACATAAACAAATGTGCAGGATAGTTTTATGTATGTGTAACTTAGAAAGTGACAAATGCACAATAAAATGTAATGGATGTGCAGTGACAGTAATATATGCGCAAGATAGTTGGTCAAATGTGCAACATAAAGTGATGGATGCACAACTCTAGTTTTTTGGTAGTTTTTGGGAAAAATTTTGGTTTTCTGGTTACTTGTTTTGATAATTTTTGGCAAAATAAAAATGCATATACACACACGCAAAATAGAAATGATTGATTGCTAATTTAATCTAAAATGAATGCATAGGCACACTTACAATTCCTAAGGTTGGCAATGACGATAATTATTGAATCCCTACTTGGATAAAATCCAACCACACATATCCAAAGTGAACAGCCTAGGAACTTAGAGGCATGGGCTCCTCCTTACATTGCACTCACTTCTTTGGCACTTCAAGTTTCAAATTCAATGGGTCATTACTTCCTAAAGAACTACTATCTCTACTATGGACTGTGAGTAATGTGGGTTGTCTTTACGAGCTTGAGTGACCCCTTGAGCCAACAAATATAAGGTTTTTGGAAACTAAACAAAAGCTTTTAGTAAGGACATCTGTTTAGGTGGTTATGATCAAGCCATATTCCCAATTAAGGGGACTCTCCCAATCCTTCCAAAGCTATATTTTCACCTTAGCAATGTAGGGACTTTAGCGCACTACGCGGGTACTAGAGGAGATTTTGGTTGCCATAACAAATTCACACCTATCCATTGTGAGACTAATCACAATGAAATTTTTTATATACTGATTTGGAAGGGTTTGGTTGTAGCCTGTTACCGGTTGGGTCATTCCTTGGGGTGAGTACCTCTTTTCCCACCAAAAACTACCCTCTAAAAATTATAACATTTTCTCTTACACCCAAGATCCATGAATGGCGAGGGGAGAGGATACATTATTATAATTTTGGGATTACAAAGATGCTTAAAAAGTAAAACATGCCAAACACTTTTCTAAACTAAAGAAGACACACAAAATTTAAAAGCATGTCTTATTTTAAAGCCCAAACAAGGTTATAGTTTATTTTGCAAATCCCCTTATTGGTCTTCTAAGGAACCTGCAAATAAACAATGAGTAGTCTTAAAGGGGTCTTAAAAATCATCCTGCAAAATAGCCTAAAAGTCTACAAGAATAAACATAAACTTGTTAAGATGGTTAGCTAAAAATAAAAATGATCAGAAAATGAAATTTAGTAACTAAAACAACAGCTGTGCTAAAATAGAGTATAAATGCGTAGGAATAGAAAACAAATGGGCAAAAATGGTGGATGCACAATTACAATGAATTGATGTGTGGCAAGATGGTATGAATGCATAGGATCAACGAAAGCGCAACAAAAAAATATATAAGCGTAGGAAAAGATGATAGATGTACAGAAAGAATGGAGAAGATAAAAATGATGAAATGGTTGGTGTGAGAAGAACGAATGCACAGATAGAGTCGATGTATGCATAGAAATCATAGATGAATGTGCAAGAAAAACCTGTAGATGCTGCACATAGAAAACTGAAAAACAAAATGTTAAATTTCATGGGTAGGCCCCAAGGTGGGCACCAAAAATATATGCAATTTAGAATTCTACTTCTAGAAATGAGATATTAACTATATAAAAATATTAAATCTATCTAAATACAACACAATGAAGAATACATGAATTTGAAACAAATGAAGCTTTTACCTCAACTTACCCATCTAGCTTGTCTCCATTGTCCTCCTAGCCTTGATTTCTTGGATGTGGTGAGCTCTCAGAGTTCCAAATGATGCTCCTTTTCCCAAGATGCTCTCAAAGTGTGGAGAATTGATGTTTCTTATGAAAACTAGCCTAAATCTAGATTATGCAAATGATGGATGAAATGATATGCAAAATAGTTCACAATGATATTGGATTTCTTGATTGCCTGGAATGCTTGAATGCTTAATAATCACTATTGCTATTAGACCCTCAAAAGAAGAGGAAGGCTCCTTTTATAGGTTTTTGGAGACTCAAGCCTAGGTGGCAAGATCCTAGGGTGGAGATTGAAAGGTGGAGGATCCTAGGGTTGAAATTGACTTGGTTGAAGGGGTTGAGAGAAAAGTGGATGTAGTTAGAATGTGAGAAGAAGAATAGGGAGGATGTTCCTCCTACATTGACAAGGAAGAGAAGAAGGTGGAAGGGAAAGACACATGTCAAGAGTCTCACAAAGACCATTAAGAAGAAGGGGGAAAGACCTTTTCTCCATGAGGAATCTTGGTACAAGTGTCCCATGAGTCATCTTTGACTCTTTGAGGTGTCTTGAGAAGGTCCTTAGGAATAAGAAATGTACTTTGACCTAGTATAGGAGAAGACATGTGGTCATGAGACCTAGTCTTATAAGGCCACATAGCCCTTAAAAATAGGACATCTGTTTGTGAGGATAATGACTTATTAGTAATTAATAAAAATTAATTATTTTAGCCAAGGTGATGTGTTAGGTGACTAGGTCTTATGAGGTGGACTAGGGGACTTAGTCATATTAGTGATTGTGTAATTGATTAATTAATTAAATCACTTTAATAAGACTAATTTAGAGGACTTAGGATAAGAGGAATATGATAAAGTGAATATATTAAATAAATCAAATAATTTATTTAATAATAGAGGAAATAAATATTAATTAAATAATAAATATATAATTAATTCATCAAGTTAATATTTAATTAAATAATAAATATTTAATTAATTTATCAAGCCATTTTTAAGTGTATACAATACCCACGATCCATAAGGAAACAAGAGAGGATACTAAGCACAATAGTGGGTCCACCCTACATTGTGCAAAAATACCAAATACTTTAGAAAGAGTTCATTAACCTTTATAAATGAAGTGTTCTCTAAGATAAATAAAACTAACACATGATGTTTTAGAACACAACTTCGTCAAGTGTCCTACAAGAAACTTGTCAGTAGTTTCATTGAAAAATCTTCATCCCACTATCACCAAGATGTTGCATACATCATTAATAACACAAAAATCCACTATTCTACTAGAAAATAAATAAATGAGAAACACAAATAAAGCTTTCAAACAAAAACATGATTTCACCAATCAAGTGCATAATAGATCAGGCAAGTGTGTAATAGACTAGTAAAGTGCACATGTTTAAGCCCCAAGTGTACAATAATCTACACCAAGCGTGCAAGATATCATTCAAGCACACAAAAAGACAGTTCCAGAGTTCATAACCATGGTTAAGTGTGCAGAAATAGACCGCAAGAAACATAGTTACTATTCTAATTAGTGGGTTTGATTGACAACAAAGAAACTTGCATGAAGTTTGATCAATTAGTCCCCTTATTTAGTAATAGATGAGAATTAGTGGTTAATTTCACCCATCTAATTAAAATATATACAAATTTGTTGTTGATTTATGCCTCCTAGATAAACTAAATGAGGGTTGTTATTAATTCAACCTCCTAGTTAAGCTAGATGAGAGTTGTTGTTCAATTTAACCTCTAATTACACTAAATGAAATTTGAAGGTCGTTCTATACCCTCAATTTCATGAATTTGATAACAAACAACTCTGCATGCAAACAATAGTTATAAAACAAGATCAAGTGTGTAGAGATGGAGCTCAAGTGTGTAGATCTATATTCAAGTGCAAAATAAATGACTCCAAGTGCAAAATTCTAGGCACCAAGTGCACAAAAAACTCATTAAATGTGTAGTAGATGATGCCAAACTTGTAGGGAACAAATCTAGTGCCCTTATTCCTACACACACAAAAAAACTCCACAATCCATTATATTTTTAGCATGTTCATGTTAGGCTCACCAATGTAGGCCAAAAAAATGATGTTCATAACAAACATGATCAAATCCAACCATGAAAGCCATAAACTCATGTAAACTATTCTAATCCATAAATGAAGCTACATAGATGAAATGCATAAAAAAAAAAAAATTCAAACCCAACATTACACAAATCCTTTGTTCCACTCTATCATTTTCTTTTCTTCTCTAATTTGATATGTTGCTCAAATAGATTGAGCACACAAAATGACAAAATCCAAGGATAAATGTGCAATTCGATAGCACAAGGATAAGAATACTCAAAATATTGTAGTTAGCAAGAATAAGAAATGAGAGTCCAATTTATAAATTTTTTTGGGATAGATTGGATGACCAAGATCAATTTGGAACTCAAGACAATCGATGAATGAGATTAAATGAGAGGACAAGTTGAGTGATGATAAACTGGAAATTGCATTTCCTAGTGGAGAAAATATCTAAATAAGATAGAGTTAAGTGAAATAAATGTTAAAAATATTTATTTTCAACAAAAAGTTCCATTTGCAAGTGGAAGAAAGGAGGGGTGAGGAGTAAGTTAAGTGGAGGAAATAGAAGCATATTCATGAATAATATATTGGATGAATTGTGGAGTGTGGGTTTTTTTTTTCTCCTGAAAGGGTTTTCCCCACATAAATCACTATGTTGTGGTATGTACATGTTATTTCTATTAAATTTTTGTAATTGTTATAAAAATATGAGATTTTTTTTAATATTAGGTCCTCTCCTCAAGGTCAGTGTAGGAAGTTGTTCTTCTACTTAGTTTCTTTACACATTCAATAGTTTTAATACTCTCTCTCTCTCTCTCTCTCTCTCTCTCTCTCTCTCGAAGTTCTCTCTCTCATTAAAGGTACAATTTTTTTACAAAAAGGGGTAAATGCTTTGACTCAGAGCTATGGACCAGTGATGCCACAACTGGGGGACCTTATCCCCAATGGGATTTGAATTGCCTTGATGGAAAGAACAATAATTCAATAACTTAACTGTCACAACATGCCACTATTGGCAACATATAATTGAATAAACTTGCATTTGTATTTATTTTTACTTTTGTGATAAAAGCTATTAAGTGCACACTTTTCTTTATTTTGTTGGTTCGTATAGAATATATATACGAAGAAATATGAACACACAAATATTATGTCTATTGTATTTACACATATCCCATATCCTTTATGCCCAAATATTTACTTTTTATGAATCTAGTTTTGATTGCTTATATACTTCGAAAAACATGTTCATTTTGGCAATACCTGTTAAAATTCTTGTTTAGTTTTAAGCCTACTTTGATGGGACGTCTTAATACATTTACATGATTAAAAATGACTCTCTTGTGCAATGCTAGATTCATTCCTTAATCTTTCATACTTCCCCATTTACATGTACTTCCACCTATTTAAAATTATACCATCCTAAATTATAAGCACATATAATTAGATGCTCAATTAGGCCCCTTTTTTAGCATGTATGGGCTCCCACATTAATTTCTAGTACTCCATCCTCGTACCACCTATAGTTCTAGCTTTCTCTCCACATTCCCAACTCCTCAAACAAGTTTCATAACCTTTTGGGGGGGGAGTAGGTCACCCCAGTTGACCTATTCCTTGATGTTTTCCTTGAAATTCACATTGGGGGCAATATCTCTTTGGTTAAGTGGGATTTCCAAATTCTTGTTGACTTCCTTCGAGTTTTGAGCCCTAAAATGTTGTGAGAGGTATAAAATAAACCTATCTTTCCTCATTTTGATATAACATCATAATAATTCAAGAGATCTCCTGCAATTTTGCATCCAAGCATTCTCAAGCATTTTCAAGTCAATATTCTCCATGGATCAAGATTCTTTCACTCATTGAAAGTCAAGAAAAGGAGCCCACCATCAAGGAAGAAGATCATTGTAAAAGCATCCATCTACATACATTCAACCATTCAAGTCTTTAACTCTTCAAGTCATCCGTCTCTCTCTCCATCAAGCATTGTGGAAAGCTACAACATCCATTATGTAAGGTTGTCTTTCATTATTTCCTTTTGGATTTTTGTGTGGATTCAAAGCTATTGCATCAACATTCTTGATCACATCCAAAGAAGTATTTGCATTGCCAAGGCATAATATACTTCATGTTTTAGATCTAGCCTTTTCTCTATTATATCACACTTTCTTTTATTTTATTTCATTTCAAGGTTGATTTGAAACTAGGGTTTGAATGAGGTAAACCCCTCTCTACACAATAATTTTCCTTCTTTTTTTGTGTGTAGGAACCAGTGGCACTCCCACCAGATTGGATCTGGGAAGTTCAAGACCTCACAGTTAATTTATAATTTAAAACATCCAAAAGTGTAGGGAATAAGTCATCCCAGGTGACCTATTCCCTCTAGATCTACTTCAAATTAATTTTGCATGTCAGTGGCATCCTCTAGACACAATTTTTGGTTATTGTACCAGGTTGTCTATCTTCTGTTAATCTGTGTATCTTGAAAACTTGTCTTTTTCTTCTTTCTATCTCACTTCTTTGCATTACTTAATCACATTCTCCTAATCAAACCTCAATTTAGTGAAGGATCATTAATTCCACTTGATCCTAGTAGGTCATCTTCCTTCCGATTGTGCAATAAGGAAGTAGGATCATCCCATTGATCTCCACTTCTTATTGTACAAATATTATCCTATTATCCACACTCATGAACCCACATATTCGCCATTACCATTCACTTATTATGTCTATCCTTGTACCAATGATTATATGTTCATTCCCCACCTTGAGATTTACACCTCTTTGTCCTTAGTTTATCCCACAGATTGTGGTTCACTCTCACACCACATGTAATTGACCCCTTGAATAAACAAAGAAGTTTAAATTTGTCAACCCTTGCATATCTCATTAATTGTTATAAGCTAACTAAGTATGCATTTATGCAATTCATAACTATGTTATGGTATGCAACGATATTTGATGTACATTAATTTGTAGCAACAAAAAAAATTCCCAAGCATTACAACAAGAATTATTTCAAGAATGTTTCATTTTGGAACACTAGAGGAAATCTTAATTTGCATCAAAGTCATATAAGTCACTTGTATGTTTTAGAGTATTGTCTTCAATAATCGTCAACAATTGTGAAACTAGTCAACTAAGAGGGTTGGCCCAAAAGAAGATTATCCTTGTGATTTAGTTATCTCCCCAAGCTATTTTTCAATACCTATAATCGTCACACATCATCAAACCTTAGAAATAACAACAACAAAGTTTTAAACAGTCTACAATTAGCAAGATTTGTCTCATTAGTTCTAGTCTTATAGCTCAGGTCAATATTATTGAACATAAAATTAATCTTACACAATACAAATTCAACCCAAAATAGTAAAATGATTATAATTTACCAAAAACAACATATAACCGAAAAGCGCTAATTTTTATATGATCAACAAATAATGCAACATCCACATTCACTTCTTCATCATAATTCTTTAAATGCATTGTTCTCCATGAATTGTAAACCACATTTATTCAAAAATAAAAATAAAAGTGCCTAAATATCTTCATTTATTTTACAAACATTTATTACATATTTGATATTTACTATTCCATAATACATTGCCTACTAATTAATCTAATTTTTTTGGGTGTTTTATTTGTATGCTTTTTATTTTAAGTAGCCGATATTCACATCACGAAAAAGTAACTTTCTTGTATAATTACAAGGAACCCTAGCCCTAGAATTTTTATGAGGAACTCGAAACCTTGAATTTTCAGTAAACATGGAACCCGACGCTTTTGATTAGGAGAATGGAGGAAGATGAAAATGTCCCAGAATGCAGCAAACAGGTGCGAAGGTACATACGCTTTGCTCTATTTTCTTTTGGTTCTTTTCGTTGTTTTTGGCGTTGTGCCCTGCTCTTTTAAAATTTATTTTTATTGTTTTCACAATAATAGCAACCTTAATTTAGTGAATTTTTTTCAACAGTGTGGTTGATGATTTAACTGGAAGCCGTTGTATTTTAGAATGGACGGAATTGGAAAGAGAACCCACTGGTATGAACGTTTATTGTTATATGAGTTTTGCTTTTTTTTTTAACCCTTTTTAAATCTAGATTTGTGTTAAAAGCATCTAAATTTATTTGTTATGAATGTTTTTGGCCGAAGGCTTTTGTACTGTCAGTTGCCCCTTCATTTGAGTTTTCTTAAAAAAGACCGGATCATGTAAATAAGGAGCTTTAGTGGACATATGTTTCTTAACTAATTCAAGGAAAATTGTGTATTTCAAAATTTATCAATAACATATATTTGTTTGTCACTTAACAGTTGGGATTGGGATGCAAGTGAACAAAATAGTGGATAACTACATGTGCGTTTCTAGATTCGATTGTGTGTATTTTTTAGCATCAATGTTTCGGATCACACTCCGTGATCCATCATCAGGATGAGAGGAGTTAAAACATAGCTCCCTCCCATGAAGGGTATCGATTAATAACATCAGATTTTCACAATCCATTTTAACTACATGTGCGTTTCTGGATTCGATTGTGTGTATTTTTTAGCATCAACGTTTCGGATCACACTCCGTGATCCATCATCAGGATGAGAGGAGTTAAAACATAGCTCCCTCCCATGAAGGGTATCGATTAATAATATTAGATTTCCACAATCCATTTTAACTACATGTGCGTTTTTGGATTCGATCCACAATCGAATCCAGAAACGCACATGTAGTTAAAATGGATTGTGGAAATCTGATATGATTAATCGATACCCTTCATGGGAGGGAGCTATGTTTTAACTCCTCTCATCCTGATGATGGATGTGGATCGAATCCAGAAACGCACATGTAGTTAAAATGGATTGTGGAAATCTGATATTATTAACCGATACCCTTCATGGGAGGGAGCTATGTTTTAACTCCTCTCATCTTGATGATGGATCACGGAGTGTGATTTGAAATGTTGATGCTAAAAAATACACACAATCGAATCCAGAAACACACATGTAGTTAAAATGGATTGTGGAAATCTGATGTTATTAATCGATACCCTTCATGAGAGGGAGCTATGTTTTAACTCCTCTCATCCTGATGATGGATCACGGAGTGTGATCCGAAACGTTGATGCTAAAAAATACACACAATCGAATCCAGAAACGCACATGTAGTTAAAATGGATTGTGGAAATCTGATATTATTAATCGATACCCTTCATGGGAGGGAGCTATGTTTTAACTCCTCTCATCCCGATGATGGATCACGGAGTGTGATCCAAAACGTTGATGCTAAAAAATACACACAATCGAATCCAGAAACGCACATGTAGTTAAAATGGATTGTGGAAATCTGATATTATTAATCGATACCCTTCATGGGAGGGAGCTATGTTTTAACTCCTCTCATCCTGATGATGGATCATGGAGTGTGATCCGAAACATTGATGCTAAAAAATACACACAATCGAATCCAGAAACGCACATGTAGTTAAAATGGATTGTGGAAATCTGATATTATTAAAATAGTGGATATTCTTAGAACCATATCAGAAGTTGTGTTTTTAAACATAAATCTTAAAAATTATAATTACAACAAAGGAAGAATGATTTTGCAAAATTGCAGCAGCAAATTGTGAAAGATTATTTCCCATATTATAATGGTGGAACTAAATGGTTGAGGTGAGCTCATGGAGGCTTTCAAATGTAATAAAGAAAAAAAAATCCTATTTTCTTTGTATCAGGAAATCATCAATGCTGCAGGAGAGGCTGGTAAGAACACTTTTACCAACAACAGATATGTTTGAAAGACAACTCAATTTAGTGCACAGATTCTGTCCTCTGCAGCATATACCCTATGAAGATTCCCTCATGAAAATTGCCTCGCGGGATACAGAAAAAATCCTAAATATTTGCAAAAAATTGTTGTTGTTTGGTTACATAAGCAAAGTTATCAAGTTGGAATTTTGTTCAGAGAATGTTAAAGATGTGCAGTGGCCCGTGGGTTACTATGCGCCCTTAAACTTGCTGGTGTTCAGTTGCAAAAACAAAGTAATCAAGTTGGAAAATTGCAGCAATAGATATGAATTATTCTTTAATGAGATTAGAAACAGAGGAAAAAAACATTTGAATTTCATGAACTGAAGATTATTTGGTATATAGACAACACACATTGGTCTCCACTGTAGTGAGAAGTAACATTCTACCCATGTGACAAATGTTTGCAAAAAATTGTTGTTGTTTGGTTACATAAGCAAAGTTATCAAGTTGGAATTTTGTTCAGAGAATGCTAAAGATGTGCAGTGGCCCGTGGGTTACTATGCGCCCTTAAACTTGCTGGTGTTCAGTTGCATAAACAAAGTAATCAAGTTGGAAAATCGCAGCAATAGATATGAATTATTCTTTAATGAGAATAGAAACAGAGGAAAAAACATTTGAACTTCATGAACTGAAGATTATTTGGTATATAGACAACACACATTGGTCTCCACTGTAGTGAGAAGTAACATTCTACCCATGTGACCAATATAAACTTTGGGTTCATGAATTAAAAACCAAACAAGAATTCAGGTACAGATAGTAAGGCAAGGAAGAACAACCAAAAAGTTTTAGGCTGATGGATGGAAATACAATGGAAAAGCCAATACTGCAATTGTTGTCACACCTTCTGAGGTGTGTTCACTTACCTCACTACATCTTCAATGATGCTGTCTTCAAACTGCTTTGAACATGAGAGAACACAAACGAATCTCATCAATTCAGTTGGTGCCATTTTCATCTAGATCACTTGGCCTTGAAGTGTACTGAAGTTGAAGAGCATAGTCTATGTTCCAAAGCAAATACACCAAAGAAGGATAGTCAATATCTCAGTCTGCTTTTCACTTTTTGCCGTCTCTGCATATTTTGTTATATTCTCAAAGAGTTATAAATGATACTTCCCGAAGCCTCATTTCTGCCGATGCATAGATCATAGATAGCCTCCTTGTGACTATATTTGGCTCCTTTTCTACATCTTCTGGCACACAGATCCCATGAAGACACCTATCTCACGACTGTAAACTTTGTTAGAAAAGGCTATTTTGTGCCTTGTTCCAATTGGGAAGTTGTCTCACATCATCAAATCTATTAAACACCAGTTAAATTTGCCAGAAAGCTTGTATTCAAATTGGGAGGTCTCTACAATATCAAATTATCTTTCTTTACAATGATAAATAAAATTTATCTGGTTTCTATTTTTTGGTGTGATTAGCATGTTGAAATGTGTGAATGTCTGGAAGAAATTGCATGAAAGCTTTTAATTATAAAATCTAGTATCTTTGCAGTAAATGCATATTAATATGGGTCAATCTAATAGCTAACTCGGATAGCTATTTTTGCAGTAAATGCAGTAGTAAGATGAGTAGATCTGATTCACTGCTGCCTGCCATTTACCATACAGGATGGTGTAAATGAATGTTCTTCCTTTGGGTTATTGGAATTGTCCAGGATAGTTATTTTTGTATTTATGTATGTCAAAATATGTCTAGTTTTGTTTTAGTGGCATCTATATTTATTTTAATTTGTAATAAATATTTTTGGCGATACGCTTTTCTCCTGTCAGCTACCCTTTCAATCGTATTTTCTTAAAAAAGACAATAATGTAAATAAAGAGCTTAACTGGACATTTGCTGTTTTTAAATAATTCAAATCTAATTCATATTGCAATTTTTTTTTGACTTAACAGTTGGGATTGAGATGCAAGTGAATGAAATAGTGGATATTCTGAGAACCAAGCTACCAGCTGTGGTTTCAAAAACGGATCTCAAAAATTGTAATTACAGTGAGAAGAATGATTTCATGAAATTACAGCAGCAAATTTTTAAAGACTGTTTCCCATGTAATAATGGTATGATTGATATAGTTAAGAGATTGTAAAAGATGTTTGAGGTCATGTGGTGGAGGCTTTTAAATGTACTTAAGTGGAAGTAAAACCTAATTTTCTTTTTATTGATCATTGTCAGCAAATCTGAATGCTGTTCCTCATGGTAGTAGATTTCGGATAACAAGACTTTTACTTGCTACATATATGTTTGAAGGATGACCCAACCTTGTGCACAGATCATGTCTCCGCCGAGTCGGCGAGTCCTAAGCTGAGTCAGGCTTGCCGAGTCTTGGCCGAATCTTGCAGGACTCGCCGAGTCCCGTGATCTGGACTTTGCCACGTCCAACCACTTAGAAAAAGCAAAAAATAATTTTTTTAATTGATTTTAATTATTCTTTTTTTCTTATATGCCTTCTCTAAAACCTAAAAAGGTCATTCCCTCATTTGCAAAGACTTAGAAGAGAGGAAAAAGGCTTGGGAGAAGAATATAGAGGTTTTAGAAAATAGATTAGCAAATGGATTGGCTCTCATATGTTGATTGCTGATTGTTTGTGCTAGTTTCTAGCTTGTATTCACACATAGAGAGGAGTTGAAAGAAGCATTTGGAGGAGGCCTCTATAAATTTGAGTTGTATTTCTTCATTTTTGGAGCAATTTTGAAGAGCCGAGTTACATTTTTGTGTTGTTTTTTGAAGTTTTTACTTTCAAATTTCATATTTCCATTGTGTTTACATTTGTTTGTCTTTAGAATCTTAGATTTGCTATATTTTATGTTGATGAAAAAACTTGAAAAGTAAGAAGCCCTAGTCTTTGATTTTCATTCTTATAAATGCTTATTTTTTTATTTATGATATATTGCAGCAGCATAATGTCTCAGCCTTGGGGTAGTTCATCTAGGCCTTCAATTAACTCAGATGCAGACCCTATTCGTGTAGCAAGGGATAAGGCTTGGAAATATGCCATCCAGGGGTCAAAAAAAGTGGTTACATGTTGGCATTGTCTTGTTAAATTTAATGGGGGAGGTATTAACAGATTGAAATATCACCTTGCACATATATTAGGACATGATGCTAAACCACGCCAAAGAGCAACCCAGGAGGTTGTACATGAAATTCAAGCTCATTTAGAGGCCCATGAAGAGAAAAAAGAATTAAGAAAGAGGCAACATGAAGAAATGACAAACTTAGGTGGAGAGAGCTCTTCAAGTTTTTATTCTCCATTACCTCCATCTAGTAGTGGTACTGCAAGTGCAAATATGATCATTGGGCTTTGTATTCGTAAGAAGAAATCCACACTAGATTCCATTTTTGTTCCACGCATGACTCTGGGTGCCCAACCATCACTTGAGAGCATGGGTTGGAATAAAAAGAAGCATGAGGCTATGAAAATGGCACTTGGAGATTTATTTTTCTACAACAACATTTCATTTAATACAACAAGGTACTTTTTATTATTTTAATTTCTGTTTTATTTATTTTGCTTTTAAAACTCAAGAATATGCCACATTCATTATATTAATTTTTAAAGTTGAAAGTAAAACTTAATAGTATACTTATTGTGTTTATTTAATTTGTTTTAGGTCTCCTTATTGGCAAATTGCGATAGATTCTGTTACTGTTTGTGGCCCGGGGTTCGAAGCCCCTAATGATGAGGAGCTAAAAGGTCCTATTTTAACCCAAAAAGTGGCTGATGTAAGAGTTGCAATTGAGGAGCAGCGTGAGGTATGAGGGAGGAAGGGTTGTACAATCATGACTGATGGTTGGACCGACAGAAGAAATAGAGCATTGATTAATTTTCTTGTCTTCTCATCAAGTAATTGTAAGACTTGTACTTACTACTACTACTTACTAGTAGTAAACTATTGATTTAGTGATTAATTTTTTAACTTATGATTGTACTAAATTGTTTTTTTTCCTCGGGTGCTACAGTGTTTTTGAAATCAATTGATGCTTCAGGGAAAAATGCTGAGTATCTTTGTGAGGTAATTGAGGAAGTGTTGAAGGAGGTGGGTGAGGAGAATGTGGTGCAAATAGTCACAAATAATGTAGCAAATTATGTTGTTGCGGGTTAACTTTTTATGGAGAGGCATCGCCACTTGTTTTGGATCCCTTGTGGTGCTCATTGCATTGACCTCATGTTGGAGGATCTTGACAAACTTACTTGGATAAAAATATGTGTAGAGCAAGGAAGTAATATTTGTAAATTCATATATAATCATACTTGGGTCCTCAACCTTATGAGGAAGTTCACAAATAAAAAAGAGTTGTCTCGTCCAGGGGTCACCTGATTTGCAACAAATTTTCTCACGTTGCAATCTTTGCTTAAGTCTAAGGGCGTTTTGAAACACATGTTTGTAAGTGAGGAGTGGATTGCACCATCATATGCAAAGACCAATGTAGGGAGTTAGATGGCTGATCAGATTTTTTATGAGTGGCTTTTGGCAACCGGCCAAGGAGATTGTGAAGGTAATTTTCCTTTTTGTCCTCATTTCTATTTCCATTTTCATTTCATCATTTTTGTTCACACCTTTTTATGTTCATTGTTCATTTTTAAAAGTAAAACTTAAAGCTTAATGTTTCTAACTTTCTACTTTCACAATGATTGCAGTTCATAGAGCCTCTTATTGTTCTCTTACAAATTGCTGATGGAGAGAAGCCCGTAATGAGATATATTTATGAGGGCATGGATAGGGTGAAAGAGGCCATTAGAAAATTTTATGTAGGGAATCAGGACAAATATGGTCCCATATGGGTTGTCATTGATCGACGATGGCACAATCTACTTCACAGGCCTATACATGCAGCCGCCCACTTTCTTAATCCAGCATTCCAATTCAACCCAGGTTTTAAGGTCGATGATGAGGTGTGGAGTGGGCTCTATGATATAGAGAGAATGTCACTAGATGAATCACTTGGAGCACGTTTAGTCAGTGAGATAGAAATGTATAGGACTTCACAAGGAGACTTATTCTCACGAGACTTGTGCAAGAAAAATTGGACACTATTGATGCCAGGTAAAAACCTATGATTTTAAAATCTAAATTCTAATTCCTAATTCTATTATCATTTTACATTGATAAAGTCAAAGTTATAGAATTGATTTTTAAAATCTCTTGTTTCAGATGCATGGTGGGAGATGTTTGGTAATACAGTGCCAAATTTACAGAGGATTGCAGTTCGTATCTTGAGTCAGCCATGCAGTGCTTCAGGATACAAACACAATTGGAGTATGTTCGAGAATATACACTCGAAGAAGCGCAATAGGTTGGTAGTGAAAAGGATGAATGATCTTGGGTTTGTGCATTATAACCTTCGCCTTTGTCATAGACAGATCATGGGCACTGACACATCTCCTATCATTTTAGAGGAGGTTGATCCACTAGCAGAGTAGAACACTGAGATTGATGATCCTGTCTTCAGTGATGAAGACTTGGAATGGGTTGATTAGGTGGATCGAGAGGCAGAGACAGTAGCAATGGCACAGAAGAAGGCTAGAGCGTGAGGAGACCCAGTGGAGGACCCTGAGGCTGAGAGTGAGGGATCTGAGGATGAGGAGGATGAGGATGATGAGGATGCCACGGAGGTTGAGCCTCAGACATAGGGACAAAAGATGGCTGCAGAATCTTTCATGACCTATCTTAGGCGTACACGCAGGAAGACATAGGGGCTTAGTCTTCTAGGCTCTAGCTTTTATTTTGATATATGTTTTGAACTTTTGATTCCATGAATTTCATATTCATATTTCATGAATATTTATATTTCAGATTTTTAATGTGTTATTTAGTAACTAGTTTAACAGTTAATATATTTCCTTTAGAAATTTGCATTTATACTTATCTGATCAATGTAAACTCGTTTATGTGTGCAAGTAGCTTCTATTTATCTCAATTATTGTGTCTTTGATGTTAATTGACTGAATGATGCATGAAAAAGGGTATTAAAAATCTTTGAATTTCTTGGGTTTTTCAATTTGCTGACTCCGAGCCCGAGCCCAAATCCAGCTTGCCGAGTCCGATTCTTGTAACTATGGTTTAAATAGAATCCTAAAGATTCACAGCTGGGTACAACTGACCCTCAAAATCGTTGGTGTTCAATTATATAAGTAAAGTTACGAGTTGGAAAATTGCTGCATGTACCTGAATTGTTCCTCAATAACACTAGAAACAGACGAAAAAACCCATCTGAATTTTACAAAATGAAGAATATTTGGTGGATAGACAACACTCAATGCTCTCCATTGTAGTGAGAAGTAAAGTAACATTCTACCCATTGAACAAATCTTGGGTTCCTAAATTAAATACCAAACAAGAATTGAATTAAAAATAGTAAGTCAAGGAAGACCAACCGAAATGTTTTAGGCTGATGGACGGGGATTGATCAATTGAGAAAATTCTGCAGTTGTAGTTATTCTGAGTTGTGTTCACTTACCCCACTATGTCTTTCAATACTGGGTTTCTCAAACTGCTCTGAACAAGAGAACACAAATGAATCTCATCAATTCAGTTGGCGCGATTTTCATCTAGATCACTTGGCCTTGCAGTCTACTGAAGCTGAATGGCATAGTCTAAGTTCCAAAGCAAACATCCCTTGGAAGAACTGTCAATACCCTGGTCTGCCAAGCATTTTGTGCCGTCTCTGCAGTTTTTCTCAAAGAGTCAGAAATGATGCTTAGCACAAGCCGAGGATCAATGATTTGGTCAACTACACCTCTTTTCTGCCTATACATAGACCATAGACAGCCTCTTCGTTGATTATATTTGGCTTCTTTTCTACATCTTCCAGCATGCAGATCAACCCATAAAACACCTATTTCAGGCCAGTAAACCTTTTCAGTTGTTTTTTTTGCCTAGTTACAGTGTATCTGCTTTCCAATTTCTTGGTGTGATTAAGATGTTGAAATGAATGAATGTTGGAAGAAATTGCATTTTAAAAGTAAAATTTAATATTTTGCAGTAAATGCATATCAATATGGGTCAATATAATTTTCTGCTGGTAGCTCAGATAGCTAACCTTTAAGTAAATGTAGTATTAAGGTCAGTAGATCTGATTTGCTGCTGGCTGCCATTTACCATACGGGGTGGTGTAAATGAATGTTCTTCCTTGCTAGTTGTGTATAAATAGACTTCAATAGAATGTCAAAGAAAGCAAGTTTGTTATTAATTATAATTAAATGCATACTTGCCTGAACAATTTGAAGTAATATATAATTAATCCAGTAAATGTGTTGATGTGAGTTTTGTACCACTACATAACATATAGCAATTGAAATACTTGATACGGCGTACCAAACACTCAACCCTCTCTTGAAAAGTATATAAGAATACTCCAAGGTTCCTTACACCTGTGGATACTAACTCAATTATATAAATGTGATTTGCTGGTAATCACTTCGGCGGGCTTACGTTGTTCATTCAGAGATGTTAAACTCTTGCTATGATGATGATTTAGCTTTGCAATGTATATTCAATGACTTTCTCCAATTTACCTCTTTCAACTTTACTTCTCAAACTTCTAACTACTAAATTACTTCTTGCTTTGCTACTACTCCTGTGGAATGGAAAGATTGGCGAATGGATGGGGATCAAACCAAATGAAAGCTTGCCAGCGACGCTACTTCCATCGGTGCGATGATTCTAAGGGATATTCTTAGGATTTTCACACTAACACCTATCTTCCAACCCAACTTGAAGTACAAGCCGAAAGATGAAATGCAAGTAGAACTTGGGAGCAATTGGACTAGATTACCACACAAGGCTTCCTAACAAGCCGCTAGGATGCTAGTGGCCTAGTATATAGATCCTCATCAAACATTCACCAATATCACCATTGCAACTAACCATTTACTTCTATTCTACCAACATGAAATGAAATCCTACTTTAATTTGAGAGATGAGAAGAAACATGCAATACACCAAAATGATCATGTATATCCACCATGCAAGCCACAACAATGAATAGAGAACAATTTTGATAGTATTTTGGCAACAGTTCTCCAACATAACTCCCTTACAAATGAGTACAAATGGCCTTATATAGAGGCTCAAAATTACAACGAGTGGCCAAGATTAAGAGGCAAAATCAAGGGCCAAGATTAAACCTTACAAACCCTAATTAGGGTTATCATCTTTCAACTAATTACATGAGGGCACCAACCTTGTGGGCCAATGAGAAAATTACAATAATCTGTCAACCAATGAGAACATAGGACACTTGGCATGATTTGATTGCATGCACATGAAATTGCCACCTCATCAACCTTGTCTTATAAAGTTCATTAATCTTTGAGATGAGATGAAGCCTTGGATGCTTGAGCTTGTCCTTAGAAATTTTCTTACCACCACTTAAACTTGCTTGTACTTGATGTCCTGACCTCGAAAGGGTGAGATCTCCATGCACTTGGGGTAATCTTGCTTTGACCTTGGTGGCTTGCCTGGACGTGAACCTTGTGCAATTTAAGAGCCTTGCTCTTAGCCACCACCTTGAAATCAAACTTGACCTCCCTCAACCTTTCAATCACTTTCCTCCTTACTTCAATAATTTGCCATTTTTAACCTTCCCATTTGGATTTGATCTGCATGCATGCATCTTTGTTTCAATAACCTTGGGTTTTGGGGCACCTGCCCTCACCATATCTCCTTGATTGTTCCACAATCCACCCATCACTGAGTTCATCCATTGCTTTCATCAATGCTTTCCTTCTTGGTTAACCCTTGACTGCCTTCAACTGTTCGAACTGCCACAACCTCGCCCTTTTGGCATAAGTACTTGCCTCAACCATAGTGGTGCAATGCATCTCCCCAAGATTAGATTTGGTTCGACTGGCAAAGCATCACTAGTAGTCTTGCACCCGAATTGAAGAAGTAGGACCCCATGTAGATTTGCCCCCTATTTTGTACTATTTAAGTTGCAACTCTAAATTCATGCTAGTGATCCTAATCCAATCAATTTTCCTTTACCATTCTCAATCTCTTCAATAAAACAAAACATCCAAGGATCAAACAGTGTACCTTTAGTAGAGCCCAGAATTTGACTGAGAAGCACAATGAAGGCGCTGCACTCTGATTTGCAATCTGACTTTGTGAGCCTTGATGACTTGATGTAACCAATTCTGTCGTATCATGTCTGCTGCTAGGGTAGACTGAACACTTCCTTGCACAAATCCATACTGTTTGATCTTCCTTGCCACAGGGGACTAGTTGTTTCTCAACCTCTCTCTTAATTGAATCATATCAAAGGTACCAATGTTGGTGTCTCCAACGTATTTCAATTTTGAGCGGAAGTTGGAATTGGGTATCATGACTTCCTTGTCTCCTATTTCAGCATTAATTCCTTTGGGTCGCTTGCTTGCATTGGCATCATTCGTCCTAAACACTTATCACTCCCCGCTTTTTCTACAATGAAAATGAAACTACACTTATCACTCCAAACTTCGCCTATAAGATGGAATACTACACTTATCACTCCCTGCCGTTACCTTAAGATGGACTACACTTATCACTCCAATCTTCTTCCTACAATGATGAAATGCAATGATGCAAACTACACTTATCACTCCCCGCCTTTGCCTTAAGATGGACTACACTTATCACTCCAATCTTCTTCTTAGGGGTGGAATACTACACTTATCACTCCTCGCCGTTACCTTAAGATGGACTACACTTATCACTCCAATCTTCACCTATAATAAAATGCAATGATGGAATGCAAGCAAGAACTTGAGGAAAAAAAGTCAATCAAGACAATCGAGTTATCAACCTACTAACCAAACACCTAACTCTACTCTTGAAATTAGTTTTCAACACCTAGACTAGCACCAATGAAATGAAAGCAATTAAGGAGAGAGGAAAAGATAGGCCACTCACCAAAAACAAAGCTTGGAATTCCTTCTCAATGTAATTGGCTTAGCTTGATTCTCAAAAAGTTTCTGACTCCACAAGTCTGAAATTTATAGCCTTCAAGAAGATCAAAATCTTTCCTTCAATTCACTTTCAAAATCTGATTGCTACGAGTCCCTTATCAATAAACTTCTTCCCTGAAAACAAATCTGATAACCTCCTCAAAATCTTGCTATGAAACCTTAAGCAATTAAATTCACCTTCTTAACAAATCTGGACTGAATTTTCAAATGAACAATATCTCTTCCATCAAATTCTGAGATTGAGAATAAGTCTTCAATTTTCGGATCTGGGCAAAATGCTATGGAAAAGAGTCTCAAATCTTCAAATTTGGGTACTAAAAGTGTAGAAAAGAAGCCTCCAAACAATAACCAATAAGTCCCTGCCTCCTCTTGACTGGAAATACTGAAATTAGGCCTCAAATTAGTCTCCAAATTGCCTCAAAAAAATGCCCAGGCCTGTTACCCTCCAACTCACCACCATCTGACCTTGATCACAAAAAAAATCTGAACTCTATCACCTTGCCAACAAAATTCTGAGTGTGGATGTCTTGCACAATGATAAAATCTGAATGTTGATGCCCTTCAAATCTGAACTTCTTCCATCAATTTTGAAAATTAAAGCCTCAATGCTTGCAAATCTGGAAATGGAGGCTTGAGAATGTGGATCCAACCTCAAGTTTCGAAAATTCTTTCAAAATCAAAATTCCTCATGCAAAAATCAGAATCTCAAGCTTGACAAATTCTGGAAATGGCTCTTGATGACTGAGATTTTCTTTCCAGATTTTCGGATCTGCCCTCTATACGCCCAGAAAAATCGAAATTCTTCAATGATTTTCAGATCTAATGCTTGGAAAAATTGCTGCATGTATATGGGATCCAAAATCGCTGCATATCTCTTGTATTTTTGCTGGCTATGTCTTCAAATCTTGCTGATTATAGCCTCCTAATTTCGCTGGAAAAGAGCAGAGAAGAAGTTGGTGTTGAGTGTGGAAAAGAATGAGGAGAAGCCCCTCTTTTATAGCCAACCGCTGCCCTTCCAAATTAGGGCCGACCAGACCTAAAGGTTAAAAAAAGAAATAAAATTAGCCTCCTTTTAGGGCCGACTTGGCAATAATGCAAACAAATTCGAAAATTTCTAAAAAAGGCCCCCCTAGAAATCCAAAAATTAATAGGCCAGGGCCCTAATTTGTTCTAACAAGGCAAGATTTAATTTCATAGGGCCCAAAACAATAAATAAATGCCCAATTACATTTCGAAACCCTTCAAATTACGCATAGTTATTACCAAAATTGAAATTAATGCCCAGAATTTTCGAAAATAAAGGAAGCAATTGCCCAGATTTTCTATTTCTCTATAACAGCCTTTGAATTTCAAAATTTGCTCCCAACTTCCAATACAAATTGCCTCAAATATTATTTCTTAATTGCCTAATTCGAAAATTGATAAGAAATTATAAAAGACAAGGCAAAAATCTCAATAAATATATCCAAAATCGAAGATGGCAAAGGGCTGTTTATAAAATTTAATTTGCTTGGTCAAGATTTACAATTTCAAAAGATAAAATTATTGCACATGCTCTTCCAATTTTGAAAATGTAAATAATAAGATCTACTCTCAATATTTTCAATTCCAATTTCAAGGCAAAAATAAAAAATCCAAGAGCAATTGATTCAACTTGCAATGTTTAACTGATTTCGAAACTATATCCTCCTTTGCAAAAAAAAATCAACTACATTCAAAATCCTCATCCGATTAACGAAAATATCAATCTAATAAAAGCCTTGTATTGCATTTCGTTAACTCAATCCACATCAACTCATCGGGACCTAAGGAATGTCTAAGGCATCAAGCTCCGATCGAAAAAAGGAAGACAAGCCCACTCAAAGTCGAAAATAGGGGGTTCCCAAGATTTGGGGCGATGATGTGAAACCTCACAACAAAATGTCATTTAAAAATCTGAAAATTCTTTAGTACAGTATGACATGAACTTCCTTGAAACAACTGTGTGATTCACAGTCATCACATCAACTCCATTACAATGCATCAAGATCACCAGGAGATAGGGAGGACTTGGAGACTGGGAAAGGTACTGATACAGCTAATTATAAAAAATAGGAGAGTTGAGTTTTAATATTAACTAAGAACTTTAAAGTTTAAATAGACAAATCAAAATGTCAAATCACTAACATGTCCGAAATGGCATTCGATGAGACTATAACGTCCAAATGGATTTGTTTGCTATTGCCAACTTGCTAATAGTGGTCTCATTGAATGCAATTATTGCTAATAGTGCTCATCCAATGTCGTGGTTTGATTTTTTATTTCTAAGTGCTGCTAACAGTTCTGCCTTGTGTATGCTAACAGTAAATTGGATTTTTTTTTTTTCATATGCATTTGGACAGGCTTGATCTGCTTGCAAATGTGTTTTCTTTCTATATTGGCCACTGATAACAGGCTTCTGTGGCTCATTTTTGAAGACTTTGTAACCCAACTTTTTGTGGGAGAAACCGGGATGCCAAGTATTTATTACAGAGACGTCTGGATTCTTTCAATGTTGGTCTCCTGCACACCCTCAAGTCTCCGGAAACGGTACTGGTATTGGTTCCACTGCAATGCATGCTAAGTCATTTAGTCAAATGTTTTCTAAGTGGGAAGTGCATAACATTTTTCTAGCTGGGTTGTCATGTTTATAATATGGCAAGTTTCCTTTGCTTGTAAAAGGTGTATTTGAGAGTCAAATCTCACCATTGGCTGTCACAGATGGATAAATCCCAAAAAACTGAACATAAACTTAAGCTTTTTGTGATACTAATAATGTAGTTTCAATAAAAAATTCACATCCACTGTAATCGAATCATTGCATCTCATTTGGAATTTTTCTGTGGTTGAAAAAGAATGCAAGATTTGAGATAGGATCATTGAGCTGTCGGATAATATTTTTGACCATTTTGGGCAGGAAAGGTAGCAGAAGGTCCCCCATGGTTGCAAACATTGTTACACATTCTCGCTGCATAATGCTCTTGTGCTGCAAGTCCATTTCGAAAATACAAGGTAGAAACAGACCCGTTCTCTCTGGACTTGATATTCTCACAATTTTGACAGGTCGAGGAGTTGAATTGACTCGCTGCTCATGTTCCAAACTTGCTTCCCGTGGTTTCATATTCCTCTTTGCTCTTATTGGGCCATCACCACTTGATCACACTTCATCTGATAAATCTCTTGTAATTTCCTCTGTACACAGGTTGGGCTCTCATGTTATGTGTGTTTCGCTACAACATCCAGATGAAAGTTTTTAAAGCCTTCTATTTGCATTTGCCTGAAAGTTTCGAAATATTTTTCAACAAATCTATTTTGTTCATATCCTGTAATTAGGGCATCTTTTGAGCCATTGTGAAAGACAGTTCATGTGCATTGTCTGTGTTTCAACATTTTGGATATCTGGCCATCATGGCATTCCATGAGATGACATCTCTGAGTCATTCTAGCAAACAGTTCATGTGCCTTGTCTACACTTCAACATTTTGCATACACGTCGATCTGGACAATTACAACCTCAATATTTGACAAAGTTCTATCTTTTATCATATAATGAATGTACATAACTTGTTCCAAACTCCCGCTTTGGCATCACCAAAATCTCCACAAGAACGTTGTCTCTGTTTAGAACGATGGAAGCAATATGCATCACTTGCAACAATCTTGGAGATAAATTTTGTTGCAGCGTGAAAATTAGAACATACTTGAAGATTCTTTACAACTCTAATAGTTTTTCCCTCGTTGTGTTTAACAAACAAAATGCAATTGCCAACTTTTCACTATGGTGGCAAAGAAGATTTTCTTTTCCTCCACTTCCACATCAAAGGGGTCTTGAATTTGGAAAATATCCTACTGTTTTCATCTCCCAAGCTTATTTCTCCAACTTGGCTAAAATATTTTGTGTTTGTGGATGTGATCTATCTCCCACACAAAAAACATGTAACGGTTTATGGCTTACAATCCAACTACATCTAGGGGTCTTTTCATCCATGTTTCGTTCACTAATCTCCTTCTAGTACCATTTGTGATTCATGCCGCCTGGACACTTCTAGATATATGTTTGAGTGGAAAACATAACTTCCTACATTTCTAGGATCCAAATAAAAAAGTAAAATCACTATAAAAATTCCGAACCCCATCTATAGATAGAAAGAGAGGGGGTAAATGGCGAAAGCCGCAAGTATTATATTAAAAACATAAAAAGATCACAAAAGCAAAAGCACTCAAGCTACATCATCACATGGCAGATTTGATTAATTATGTGACCTCCACGTCATTCTGTAGACCCCGTTACTTCAAGGCAAAAGAATGACACGTGATGCACTGATTATGCAGCCGCCCCATCCAATAACCAACAGTCTTATTCCTAAGTTATTAAAAATTCCCTCATCTTCTTTTCTTGTTATTTGAATTGAGACTGAACATCATGTGACCTTGTAACCCCGCAAAACAAAAAGCTTGTTAATTCAAAAATGTTGATAGCAGACTTAAAATTTCCGAGTTTCATCCTCCAATATCTGCTGAAGACTTTGTGGCATTGAAATGTCATCTTGAAAAGTAGTCAGAACTTCTTCTTGACCATATGCCAAATTTGCCAATTCGTCTACTGCCTTATTTGCTTCTCTATATATGTGATTGATTTGAAATGAATCAAAATAACATAGAATCCCCCTGACATGTTTCAAAACATAGATGATCTTCCAGTTACAAACTATTTTCTCCCTACATGCATTTATTATCAAAAGTGAATCCCCTTCAATTTGAAGATGTTTGATGTGTAAATCCTTGGTCATATGCAACCCATACAATAATGCTAAAATTTCTGCCTGATTATTTGTTCCTTCTGTTCATTTAATAGACTCAACCTGATTGATGATACCTCCATAATCTCTCAATATGACTCCTACTGTTGATAGTCTTGGGTTACCTGTAGAAGACCCATCAAAATTCAATTTGATATAGTTTAAAGGTGGGGGAATCACTGAACTTTCCTTCTATCAACCTTGGGTTTATTACCTATATGTAGACCTCCTTTAAAGGGTAAAGAAAGTTTTGACCATGTCTTTAACTGATATGCATCCCAATTAGTGAAGATGGATGCCTCTTTTTTGTTTTTTGTTTTGGAGACACATGCATTGGTTATTTCACATATTGATTTCTCCAATCCTTCAAGTATGATTGGTTTTGCAAAAGATTTCTTTCTAAACATCCTTTTGTTTCTCTCCCACCATATGGCTCAAATAAATGTGGAGGGAATAATCGTCCAAATACTGGCAAACAAAGAAGTCTTGTATAGGATTGGCCAAGATGTAAACATGTCCCATAGGTTTTGAGGTATTGGGGTTGGTCATTGAAGCTTAGATATAACATAACTCCAACATTCATATGCAAAATGATGATGTAGGAAGAGGTGATCTACATTCTCATTCGCAAAGTGACACAAAACACAAGTAAAGGGTCAGTGAAATACCTAGTCTGACAAGCTCGTTGCTTGTAAGGATTCTATGTTTCAATGTGTTGTTTAATAGATTGTATAGCTTGTAAAACATACTTTAATATTATGTATGAATGGATCATACTTTCTTTCAATTACTAAATTCATGTGGTTCTATGTGTGAACTTTTCATCATCTTGGTGTGGTTTCATATGATTATTGGCTGAGTTATTCTTATGAATTGAAGAATATCATTTGATGCTCTTTGAGTCTAGGGGACTCATGGATCAGGGATCCATTGTTAAGTAATTGGTGAGACATCATGGATTTGATGTCAAAAGTCCATTACTCCAAGTAATTGGCGAGACATCATGGATTTGATGTCAAAAGTCCATTACTCCCAGTAATTGGTGAGACATCATGGATTTGATGTCAAAAGACCATTGCTACGAGCACTTGGTGAATATCATGGACTTGATATTCGTGAGACCAATGCTCTAGATATCATGGAGTTGATATCCTTTGAGTCGTGAAGACTCATGGATCAGGGATCCACAATTTGGTAACATCATGGACTTGATGATACCATGAATGTCATAGAGTTGATATTCTAAATTCTTGAGCCATGGGACTCGTGGATCTGAGAAATCCACATCTGGATAGTAAAACATCATGTACTTGATGTTGGAATGATGTCTTGGATCTGACATCTCTTGAGTCTTGGTGACTTGTGGATTTTAGTTATCCACAAATTTGGATGGTGTACATCAACCTTGAATATCATGGACTTGATCTTCAAAATAGTCAAGGAGACTAGTGGATTTAGGAAATTCACAAATAGCTGTCACTTATATCATGATCTAATATTCTTGGGTCTAGGAGACCAAAGGATCTAGGAGATCCACATTTGGATGGTAAGCATCATATGATATGATGTTTCTCATATGAGTATGAGATATATGGTTTAGTAAGAACATATGTGTTCTACCTATCATAGATATGAGATCTATGATTCTTTTGGATATGGTATCCATGTTGATTATGTCTTTGGCATCTCTATCAAGGGTTGATAGAGGGAGATCATTGAGTTGATCTTTGCCTCAAGTCCAAGAGGGAGTGTTAAGATTGTGGCCTTGACGACAAATATATTAGCAACCAAACAATATACTTACCTTGTTAAATTGATATATATATATATATATATATATATATATATATATATATATATATATATATATATATATATATATATATATATATATATATATATATATAATGATATTAAATATGAGATATATTTAATATCTATTATTTATGGATTTATGCTTTGGATTATTTGTTTGGGCCCAAAGTCAGCCTACTTGGTATTCTAGATTAGGTCAGCCCCTTTGGCAAAACCCCTCTTGGCTCCTACATATAGGAGATTGTTTCTTGAGAGAAGAACACTCAAGACATAACATGTTTCTTCTCCCAAGGATCACCTAATATAGCAGGGCGAAATTACCTAGGACAACAGCAAAAGTCAAGGTAGCGAATTCATCAGGAAGAAATTACCTAGGGCAGCAACGAAAATAAAGGCAGCGAATTCATCAGGAAGAAATTACCTAGGGTAGCAGCGAAAGTAAAGACAATGAATTCATCAGGAAGCTACGTTTTTTCTGTTTAAAGTGCAGAGACCTCTTTGCCCTAACTACAGTACATCAAGGGAAAAAATCTGTATAGCCTTAAGGCTTGCGAACTAAATAAGGTGCAGATTCAAGACACATACTGTGCAGATTGGGTGCAGTCAATAGCAGATTATAAGGCACATAGCGCCGGTCTATGTCACCATAGATTTAATCTATGAAAAGCCCTAGAAGAGTCAACTCGAGTCATATCTGAAGGATTAGATCTAAAGACTACTTGGTGAGACATCAAGAGTTATTATCTGGGTACTATCTCTTCCTTTCCTTGAGTTTATTCTGTATTTGGAAGTCTTCTATAGTTTGTTCATTCCTAGGTAAAATCTGAAATATACTAACATATTGTAAGTATGATAATTTGACTCTAGCCCTCTATATTGAAGTACAAATCTATAGCAACAGTTGGGTAAATCACAAACAATTTCCCTATGAATTTTTAAAGGTATAACTTCCTTGAATAATTTTCTTGGGCTTTTCTTCGCGGACAACTGGACCTATGCGGGAAGGAATTAGTTTTGTTGTCCATGGGAAGTTTCTGGGCTGCTGGTTTTTTGCTTGGTCCAGGTTGAGGGAGCCTGTTGCAAAACCCTCGATGAGGTGGTAGAAGTGTACTGTTATCTGTGAGGCCACCCTGGTCACCTTTTTTTGGTTGATGACCTGTTTCACCTTTGGTCTGTTGTATCTTTTGATCGGGTTTCTTTGAAAATATTTTGACGTGTAAAGGGTTTCAGGCACCCTTCAAAACCTATTTTCCTTCATCAAAAACTTCCTTGAATAATTTTCAATGAATAAACTAAATCTAACCATTTGCATATACTTTTAAGCAGAAAGTATAGAGGCTTTAACTGATATCTATTCCATTACCATGTAATGAATACAAAATGTATCTTTACTTAAATATTTAACTCATAGAATTCACAGATTCCATGTACTATAAATCTTATGCATTCAATCTATTCAACAGACTATTAACTAACCGCAAGACAAATAGGGATGTAATCTAAAGAAAGATAGATTTCAACAATTCAAAATAAAATTCTAACAAAAGTCTTATTTCAATAAACGTTCAAACACATAGATATGAAATCCAATGAAATACCGTCTACTTTTGATTTAGAGATAAAAAGTATCTTCAGAAAACATCACCAAAAATATCTTAATTGTCTGTGGAAAATATAAACTGTTAACCCTTTCTCAATCTTATGATTGCATATATATAGTCTTTTACATAACCAAAAATTTAACTCTCAAGATCAATTACCTCGATTCCAGAGTAGCACAACTTAGAAATTGCCTAAATTAACTAACACAAAGGATCATCAAACACCTATGCAATTAAACAAGAGAATGTGGCAATGTGGCTACGATTGAGCTATTGTTCCTTATCCTGTGGATTGAGCTTGCTGAACCAAAGGGGTACGTGTCACCTTCCACTCTTTGTAGGAGTTAATGAATTCCTGAATTGCCTGGACATTCAGAATGTTTATGTGGGCTATCCAATGTTTCCACACTTCCCTTTCCTTCTTGATCTCCATGATTTTTGTCGCTTGCGCCAGTAGATGGCTTGAACACACGTAAAGACGGGCTTATGTCCGTGCCACTTTTAAGAAATCCTCCACCACTAGAGCCTTCACTTCTTTTAACTCTTCAATCTCTCCTTTTAGTGTCTTGAGCACATCATCCACATCTCTATTCACAATGCCATCTTCACCCACATACATCACATTATTACACCCGAGGTCATACATAAGAGATTGGATAAGATTATTTAATTCGTTTCCAAATTAGGTGAACTCTATCTTCTCCTGTTTCAATACCGAGTTCCTCCATTCTATTTTCTTTTTGCAGGTACAAAAGGCATTCTCATCAATATTTTTCAAGGGCTTCTCTGATAAGAATTTGGCAACTCCATATTTTTGGATCTCATTCATCTGGATCGCTATAATAGCCCATTTCATTTCTTCCCTTTCCCAAGCTAAATATTGTGTTTCCAGTTCCCCCAAAGTTGCAACTATATTGCTATAAACTTCCCTTGATTTTGTGATGTATTTCCTTCCCCGCTGAATTATACTGTCCAACCAATCATTAAATACTCCTACTACCATTTTTCCTTGATGAATTTGATTGAGGAAATTTTGGTTGGCCAACGACTTTAGATCAAAAGGCATCAACTCTTGAGAGATTGGTTGTGGGTCCGCATTGCGAATGTCATTGATGTATTTGACCATCACTCTCAGCATATGCTTCAACTCCCTTTTATCTTTTCCATCTTTCCATGACCTAATCAACATTCTTTTTATAGAAACCTTGAAATGATGGTTATCTGCATCTCTTGAAGTCACCCCAAGATTTACCTTTTCCACTTCAAAATCAGCAGCAGTGGGCTCTTGAACCTCATCTTCAGTGAGTGGTTTAGCTACCTCTGCAAACCAGTTCCCTGTTTTGGGATCCACCTCCATGCTTGAAGTGACCTTCAATTTCTTGGATTTGTGGGTCTTTCCCAGGCATTTACTATCCATGTCATCTAATGGCTGGGAAACATGAACACTGTTCCTTTTCTTGCTCACTACGACTTCCAGCCATTTGGGATGGTGATGGGCGCTTCCTTGTTGGAAGAAGGCTAGCTGATAGTAGGATTGACCATAGCCAGTGATTCTGCAAAATCAATAGTATCATCGAGGTAGAAGGTGCCTCTGGTTGATAATCTATATCCATTTTAGGAAAATCAATTTCTTGATTAGCCATCTCCTTTTCAACCTCCTCACCTGAATCTAGGTCAATAACTATTTCTTCAATGGTTTTCTCCTTTTCCTTGCTATTCAACCTGGATCTAGTTATCTGAACAGGGGAAGTGTCCACTGGGGTACCTTTAGACTTTTTACTGGTGGAAGGCTTCTTGACCTTAGCCTTGGATTTACCTACATCACAAATTTGAACACTTTGGTTAGCAAAAGAAACATGAGGTTTGCACTCTTTAGAAGCTTTCACAACTTTCTATTTGCTAACTTGAGTTTTGTCATCCCTCTATTCCTTCAACCATTTCTTAGTTCTTTGTATGACAAGAAATTTTCTCATTTCTACATTATCCTTTTCTGGCCGTGATCTGGGACTAGTAGCAGCTTAATCTGATCATAAATGGGGTCCATCAAGGAACTCTCCTCCTCTTTAATTCCTCTGACATCCATCTTCAATCCCATACAAATGATTTTCTGTAGGGTAAATCTGCTCCATAGCCTTCTTATAACCTCCATTTCATTAGAGTAATTTTCCCAATAATCTTCCATGTGTGGTAGGGACAGGAATTCTAATCCTAACTCTAAGTGCTCTCTAGCAAAACCTCTATAATCAAAATTGACTCTTGCTTTGTAAAACTGAAAATTAAAATTCTTCAGGTCCAATTCTAAATTAAAAGCATCTGAAATAGACTTGCACTCACAAAACCTCACTTCTACTGGAAAGGAAATAACTGACTCTTTCTTAGGTGAGTACATCTTACTTACATGAGAAGGCTTCCTACACAGTTCAACTAATACAAAGCAATCCAGTGCATACTTGGGTAATCTTACAAGTTCACCTTCAAATCCACCTACCCTAATATATGTGAAATGAGGGAATTGTGTGTAATAGCTTCCATAAGCACTTAGCAACTGCATGGCCTCCTCAGACATTCTTTTATTCAATTTTCCTTCCAATTCATGAGTTAATCTACCAGTAAATACATCATGTACTCTCTTATAATTCTCGCAACACCTTTTCCTCTACAAGTGGGGATAATATTCATAAATATTAGTGCCTTCTATGAATGGCTCATGGTGCAAGCTTGCCCATTCCCTTGTGCAAGCGAAACAATAGAATAAATATGAAGTCATGTAGAACCCTTGACGTGTTGGCATTAACCGGTAAGGATGTAACTAGTATATGGAAAAGATGTGTTGTCATTGATGTCTAAGGATGCAAACATTGTTCAATTAGGAACAGTTGACAATAATAGTAAACAGTTGCAGTTTACAAGAGAGACTGGTTAGAAAACCGATGACACATATTGAGCAAGGAGTACTGTGACCTGTGAAGTTTGTTAAGGTTTTTTAGGATTGTTGCAAATGTAATAGCACTATTTGATTGCATGTGTTTTCCAAATACATCGATCTCTTGTATATATACATGACAAAGACAAGAAGAGAAATGTCCCTTCATGAGACATGTCTATTCATTAATCTAATTTATTAATTTAACTATATAGTTATTATAAGAATAATATAGATTAACTTTATATATATATATATATATATATATATATATATATATATATATATATATATATATATATATATATATAGTAAATCATTTCTCATAATAATCATATAGTCAGTTTTATTTATCTGACTGATGCTACATACATCAACACTCCCTCTTAGCTAGGAAGGATAAATCAATCCAATTTCAACACTTATGACACCTAATAGCATCGACCCTAAGATGTAAGCAATAGAAGCATCATCCTCATGATGTAATCAATAAAAACATAATCTCAAGATGTAGATTGCTTCTATCGACGATTCTATCCACAAGCTCTCAGGTGGATTGCCTCCTTTGGCAATTCTATCCACAAGCTCTTGTGTGGATTGCCTCCATCGACGATTCTATCCATAAGCTCTTAGGTGGATTGCCTCCATCGACAATTCTATCCACAAGCTCTCGTGTGGATTGCCTCCATCAGCGATTCTATCTGCAAGCTCTCAGGTGGATTGCCTCCATCGGCAATTCTATCCACAAGCTCTTGTGTGGATTGTCTCCATCGGCGATTCTATCCACAAACTCATGAGCTTTAGTGTGGATTGCCTCTATCAGTGATTCTATCCACAAGTTCCCGGGTGGATTGCCTCAATCGATGATTCTATCCACAAGCTTCTCAAGCTTTAATGTGGATTGCCTTAATCGACGATTCTATCTACAAGTTCTATCTATTATGATTTGTTTCAGCCATCACAAGATGTCTATCACAATAGAAGGTCAAGTTATTGTAAGATCATCACCTTCCAATAAATTTTACAAATACAAGTGATAATCATTTGAAAGTCGTCACTTTCTCATGATTTACATAGGGGGCAGGTCCATTAAAAACATTCATGATTCATTAGTATAATAATCAATTATATCAAGTTTACCTCAAAAGTGTTTCACCTTCAATAGTGAACTCCCTCTCAATCAATATGATCAAGATTGTCACAAGTTGACTGAACCATATGCTCCTTCTGAAGCTCAATTTTATCAACTTCTTGACCTCTTTTGAAATGTCAGACTCCCTTTGCATCTAGTCTCAATCATCAATTCAATTGCAAGCATCAAGTTCTGTCTCCCTTGAATGCAATTATCTTGTGCTTCTGTCTTGAAGGTATGTCAGAGAGAGATTACAAATAGCTCACTAAACTATCTCAACCAGAAATACCAATGATAGAAGCATACAAGATTTTACTAACCAATAGTATAACATGAATTACAAACTCAAAAATTATGTGCATTAATAAAACATGAAATACTTATCTTTTATAAATTTCAAGTATTTTATTCTGTAAGGTGAGCCCATATAGAAAATATCATGCAAATTCACAAAATGATGTCGTCGTTCTTGAACATTACCATAATTCTTCACATGACCTGTCTTGAATATCCAAAGGTTCTATACACTATGACAACCTTCAATATGATCGGATCTCCCTTCAAGCGGTTAGGCTTTTAAATAAGGAATCTCGCTCTTTTACAAATCTTGCATAAACCCGTACATAGTCGGTCATAACTTTTGAACCAAACATTTTATCTCCAATCGCTTTGGTGAGATACTTCTAAATTAGTTTATCATCAACATATCCAAAATTCAACAAAATCCAATGGTGTATTTGTGAGATATGGTCCTCGTACTGAGACTATAATTTCTGAGACAGTCACACATTCACCATCAATAAACTACTCTCTTACAAATTTGCAACTTGGCTCTGATACCATGTTAAGGTTTTTTAGGATTATTGCAAATGCAATAGTACTATCTGATTGTATGTGTTTTCCAAATGCATCAATCTCTTGTATATATACATGACAAAGACAAGAAGAGACATGTCCCTTAATGAGACATGTCTATTCATTAATCTATTTTATTAATTTAACTATATAGTTATTATAAGAATAAATATAAATTAACTTTATATATATATATATATATATATATATATATATATATATATATATATATATATATATATATATATATATAGTAAATCATTTCTCATAATAATCATATAGTCAGTTTTATTTATCTGACCGATGCTACATACATCAACAAAGTCACTAACTAGTAATCAGAGCAACCGGTAACCAAGGAAAGTAACCGGAGCATCTGGAACAATGACCGGTAAAGTATATAACTGGAATCAAGGAACCAAACCAGTATAGACAACGAAAAGAAGAGTGACAGGTGAATAAAAAGACCTGTACACTACCTAAGGATGTAAACTGATCATCTCTAATACGTGAGATATCACTGAGACTGATGAACCAGTGAAAGTCATAGTTGACAAACACTTATGTGACTCTTCGACCGAGATTTTTTGCACAAAATTTGGAAGACTTTGTGTTATGAAGAAGATCGGTGCAAGGCACAATTGAAAGAATTAATGTCGACAATTAAGGCATTAAAACATGGGGGAATCTCAAGTTAAGGTGTAAAGGAAAGTATGCGACACACATCTGTCGTTTCCTTTATAAAACAAAAAAAGCATATGACATGCATCTGATGTTTCCTCTATGAATTGAGACTCAACTGGACGATGGATCCAATGGAGATCTTTGAAGAGGTTGCATGCAAAAAGTGGGAAGAGCAAGAGGACTATTTACTCTTCAGTCTGTGAAGAATATCATTTGCCTTCATTCTGCCAAGAAGAAAAAGAGTGAACCTATACGCTGAAAGAAGCTACAGAAAGATGAAGAAAAGATGAAGAATAGAAGAGTGTGCAAGGAAGCACAACAATATGGGGAGATCATACCTGTGGTGCCTAGTGATGACTCTCAATTGAAGAACACAACAATCTTATCAGGCTCAGGAATGTAATTTCAAAAGGATCAAACTCTCTATTGCTCTCTAACAATTGCAATAGCAAAATCTCAGTATTTGGGTGGACATTAATAGGTCCCTTGTATTAAATCCCTTAACTAGGTGACATCGAGTAGATGTTTTAAAGTCCTCTAACAAGGTAGACTTTAACAGGTCTTATTTCTCAAATCGCTTAATTGGGTCACATCTAACAATGTGTTTCTAATCCTTTAACACATAAGGTTCATAACGGGGCACACTTCAGAAGAGTGTGAAATTTGTGAAGTCTACTCACACCATGGTTTTCTCTTGATTTGGGTTTCCATGTGATATATCTGGTGTTCTCTATTGCTTCAATCTTGTGATAGCTATTTCTATGATAGAATCTGGTCTGCATGCAGTTTTAGTTAGATTATATCAGATTGGTTTTCAAGTTTTAGTGGGTGTTGATTCACTCCTCCCCTCTCAACACTGGTTGAGATCATTAATTGGTATCAGAGCCACATTCCTTTTCTGAGCTGTTTAACCACAATGGGAAAAGATCTAATGATGAGGAAGAAATGACCCAAGTTTTCTAAGGAAAATTTCACCTTATGGTGCAACAGAATGAAGCTATACATGAAAACCACCAGATATTAATATTGGACTGATGTAGTCAATGATTACAACGAACCCACTAATACCTTGACAACTGATCAACTGAAGATTAGTAGTGAACATACAACTGCAATGGATATGATAGCTAGTACGCTCCCTGATCATGTCTATGCTGAAATTGAACATCTGAATATCGCTTTCCAAATGTGGGCAAAGCTACAAACTGTGTACAAAGGTGACCCACATGTTCAAAGAGCAAAGGTAGAAAGCCTCAGAGGAAAATATGACGACACGAAGATGAACAAAGGAGAAGACATTGAGCACTACAATAATAGAATAAAAGAAGTGATGAACTCCATCAAAAGCATTGGAGGAACACTGAGTGAGCAAGATGTGGTAAGCAAGATACGTAGGACGCTAAGGCCACAATATGCTATCAAGATCTCAGGCATACAAAAGCTCAGATCAGTGAGCACATCTCAAGTCACCCTTGACTCTCTCACCAGTAAGTTGTCTGCTTTTGAATTAAGCAATTATGATAATAGCTTACCCATGTTAGATTCTTCTTTAAGTCCTCTGTGAATATTGCTTCCAATAATAAAGGAAGAGAGACCGGTAATAGTTCTACCGATAAGACTGAAATTTTTGTTGAAAATCTACTTTCAGAAGAATTAGAGAAGGATGACTTTGAAGCACTCATCGCAAGGATATTTCCAAGAGGAAAAGGGAAGTATAAAGGGAAACTTCCATTGAAGTGCTTTTCTTGCAACAAGATAGGACACATTGCTGCAAGGAGTCCAGAAAATGAAAATAAAGAAAAGTTCAACTGATTCAAGAACAAAGGGAAGGAGTGCTACCTTGTTGAGGAAGGTGTCACAAACAACGAATCTAAAGAATCGGGAGATGATGAAATTGCCTTTGTTGCAATAAAAGAAGAAAGCATGGTGATAAGTGAAATGACACTTATCTCAAGATCTCATCAATGTCATGACTGGATCATTATGATGCAGGAGCATCCTGGGTGTAAGAGCAATCTTGCATCACCCAAAAATATTTCTGTTTTTATATTCAATAAGGGCTATTTTAGTGCAGAGCTGCTATTTATGGAAAGTTACTATTTTTGGTAATTTTTGTATGTGCTCAGAATGATCTGATTTCTTTCTTGGAGGTTCATGTTGGTCATATAAGTCTGCCAGTAAAGTTTCATTGCCAGATCAAGTGTATATTGGAAGATATTGAAGATTTTCGGTATTGGCAGCAGGGTACAGAAATTTTGAACTCAGTTTTGAAGGCTTTAGAGGCCCCGGATGAGGTCGAAAATTTGGGTGACAGGCGCTTGCGCCGGTCAAGCCTGTAGAGCGCTTCGTGGCGTTTCCGAAATGGGGTTATAATAGCCGATCGGGTCAACTGGTGATGACTTATGGTCTTCGGAAGTTGGGCCACCCGAAATGGCGGAAAATAATTTTCTTCAAAATTTCTGTTCGGGTTTCAAAGGTTATCTTGAGCCGACTATGATGTAATAAAATGTAAAATACAATAATTCTAAGTTTGGTCGACCTTATTGGCTAAAATTCTGGAACCTTCCCAGGCGGTGGAAAATTGCCTATATAAGGAAGGCTGTATTATTGTCTTAGGCAGTTCAGAATAGTTCTGGGTAGTAGATCTGGGTATTGATTCGAGGCTTTGTCCTACAGAATATTGTAAGGGAATGCCCATGTGGCTTTGCATATTGTAATTCTGAAAGTTTGTAATTCCACATTTGTGGAGATAATAAGAAGCCAATTTTCTGTTCTTGCATATTATTGTTGTTGTTTCTCTATTTCTGTTATGTGTTTGTGGTATTAAGGGGAGCACCCTTCATCAGGTGGTATCAGAGCAGGGGTTCTTGAGTGTGTAAACAGATCGCCGACTGTGAGGCAGTTTGCACCAGGACCGTGGTTAGGGTTTCAGCACGCATCGCGAAAATGCCTCCACGAAGAGAACGTGGCGGAAGATCTGGTGTTGTGACACCTGAGGTTAGAGAGTTGCAGAGACAAGTGCGAGCATTGCAAGAAGAGATTCGTAGAGGAATGAATCTTAATGTCAGAGATGAAAGTGAGGATGAAGCCGAAAAAGAATATCAAGAAGGAGAAGTTGAAATTGTGAACCAGGAGGAAGAAAGACTTTTTCGGGCGATTTCCAAGATTGGGAAAAGACCTAAGATTGAGGTTCCTACATTTTCTGGAAATCTTAACCCAGAGGAATTGATCGACTGGATCAATGAATGTGAGGAATATTTTGAGTATGAAGATGTTGAAGATCCTGATAGGGTCAAATTTGCGAAGGCCAGATTGAAAGGTCATGCGAAGATCTGGTGGAAAGAAATTCAATTGGAGCGGAATAGAAGAGGGAAAGATAAAATCACAAGATGGGATCGGATGGTGGATAAATTGAAGCGACAGTTCATTCCTGTTGATTATGAGCTTGACCTACTAAAAAAAATGCAGAGTTTGAAGCAAGCAGGAAGATCTGTTCAGGAGTATACAGAGGAGTTCTATCGACTTCTCATCAGAACAGGCCATGCAGAAGCTGATAAGGAGAAAGTTGCCCGATACCTTAATGGGTTAAGGCCAAGCATCCAGGAAGAGCTGAATCTGGTTCGAATGAACAGTATTGAAGAGGCATACCAGTTTTCTCTAAAAGTAGAGGAAAAGCTGAACAAGAAGTTTGAGAGCAGACAAAACGGAAGAGGTCGCGGTGGACGATCTGGTGGACGATCATATGGTGGCTGAAATGAAGATCCGAAAAAGAAGGATGAGGCCAGTAGCAGTCAGAATCAGCGAAGAAATAATTCCAATCGCTTCCAGGATCAGAATAATAGAGATCAGAGAGGAAGATGAAGAGGACAAGGATCTGGAAGAGAAGGCTTCCGTGGAACATGTTTTCACTGTGGAGAAGAAGGTCATAGGGCATTTGAATGTCCTCAGCGCCAAGGCAGAACAGACAGGAGAAATGAAGGCCAGGCCAGAGTTGCACATGTAGATGAAGATGCCAGATCATCAAATTCTGAAGATGCTGAAAGAGGAGAAACGTTGATTAACAGAAGAGTCCTGTTGAGTGGTGAGAATGAACCTGAGCAAAGGAGCCTGTTTCGCACCAGGTGCAAGTGTGAAGGTAAATGTTGTGATGTGATTATTGATAGTGGAAGCACTGACAATTTGGTGTTAGAAGAGATGGTGACAAAGTTGAAGCTCAAGAGACAGAAACACCCACATCCATATCGGATTGCCTGGGTACAGGATGACCACAAGGTCATGGTCAATGAACAATGCCTAGTGAAGTTCAAAATTGGCGGATACCAAGATGAGGTATTGTGTGATATCATATCTATGGATGCATGTCATATGTTGTTGGGTAGACCATGGCAGTTTGACAGATGTGCTGTACATGATGGTCGTGCGAATACCTATTCCCTGACAAAGGATGGAGTGCGACATAAGCTAAAACCATTGAAAGAGACTGAAGAAAAGGTATGTGGTAATGCAAGGATAACTTTTGTTGATGGAAGAAATTTTCTAGATGGTATGAGGCATGAGCATGTATGTTTTGCTTTAATTCCAAAAGCTAGTAAAGAGGAAGTAGAAGATGTTCCTGTAAAAGTTGCAGATTTGTTGAATGAGTTTCAGGATATTGTATTCGATAACGTGCCTGATGGATTACCACCAGTCAGAAAGATCAGTCATCAGATGGACTTGATCCCAGGAGCGAGTTTGCCAAATAAGGCAGCACACAGAATGACACCTGCAGAAAGTGAGGAGTTGAATAGACAAGTACATGAACTATTACAGAAAGGTTTGATCCGTGAAAGTCTGAGTCCCTGTGCTGTACCAGCGGTATTAGCACCAAAGAAGAATGAAGAATGGAGGATGTGTACAGATTCTAGGGCAATAAACAAGATCACAATCAAGTACAGGTTTCTATTGCCACGAATGGATGATATTATGGACTGTTTGAGTGGAGCTGTGTATTTCTAAAAGATAGATCTGAAGAGTGGATATCATCAGATTCGGATCAGAGAAGGAGATGAATGGAAGACTGCCTTCAAAACAAAGGAAGGACTATATGAGTGGTTAGTCATGCCTTTTGGGCTAACCAATGCACCGAGCACTTTCATGCGGCTTATGAACGAGGTTCTGAAAGAATTTTTGGGTAAGTTTGTCATTGTTTACTTGGATGATATTTTGATCTTTAGTAAGACATTAGATGAGCATATGATGCATATTCGTATGGTATTTGAGAAGTTGAGAGAAGAGAAATTACTGATTAATTTGAAGAAGTGCAATTTTGTGAAGAAAGAGTTGGTGTATTTGGGGTTTGTAGTTTCAGGAGAAGGTCTAAAAATAGACCCAGAGAAGGTACAGGCTATCCTTGAATGGCCTACACCAAGGAGTGCTCCTGAGGTAAGATCTTTTCATGGTTTGGCTAGCTTTTACAGAAAGTTTATCCAAAATTTTAGCAGTATTTGTGGACCCTTGACTGAAACAATGAGAGGGGATAGAAAAGAGTTTAAGTGGACTAATGGGGCAGAAAAGAGTTTTCAATTGCTGAAACAAAAAGTTACAGAACAACCTGTTTTAGCACTTCCAGATTTTAATAAGGTGTTTCAAGTAGATTGTGATGCTAGTGGTACTGCAATAGGAGCTGTTATGAGCCAAGAAGGTAAACCTGTTGCTTATTTCAGTAAGAAGTTAAATGATGCCAAGAGAAAATATTCTGTTTATGATCAGAAATTTTATGCTATAGTTCAGGCATTAAAGAAGTGGAGACATTATCTACTTCCTAAGGAGTTTGTTTTGTACACTGATCATCAAGCTTTGCAATATTTGAATAGTCAAGGAAAGTTGAATCAGAGGCATTTGAAATGGGTTGAATTTTTGCAGAGTTATACATTTATTTTGAAACACAAGAGTGGAAAGTCTAATAGGGTTGCAGATGCTCTTAGCAGAAGGCAACTATTGCTGACAGAAATGCAGATTGAAGTGGTTGGGTTCAAGGAACTCAAGAATTTGTATCCAGAGGATCCTGATTTTGGTGAAGCTTGGAAAGCTTGTACAGAACCTGTTACTCTAGACAGGACGAAATGGTTGGATTTCATCATCCAGGATGATATGCTATTCAGAGGGAGTCAGTTGTGCATTCCACGAAGTTCTATGAGGGAGAATCTCATCAAGGAGAAGCATGGCGAAGGATTGGCTGGACATTTTGGTCGTGATAAAACCCTTGGTTTGGTTAGTGAGAATTATTATTGGCCACAGTTGTAGCAAGATGTGAAGAAATTTGTACAGAGTTGCAGAGTATGTCAGATGGCGAAAGGAGTGAAGCAGAATACAGGGTTGTATCAGCTATTACCTATACCAGAGAAGCCTTGGGAGGATATCAGCATGGACTTTGTTCTTGGTTTACCGAGGACTCAGCGGGGGCATGATTCAATTTTTGTGGTGGTTGACAGATTTTCAAAGATGGCACATTTCATTCCCTGCAAGAAGACTAATGATGCTGTTCATATAGCAGAATTATTTTTCAGAGAAGTAGTGAGACTTCATGGTTTGCCAAAGACCATAGTTTCAGATCGGGACACTAAGTTTGTTGGATATTTCTGGCGTACATTGTGGAAGAAGTTGAAGACAGATTTGAAGTTCAGTTCATCACATCATCCACAGATTGATGGACAGACAGAGGTGGTGAATAGAAGTTTGGGAAATTTGCTAAGATGTTTGATTGGAGATAAGCCAACAGGATGGGATTTGATTTTACCACAGACAGAATTTGCATACAATAATTCTGTCAACAGGAGCACTGGTAAATCACCATTCCAGATTGTATATACAAGTAGTCCAAGAAATGCATCTAAATTGGGGAAGATAGATAAAGGAGAAATAAGTAGTGCTGAAGCTGAGGATTTTGCAGAACACTTGAAGAACATCCATGAGGAGGTGAGGAAGCATATTACCAAGATGAACGCACAGTATAAGGCTAAGGCAGATGAGAAAAGGAGGTATAAGGAATTTCAGGTTGGTGATGAAGTCATGGTTTATTTGCGGAAGGAGTGGTTTCCAGTTGGTACATATAACAAGCTGAAAATGAAAAAGTTTGGACCATGTAGGATATTGATGAAACATGATTCAGGAAACGCATATGAGGTAGAATTGCCTACTGAGCTAAATATTTCACCAGTGTTTAACATTTCAGATCTGACAGAGTATCATGAGGGAGGTGTTGAAGATGAGATCACAGCAGCACAGTGGAGTATTCCAACAACTAGTTCAGACACTAAGGAGATTGAAGATATACTGGATAGTCGTGTTGGCAGAAGCACAAGGAACATGACATATGAAGAATATCTGGTCAAGTGGAAGGGATGACCTGTTGAAGATTCATCATGGCTAACAAAGGAGGAGGTTAATCGTCTTGGTTTTCCTCTGCACACCTGAGTCGTGACAGGATCACTTCTCAAATTACCCCGGGTGTCTGATGTAGGAGCATCCTGGGTGTAAGAGCAATCTTGCATCACCCAAAAATATTTCTGTTTTTATATTCAATAAGGACTATTTTAGTGCAGAGCTGCTATTTATGGAAAGTTACTATTTTTGATAATTTTTGTATGTGCTCAGAATGATTTGATTTCTTTCTTGGAGGTTCATGTTGGTCATATAAGTCTGCCAGTAAAGTTTCATTGCCAGATCAAGTGTATATTGGAAGATATTGAAGATTTTCGGTATTGGCAGCAGGGTACAGAAACTTTGAACTCAGTTTTGAAGGCTTTAGAGGCCCCGGATGAGGTCGAAAATTTGGGTGACGGGCGCTTGCGCCGGTCAAGCCTGTAGAGCGCTTCGTGGCGTTTTCGAAATGGGGTTATAATAGTCGATCGGGTCAACTGGTGATGACTTATGGTCTTCGGAAGTTGGGCCACCCGAAATGGCGAAAAATAATTTTCTTCAAAATTTCTGTTCGGGTTTCAAAGATTATCTTGAGCCGACTATGATGTAATAAAATGTAAAATACAATAATTCTAAGTTTGGTCGGCCTTATTGGCTAAAATTCTGGAACCTTCCCAAGCGGTGGAAAATTGCTTATATAAGGAAGGCTGTATTATTGTCTTAGACAGTTCAGAATAGTTCTGGGTAGTAGATCTGGGTATTGATTCGAGGCTTTGTCCTACAGAATATTGTAAGGGAATGCCCATGTGGCTTTGCATATTGTAATTTTGAAAGTTTGTAATTCCACATTTGTGGAGATAATAAGAAGCCAATTTTCTGTTCTTGCATATTATTGTTGTTGTTTCTCTATTTCTGTTATGTGTTTGTGGTATTAAGGGGAGCACCCTTCATCACATTAACAGTGGATGGAATCACCACATGACTGGTGAAAAGAATAAGTTCATTAGCCTGATGCTTAATGATGGTGGATTAGTGACATTTGGTAACAATGCTCCTTGTGCTATCAGAGGCAAAGGCTTAATAGCACTTGACAATGAAGATGTATACGAAGATGTGTACTGGGTGGAAGGACTCATGTACAATTTAATGAGTGTAGCTCAACTAAACAAGAAAGGATACATTTTGGAGTTTGGGCAAGGTTCTTGTATTGTCAAGAATCAATCAGGAGCTCATGTTGCCACTGCTAGACAGAGTAAAGGGAACTTGTTCTACCTAAACTCAACCGATGGGGCTTGCCTCATTGCTACTGTAAAAGGGGAGACAAAGAAAATCTGCCTTATGACAAAAGAGTATAATCGCTGGTTGTGGCACAAAAGGCTCTGCCACATAAACTTTGATAGTATTGTCAAAGTAAGCAAGAAGAAGTCAATCAAAGGGCTTCGTGTTATTACAAATCCTGATAGAGCTATGTTTAAAGAATGTCAGTTAGGCAAACTGATAGGTACAAGCTTCAACAACAAGTCTCTTTCTATTGAAAAAGTGTTGGATCTTGTTCACATAGACTTGTGTGGACCTATGAGGACAAAGAGCTACCATGGAGATAGGTATTTTATGCTCTTTGTAGATGATTTTTCAAGAATTATGTGGACACTCTTCCTTAAAGAAAAATCAAAGGCCTTTCACATGTTCAAAATCTATAAGGCCCAAGTGGAGAAGGAGATCAATAAAAGTTTGAAGTGTATGAGGTCAGACAAAGGAGGTGAGTACACCTCTCAAGAGTTCATCCACTACTGTGAGGAACATGAGATAAAAAGGCAGATGTCTACACTTAGAACCCCCCAACAAAATGGAGTTGCTAAAAGAAGAAACAAGACTCTGATAGACTGTGCTAGGCCTTTGATGATTCAAAAGGATCTTCCCCATCACTTATGGAGAGAAGCAATCAACACCGCGGTGTATACACTAAATTGAGTTCAAGTAAAGAAAGGAACCGGTAAGAATCCATATGAGTTATGGTTTGATCATACCCTAGTGTAAGCTATTTCAGAGTTTTTGGTAGCAATTGTTACATCAAAAGAGATGTGTACTCTGACAAGTTTGAGCCAAAGAGTAATGTAGGCAGATTTTTGGGTTACTCTACAAAAAGTAAAGTCTACCAGTGTCTAAATAAGAGGACAAGAAAAATAGTGGAAAGTGTCAATGAAAAGATAGATGAGTATTCAGAACCAAGGAAAAAGAAAAATCATGATGAATCAAACATTCACCAGAATCATGATGTTAATAATCATTTGGATTCAGTGAAATGATTTTCGTTGATGAAGAAGAACAGGTAAATAGACCCTTTGAACAAGGTAATGTGCTTGAGCTAGTAAGGGATCAAAACATAAGATCAATTGAGGAAGATGAATTGGAAGTTGTTCATGATCTCCCTGGAAATGTTGCTCAACCGAAAAACGAAGACCTAGACCACCAACCAGTTCTGCCAAGGTACATCACATATCACTCCACTGATAACATTATTGGTGACAAACATGCTAATATTATGACTAGGAGAAAGGCTAGGGAAAGTGTTTGCTTGATTTCCATTATAGAGCCCAAAACTACCAGAGAAGCTTTGGAAGATGACAACTGAGTTAAGGACTCTTGTTCCTAGACCACATGACCAAAATGTCATAAGCACCAAGTAGGTGTTCAGGAACAACTAAATGAAGAAGGAAAGGTGGTGAGGAACAAGACAAGTCTAGTCTACAAAGGATATGCATATGAAGCAAGACTAGATTATGGATAAACCTTTGCACCTGTGGCAAGACTAGAAGGAGTAAGAATTCTACTTGCTTATGCTACCATAAAAGGTTCAAAGTATACCAGATGGATGTAAAGTCTACATTTCTGAATGGTATATTGGAGAAGGAAGTGTACATAGAACAACCAGAAGGCTTCTTATCCATATAGAAAAATGGTATGGTCTATAAATTGAATAAGGCTCTCTATGGGCTGAAACAAGCCCTAAGGGCTTGGTATGAAAGCTTGCATTCATATCTCCTGACCATAGGATTCACAAGAACATGAGCTAACAACAATATGTATCTCAAGACTGGTAAAGAAGGAAACCCGATTGCTAAAATATTTGTGGATGATATCATCTTTGCACTAGTAAATTTGACCTCAAATTTCGACGAATGTTGGTCGAAATTTAGACAGTAATTGGTCAAATTTAAGACCAAAACTCTCATCGTTCTTTTTTTGTCAAATTTTTGACGTATTTAGTATTCGTCAAAATTTCAACCAAAACACAGGTCAAAATTTCGACTGCAGTCCAGGTTCAAAAATCGCCGTCGTTTTTTTGCAATGGTCGAAATTTTGACCAATAAAGGAAAATGAGGTAGCCTAAATTTTGACCAAGCCATCCACCAATGCTTGGTCTAAATTTCGACCAATGCACTAGAAAATCGACGACGGTGCCATACATTCGACCAACAGTGTGGTCAAAATTTCGACCATACTGTTGGTCGAATGTATGGCACCGTCGTCGATTTTCTAGTGCATTGGTCGAAATTTAGACCAAGCATTGGTGGATGGCTTGGTTTAGAGTTGGTCGAAATTTAGACCAATGCAAATTTTTTTTATAAAAAAAATGTTACATACCGAAGGTGCATTTAGACTTCTTTTCATTGACTTGTGATTCATGAGTAGTGGTTTACATGAACCTGTCTCTCATGAGAATGAATGGAACACTTAGCACACATTGGCTCTAGGTGATGCTTACGGAGGTGAAGCACCGGGACTTCCCAGGAGGTCATCCATCCCAGTACCACTCCAACTCGAGCACGCTTAACTACGGAGTTTCCTCCATGGTTAAACCCACTCTGCTTGCATCCTCGTTTGCAAAACCTTCACCAAGTGTTGTGCCTATGAGGATGCAAGCAGAGTGGGTTTAACCATGGAGGAAACTCCGTAGTTAAGTGCGCTCGAGTTGGAGTAGTACTGGGATGGGTGACCTCTCTGGAAGTCGCAGTGCTTCACCTCTGTGAGCATCACCTAGAGCCAATGAGTGATAAGTGTTCCATTCATTCTCATGAGAGATGGGTTCGTGTGAACCACTACTCATGAATCACGAGTCAATGAGTTTGACTCGAAAAACTACACAGTTGAATCTTGATAGCAATATCACAATTTGACTTGCTGTGGAAAATATCTCCTACTTATTAATTGACGAGCTTAAGGGGCTTTCTAATGAATGGTTCATAAGGCACAACACTTGGTGAAGGTTTTGCAAATGAGGATGCAAGCAGAGTTTGACTCAAAAAACTACACAGTTGAATCCTGATAGCAATATCACAATTTGGCTTGCTATGGAAAATATCTCTTACTTATCACATGAATCTTGTATTATTTCTTGACACCAAAACCCATCTACAAATTTCCAATTTAGGGTTCTTGGAGCAACAACATTAGGGTCTGTAAGCACACAAATATTAATGATAAAAATCATCTGTTAAAGAAAAAACCATGTTTTAAATGACTGGCAATGGTGCCCTAACCTTGTGCAAAATATCTAGATTTGAAGACTCTAGTGGTGACTCAGGAAGTATAAACTAGATATGTTGCAGGGACAAAATGCCTTGAACAAGTTAAAAATGAGGCTTCCATGGATAGGCCAATAATAGACTCATCCCAACCAAGAAGAAAGACTTTTTTAAAGCATATTTGATGTAGGGGGCATCTAGAAGAGCATCTGAGCAAAGGAGGACTCCAGTAACTAAGAAGGAGAAGATGGTATCAAGACAAGTTGACTGGCAAGTTTTGAAGCCTAGAATGGCTTATGACAGTGTTGGATTCAATAAACTATGTAAAAGTCATGATAGAGGTCTAAGGACCAATACAATGTAATAGACTCAACATAATGTAATAAGTGATCAAAGCAATGTAATAGGTGAAAGAGTCCAATAGGATTAGATTTGAGTAGTTTTCATGTTTAGAAGCATTCAATAAATACATTGGACCATGTGTAGGTCAATGGAGTAAGTTGGGAAGTCAGAATAGTCATAATTAAATGCATAAAATAAAGTTTATTAATTTAAATTTGAATGTAAACGGTCATATTACCTTTTAGGAGGGAAATTAGTTTTAACAGGTTTTAGGATTAATTAAACCTCCCAACTGTCTAAAGTTGGTTGAGGCAGGTAGATAGGGGTCATTAAACGTCTAAAGGATCCATTGTACGGAGGGGGACAGGGAGAAAAAAAGCCTGTTGTACGGACTGTTGTGAAAGCAAGCAATAAAATTTCATTTTGGTGTTGTTCCATTCAGTGTATTGAACTTCTTTTTGTTTGGGACTGTCAAATACATGAATTAGAAGGGTATTTAAAAACATTTCACTCATTATTGAATGAATAACACTTTGTTTTGAAGTAGCATATACGACTGTTGGTTCATTTCAAGCTGTTTTCTTGAGTTTTTCCTGTGACAAACAAAAGTTTTCTTTAAATAGATGAACCTCCCATGAATCCAAGGGCCCAAAATTCATGGGAGGCATGTTACTAACATGTACAATAGAAATCTAACAAGTTTTGATGCAGCACTAGTGCGAAGATAGCAAGTTTCGAGAAAACAATGGAAATGTCCCATAGTGGATTGGTGGGAATAGTATGACAACAGCATATTGGGCTGTACAAGAAGGTTATCCAATGATTTGAGATGTCCTAGGGCATCAAAGAGAAGGTGTATGAACCATTATTTGGTCTCCAAGGTTAGTGGAGGTAGGTGTTTGGTGAAACCCTATGCAACAAGGGTTTGAAGGCATTGAATGAGTGTTTTGGGCGTTCCTTGTGGAATAGGTGTAAAATATCTTGGATTTAGTCATATTTTGCCATATTATAACTGTGATGAAAGTCTGGAGTGATGAGGATAAGAGAATGATATAGTTTCTTTGTTATTTGCTTGATTTTGATGCCATTAGGAGGGTACCTTGTGAAGGAAGTTAAGACTGGTCTAAAGGAGTCACCATTGAAGTTTACATATGTTAAATAACCCTGAAAAGGGTGTCTGAAATTGTAATTTTTTTCTCAAGTTGTTTGGAAAAAGTCAGAGAAAAAGGGAGAAAACTGGTCCAGCAGGGCTAATTGGGGCTCATAGGGCTAGAAGGCAGATTTGAAGGTTGTGGTCAATAGGTGTTGTAAAGGCTATCAAAAATGATTGATTCTTGTTGAAACCACCTTGTTTACACCATTTTGGTCCATCTTAGGTGTTTGGAGGCATAGTTGAGTCAATTGTGGGTATGTAGCCTTTGGTGAGCCTGAAGGGCTAGTGGGGTTCCCGAGTCATAGAAGAAGAAGTTTGAAATTTCCACCACTTCTGCTAACCACTCTACATCAATATTATCTATATTCAAATGAATTAAAAAAATAACCACAAGAATAGAGGAAGACATTACCTGATAGTACATAGTTCCAAACCTCTTACAATGGATCCGTTTGTGAAGTCTAGAAAGAAAACGATTCTCTCCCCAAACCTTAATGAAGACTACGTATTTATAGAGATCTTTCACCTTTGTATTCAATGGATCCATGTGTGTATCGAGAAACAAAGAAGAAAACCAAACTTTATTTGAAACAAACAAATTTCTATCCCAAACAACCTCTGCAAGAATTCTCTTATAGGCCTGATCCTAGCCCTTTACCAAAACTCTTCACTAGTGGACTTATTAGTTCAATTTAATGATGGGGATGGTCCTAATATGGTTCAAGAACACTGATTCAACAACTAGATTGGTCTCCTCAAGTTCATACTATAGAGTACTAGACCTGCCACACTTTTCCCTTGTAGCCTTTCCACAAGTGACTTCTTGCTCTAACTCTTGATTAGTTGAGCACATGACCAAGCACCTTATGAAGTTCGATGATGAGCTCTTCTTCCTCTGGTGAAATGTTGCCATGTTTGACATCAGGGCGAAGATAATTCATCCAACGTAACCTGCAACTCCTTCCACATCTCACCAGACCTGCTCAATCGGCAACATAAACATAGATGACAACTTTTCCCACAGATGACAACTTTTTTTCACAAATAACAACTTTTCTCACCAAACCTACTCAATGGGCAACATAAACATAGATGACAACTTTTTCCACAGATGATAACTTTTCCATTGACGACAACTTTTCACACAGATGACACTTTTTCTATAGATGATAATTTTTTCCACAGATCACAACTTTTTCCATTGATGACAACTTTTTTCATAGATGAGGACTTTTCACACATATATATGACAGTTTGTTCATAGATGACAACTTTTCCCAGAGATGACAACTTTTTTCATAGATGACATCGTTTCCCATAAATGACAAAATTTTCCAATAGAGTAGTGGGTAATAGTGTAAGAAATTTCTCTACGTATTTCTTGCTTTACATAAATGTTTAGCTATGTAATGATCAACCAATTGATACCAACTTTAAGCAAAACATAAATAGTTATCCTACTTGAACATACATACCTGCTCTGTGAGGAAGAAGGCTCCATTGTCCCTCTCCGTGAGTTTGAACATAGTTTTTCAAGAGAAGATCCTCCTAAGGAGTCCAAGGACCTCTATTCAGACCCAAATCAGAGCAGCAAGCCTTCCTTACCATTAGTTCTCTGTAAATCAACCACAACATGTGTTTGATCAACTTGCAATGACTAGAATAATGATCAACTAACTATTAAATATAAGTTTTGAATTTTATATGTCATGGTTGGAATCTATAACCATAAAATTTACTTAGGTCAGGTTCTCATCTACATATCTGATCCCAAACGGTATCTAATTTGTTTGGGGATTAGGAATGAATCTCTAGGTATAAGTCATAAAAATAGATTGAAATATAAGTTGAATTTACACAAGAAAATGTCATTTTATGCTAATTATTGCATTTAGCAGGTATCTAAACAAAGTGAACCAAAAACATCATGAAAAATGCAGGAGCATATAATTTTTACCACTACATTTTACCTACACTTTGATGTGCACGTGAAGTAAAATATATCTATATATGCATACAAGTAAAACAGTCAATATGTAAAAGTAAATATTTTTCGAACATTTACAAGGGTGTTGATCTATGTTAAATAATATATCATTCTTCAGTTTTTATAGTTCAATAATAGAACACTCCAACAACAAATGAAAGGTTTTGCGTTCAAATCTTAGTTGGTCTATATGTAGCAACTGAACATGGTATCAGACCTAAGACCAAGCTAGTTACCCAAGCACCTGCAATATGACCAAACCAATGATGAACGGCCCACAAATTAAGAAGTCAGTAACTGTGTTATTAAAAGCCTTCAACAGCAAATAAAAGATATTAGATTGAAGTCCTAAATAATCTATAAACAATAGCTAATTACTTCTACAAAATAATTACGATAAATGATATATATGCCTATAATCACAATCCATATTCAAATGATGAGATAATTCTCATATATCGAATAGAAATGTTGGTTAGTTTGCAAATGCATTATTTTACAATACTAAATATAATTTTTTAAAGACAAACATGTTTTTTACAATTACAGTTGCATCATTTTAAGAAAATAAGTGTATCACTTCAATAAGGTACTTGCGTTGATTGTGAGGTTAAGTACGATGAATTAGATATGTGACTGAATCATTTTAGGGTAGTAAGTGCGGTGATCTAGGTGTTAATTATGGTGTTTCTCTTGTCACCTGTGAAAAATAAAAAAATAAGATATAGAATAATAGAAGGATCTTGACATAGTTCACCTCTAAATCATTAACTTATTTTAGTAAAGGTGGACGGAAAAATATGCCCCCAAAATCCCCATCATATGTGATGCAGAGTGAAACAACTAAAGGTGATGGATCCACTTAAACTAGTTTAAATGCACAATAAACCTACAAGGATTCCAATAGGCTATAAAGCACTTAACCCACAAAACATCAAACCCTCGCTCTATATCTTCAAGATTGATTGGAAATATATTAATAAGGTTGATTTGACAGGTTACAAACCCTTTTCAACTTCTGAATGCCTCCAAGTAATCAACTTTCATGAAATTGCCAATCAGGCCTTAAGCCCCCAATTAGCCCTCCAGTAGCTGTTTTTGCAATTTTTCTCACAACTTTTCAAAACAACCCTGCAAACAAATAACTGTTCCAAGTACCCATTTTGGCGATCTAAAACATACTTAACAATCAATATGCATTGCTTTGGAAACTATGCCCTTAAAATGATTGTCTCAATTTTTTTGAGTGTATTTCATGTGAGTTTACAAAGCAACTATGCCAAATATGTGTCCAAAAGTCACCAAATTCACAGGACACTCATATTTTATGTCTAATTAGATGAATCAACAACCAATTTCACCTTATGTTCTCATTTGCTATAAAACCCCAAATTCACCCTTCAAACCCTCTACACCCTAGGGTATCACCAATCTAGCACTTCCACTTACTTCCAGGTCATAAAATTCATGATTCACCATAAGTTCAACATGTTATTGAAGAATATTAAATAATATATATACCTTGTTCAGCCAGATGTACGGCTGTGTTACACATGGCATGTATTTGGGTACCCAAACTTGTCCAAACACTAATCAACTTTGCATTTTTTTCTCTTCAACCTGCAGATCTGCATCATTCTTTCTTATTTGGTGTTAGTAGGGCATGTTAGAGTCATAGGTTCCATTCCTTGAAGCAGGTAAATGTACAAAGTGGAATGGAACCTTCATTTATTCATATTATCAATGTAAACAAATAGAACTTTCTGCGAGACAATAGATATATCTTTTCAAATGAATTAATAAGCACCTTAAAACTAATCAAAGACTATACAAAGGACTCATACCGACATGAATGAACAGTTATTGCATCAAAGAGACTTCAAAAATATGCAAGAAACACAAAAATCTTATTGAAACTGTCACTATCCATACAATCTTTGTACTCTGCCGTTCATACAATGCTTAACATGTTTCATCTCGACATGACATCATATATAGACCCTTATACAACTGTCCAACCGACCAAAGTTGGTTGAGATGACTAATTAATCAAACAATTGCTTAGTTTTGGTTTTCCCTCTAAAATCATCATGAACGTTGAAATTTAAAATTCAAATTATGAACTTTGTTTTGTATGACTTTCTTAACACCTAGACCCATAATAATGACTTGAAATTGGTTCAATGACCTTATTAAATATGACAAAACATAAAACTACTCTCTAGGCTACCCTTATGGCTCATTAGGCCATTTTTACATTATGTTGCCCATAGGGCTTTATCAGGACCCTTACAATTCTTGACTTCCAAAGTACTTTGTTCATTATAGTATGCCATTATTGGCCTTAGAATATCCCAATTGGCATGACTAGATGCCTTTTCCCTCTTGTCTTCACCTAGTACCATATTGTCCTTAGTTGTTTTGTTAAGTGCCCCTGCACCAATATGTGTCCTAGGGTGTTGTGTTATTGAAATATATCTACATTAACACGACAACATTACCTAGAAAATGGAAAAAACATAGGTGCCTACAAGAGGACTTTTAAGTTCTAGTAGTTTGATACATCTATGTGAGATAATTAACTACCAAGTAATGGTTGTAAAATACTTCATTGAAGCCATTTTGACCTTATATTAGACTACTTGTTTATGTGTTTTGTTGTGAAAGATAGTGTGAAAACTTGTAACTTGAAAAAGTTACTGAATATACACAAAACATTTCATTTCAGTCATACCTACAGCCATAAGTGATTGTGTGATTTTTGTGTTTATGAATCATCAAAACTTGTCCTAAAAAATGTCCCACATAGAGAAACAAAATAACATGGGTCATAAATATATCATTTTTCCTTTATCTAGAATATTTTGATTGGAAACCCTTGCAAATTATAAATTCATACCTTGCATTTTAGTGGCATTCTTATATTGAGAGTTTATAACCTTTCTTAGTCATTTTCATAGTGAATAGTCCTCATCTTAGATTCAAAAAATCTAAAAATCTAAAAACATAGCTTGCATATCCTAGGGTCAAGAATTACACTTTCTAGAGTCATTTTCCAAATTAGAGGGTACATCTTTTGAGGACATTCCTATTGTGGCTTTGCACATTATCTTGACTTCCTTTAAATATAGTTATCTTCTTTTCATGTCCACCTTTTCTTGGATGCTTGTCATTCTTGTCTAAATTTGATTCCCCTCACGCGCCTCAAATATGCAATTGGGTTGCTTATTAGTTGACGAAGGTCGCGTACTATTTATAAAACCCACAATATTACCTGTCGCTTTTGGTCTCCCATCAATGTACATTGCAAATCTTTTACTTTGATCATTTTCTTTCCTTTGTATATAATTAGCTGATAGTGCATACCTATGCATACTTTTTTTATATTGAACAATCCGCATCCAATCATTGTAATTGTAACACGGACCGACATACTTGAACAATTCAACAACTCTATTGTAATATACCTTTATCCCATCCATGGAAAATAGGCCCAAACCATGTAATGAGGATGGAGCAATGCGATATATCCTCTCATTAACACAAAAATCAGTATTAATTGGAGGTAGCTCATTGGGTACCCATTGTTTCTCAATGTGTCTATACCGAAAGGGCACCTTGATGTCGCCTTTGGTCTCATCATCATAAGAACATGACCTCCCATTAGCAAGGAAATATTGCATGCGTTTATCAATTTTTTTTCTAATCTTTTGACCTCTAGTTGATCTCCCTATTTTAGCCGTACTACATGTAGAACTTTCATCTAGCATTCCCTCATTTCCCTCATTCGATGTAGATAGATCTGACAAGTACCTATTTGGTGGGTGCTACAATCCATCAAATGAGATATTGCCACGTCAATATATATAGAATAATCAAGTTGTGACCCATACGTACGGTTCTTCTTTGTCTATACATGAGACATATAAAATGTACTAGGTTGAAAGTGATTATATATTATATTTCTATACGGTTCTTCTTTGTCTATATATAAATTATATGATTATATAATATGTCTATTTATAACATACGTGCTCAGTGATAAACAAGAAGAATATAAGAAAATTATGTCTATTTATTGACTTATACTTGTTGATCCATGTCACTGTGCATGATCCACGCCAAAGGGGTCAAATTTCTTGCATATGTTAATCATTTATCTTAAGTTAGCTAAATATTACATGATACATATGCTACAAATAACTTAGAAGATAACATGAACAATATGTAACATCGTAAACATGAACAAATTTACCTTATATATGGAATGCAAGATTGTCAATAGAAGGCCGGGGTGACAATGTCTGTAGTCAATTGCCTGTTTGCAAAAAGGGTGATAATCAAACACAAATATACATGTATCAACAATAATTAATTGAGCATCGTAAACAAAAAATTGGTAATTATAAATCACATATGTCATAATCATTAGAATTGAACACAATAAATATGTAACCATTACAATTTAAAGCAAAACATAAATATGTAATCATTAGAATTGAACACAATAAATATGTAACCATTTCAATTATGTCATTCATCATCATCATCATCATCATCATCATCGCCATCATCTCCATCATCACCATCATCATCTCCATCAATAGCATCACCATCATCATCATCGCCATGATCACCATCACCATCGTCATCACCATCATCATCATCATCATCATCATCATCATCATCTGCTTCTTCATCATCTTCAGTATCTTCTTCTTCCATAACATTATACTTTATCGGCCTTCCTCTTGGATCATGTCTAACAACAAATGACCAACCCTGTTTATGTGGAACCTCTGAGTAAAACACTTGCTCACACTGGCTTGGAAGAACATAGGGCTCATCTCCAACTAGCTCAAATGACCTTGTATTAATCATTGTAAATCCATTATCATGTTGAATAACAGTTCTATCTGGATCATTTTGATTTAGTCGTAGCCTGTACCATTTGATGACAAATAGAACTACTTTGAAGGAGTTAAAGTCGCACTCAATTATATCATTTAAGATGCCATAGTATTGATTTTGAGATTGTTGAGGATATATGTCATTTCTAGATGATATATTGGTGACCTCGAAAACTGCACTTATCCCAGAATCACAAGTTTTCTTTGTGTCATCCAACTTTTTTATGCAAAATTTGTGGCCATGATAGTACATAGCTTTGTGGTGCTTGACCTGCAATTTTTTAAGTGTGTAAATTATTTGCATCATGAGTTGATATGAAACATACGAGTCATGATCATTAATAAATTTTTACGTACCTGTCCACCTCTTAAACCATGTGCTAGATCAATTACCATTGGAGTAACATTGGAATCTCCATTACGACGAGCTTCTCTAACCAATGAAGCAACACCTTCCCATGTTAATGAGAAACCATTTTGTTGACATCGTTCAATCCATACCATCATCCAATCAAGATTGTTTGCAATATACAAATGTATTGCATCCCACTCTCGACCAGCTGTATCAAAAACATCTTAGATTTATTGCATCCCACTCTCTACCAAATTTATAAGAATTAATTAACTATAATAACATCTTAGATTTACCTCTCACTTTCCTCAATCTACCTTTTCCCATCAAGTACTCCCCTTCAAATTTGTTAATGGAGTTGGGATCCCAAATACGATCTACATGGATCTTTGCTACAAACTTAGGAAGATATTCACTAATGTACACCATGGTCTGGTATACCATATATCCCTCCACCATAGAACCCTCAGGATGTGCTCTTTGTCGAACCAAGCCTTTCAAAAATTTCAAGTGCCTCTCAACCATCCACATTGACCTAGTTGGTATAGGTCCACACAATTCAATCTCCTCAACTTGATGTATGAGGTAATGTTCTTGTGCATTAAAAAAAGTTGAAGGTAGACACTTTTGCATTTCACACATAAGAAGAGAAATTTTTCTCTTCCAGTATTTTATATCTTCTTTATTGATTTATTTAGATGACAACCACCTCATGTATTTTCCAAGATCATATATAACTTGTTTGACACCATTGGCAAAGTGGTGTGGGAGAGATAGAGGTAGAACATACTGCAATATTTGTAAAATGATCTTGTCAATATTTTATAAAAGAATGCAATGAAAACCACATGCAGTATACAAATATATAGTGAATACAAAATAATATGAATTACCTTAATAAATATATGCCAATCGTGTGTTTTCATCCCTGGCCCAAATTCACTTTTCTTTGATATGAGATCATTTATGTTCGCAGCAAATCCTGTGGGAAATCATATTTTCTTTATAATTTCTTTTATAGCATTGCTCTGCTGCTCCGACAATAACCATGGAAGGGCACTTGTATCAATCTGGTCTCCATTGTTATTTGATCGAATAAAATTTTTCATTGCATGGTTGGATTCTTCAATGTCACTACAAATTTTGATAATTTGGTCTTTGTCACGCCTTCCATCCAATATTTTTCATAATGTCTCTGTTATATTCTTTCTAATATGCATAGGATCAAACAAATGCACGATTGGGAGTTGCTCATAGTACGACAACCTAGTAAATTATGTAGGATAACTTTTTAGTCCTTTTGGAAGTTGGTCATTGATGCCTTGACAACCTTCACAAGCATCAATTACATCATCAGTAAACAAAACACAATATCAAAATATAAATTTGAAACAAAACCCATCAGAGGAATGACATTACCTCGATGATTTATTTTATTGTATGCCAACTTCCATAGGTGAGGTGTCATTCTCCGTAGCTTTGATGTAGTCTCTTCTTTCCCATTGAAAAGATGTTTTTCAGTAATTCAGTACTTATGATTTCTGTGGAGAAAGTGTCTATTCTCATCAAACACCTGCTTTCTCAAACTTTTTGAATAACGAGATTTTGTCTTTGGACCACAAACTGGACATGCAAATTTTTCCTTTGTCTGAAGACCTACAAGATCACGTATAATTGGATTAAATGTGTTAACTTTGTGTTAGCACTATAACATACCCAAAAAGAGGCGTTAAGAAGAGAACATACCACAAAAATGTGTTAGCCCAGGGGCATCATGTATTGTCCATACAAGCATTGCATGGAATTGAAATTGTCTTTGTCCTATTGGTCTAGAGATGTCATACATAGTGACCCCATTCCATAACACCATCAACTCGTCGATAAGGGGCTCAATATATACATTGATATCTTTAACTTGGTACTTAGTTGAATGAACAAAAACATTACATAATTATTATGACCATTTTGATGGATTATTAATAATAAATTAATTTAGATGACCATTAAATCAAAAAATACCTGGAACAATCAGTGACAACATTATGTGCTCCCTCTTTATGGACAACCAAGGAGGAATGTTATTGTTGATAACAAAAACAGGCCACACCGAGTAAGTAGATCTCATCTCTCCAAACGGATTGACACCGTCTGCTGCCAATGAAAGCTTGAGATTGCGAGGTTGTTCTTTAAAGTGTGGCCATTTTTCTTCTATTTCCTTAAATGTCGAGCCATCTGCAGACATTCGCATAATGCCATCTTGACTTCTATTGCGTGCATGGTAATCCATAAATTGTGCCAAGCTACTGCACTTGAATAATCGTTGCAGACGTGGAATAATGAGAATATGTCGAAGAACCTTGCGAGGCACCTTTTTTGTTATTCGATTTGATTGATATCTACTAATATGACAAATAGGGCATTCTGTTGCAAATTCATGTTGTTTATAATATATAATATGATCGTTCAGACATGCATGTATTGTTTGATATTCCATTCCAATATCTTTCATAATGGTAGATAATTCTCGGTACGAGCAAGGTAGAATGTTTGATGGTGGTAACAAACACTCACCTACCAACCTATGACCAAAAATATAATTTGTTAATTTAAAGAATATTAATTGCTACACGATTCACCCAATATTAATTGTAAGGGAATTATGACTAAAATAATAAAAAAAGATGACATACCTTAACATACGTGTCATTGCTACATTGGATAAACCATTCATAACCTTCAAGTTCACCAACAACAATACAACGGCAAGAAGAGTTGTTTCGGAGCCTTCATATAGGGGCTCGTGTGCCTTCTCAAGTATAGGTACATCAAGCTCTGCATCAACATCATCATCATCTTGATCATCGTGATCATCTTGATCTTCTTCATCATCATGGTCTTCTTCCATGTTATCATTACCTTCTACTTCTATATTCACACCTCCATGTTCCCTCATTTGGAAATCCACATTCTCCAGATTGTCATGGTCCATAACATGAAACTAAGGAACGTTGACCTATATGAAAATGATGACCTTATATTAACCATGACCATGTTGTCATCATCAAATCATGTCTTATGTATTTTATAAAATATTAAAATACATACCAATGGATGAAATTCGTTTCCCCCTTCAATGTGACCATGTTGCCTACAATGTTTCTCAGCTGTTTTGATTAGATATCTTCGAGTCTTTAAGCCCTTACAAAGTTTGCAAGGACAATAACATTTTCCATCACCCTTTCTTTTTAAGTTAGACCATAGTCTAGCAATTGTCTTGCTATTTTTTTGTGCGTTGATATCGTCAGACATGGTCTTTCTTAAATGGAATGACTCATTGGTGGAAGAAGGATGATTTGTTTGCAACCTGCTGATAAAAATCGTTACTGAACAACCATTTTCTCAACCATTTTAATATCGAAAACATCATATGAAATATCTTTATCATTTAGATTTTAATGCTATATTTTAACTTTTAATCAAAATTCTGTGTAATATAAGGACCCCTATATCACCATTTTATTGAGAGTCAAGCATCAAGTCATCGGTAAGTTAACACAACTTGATAAATTTGGGAGTAAGCTTCATTTAAATCATTTAAATTTGGGAGTAAGATTCATTTGTTTGGTATGAATATGTTGAGTTGTTAACCCAAGTGTTGACAATATCACTCCCTATTAAATCATTTAGCTGGGATATCAATTAGTGATATCATTGTTCAACATATTAGTAAGCTTCACTCCCTATTAAATCAATTAGCTGGGATAAATGCTAAAGTAGGTAGAGGAAAAAATTAGGACAAATGGAAGAGTAGACAATTGGCAGTCAAGTTCTTGAGTTCTTCTCAAGATGGTTCAATTTATGCTTGTTATTTTCCTTACAACGTTACTGCCTAGCTATTGCCCTTTTAGAGTACATTATTAAATGGCCCTTACTAAAGAATATATCAGTTCCTGTTAGGAGAATATGCATCTGGTTGGGTTCCTATTTTAGTGGTTTGGAGATGTGTTTTGGGATGCTTGGAAAGGGTCTTTTTTAGGGGAATGGTTTTCTGTTGTTCTTGTGGATGAGAAAGAACACGTGATAACATGATGGAATTTCTTTTTGTTGTGTTGGGAATTTGGCTTTCATTTTAGTTCTCGTTATGATCTTTTTGGTTCATTTATCTTAAGTTATATTATTTGCAGTCTTTAGTTGCAGGCGCTGGCAACCACTTTATATCACAGAAAGAATCTGCATCTGTTTGGGTTACTAGAGGGCCCCAAGACTCAGATGGACTAGCAAAAATAACTCGCTTAGCAGCAAATTTAAGTTGCATAATATGTCACATGTGACTCTTTCTTGTCAAATCATTTAATTTTCTTTCGAAAAAAAAAATAGAGATCACAAACTTTTCTAACATGGATCTGTCAATTTTTAGATTACACATTCAATCAAATGTAGAACATCTGGAATAATATAAAGGCACCCTTGTAGCTTGACAGTAGGGTAAAGCATCTGAGTTTTATCTTTTGAGACCTTGGTGTGCTTAGTTCACTGATAGGTTATAAATGGCGAAGGTTTGGCCTGCAATTTTTACAGTGATGGGATTATTCACATTTGCCACTGCCTCTACTACTCCTGCCATTTTTATCTTTGGAGATTCATTGGTGGACATAGGAAACAATAATTACATTACTACTCTTTCCAAGGGAGATATTTGGTTCAATGGCATTGACTTTGGAAATGGCTTACCAACTGGAAGGTTTTGCAATGGAAGAACCATTCCAGATTACATCTGTATGGGAAAAGTTCCTAACTACATTTTTTCCACTTCTCCCAAGTCCAGAGCTTGTGTTGTAAGTTTGCAAAGTTAATTAGTGTTTCTTTTTTTATGGTAGGCCAAATCATGGGGGTGCCTTTTCCGATCCCATATTTAGATCCAGAAGCAAATGGGAGAAACATACTACTAGGAGTCAACTTTGCCTCTGGAGGCTCTGGAATTCTGCCTTCCACTGGCTACAAATATGTAAGTTCCAAATAGCCTTAAAAGATATAGTTTTTCCTATTCCAACACAACTAAATATGATGCGATGTTTGGTATAGTAAGAGTAATCAATCCTCATTGGATTTTAAACAACACATTTCATAAAATACCAACCAACTTAAAAGCATTTTATCTTACATACCTGTTTGCAGATTGGCAGAATACCCTTTGAGAGGTAGATTGAGTTCTTCTCCAACACAAAGGCAGACTTGGTTTCTGTGTTGGAACAAGCTGAAAATGCTACTCATCTCATCTCCACAGCTCTTTTCTACATTAACATTGGAAGCTATGATTATATTTCTAATTACTTTATCTCGCAGTCAAAAGTTTCTCAACTCTACAATGTGAGCCCATACCAGGAACTGCTTCTTAGCAAGTTTTCAGAACAGCTCAAGGTGACCCCATCCTACTCTTATTAATAGATTTGAAGACATACTAATTAAGATTCACTTATGAGCTCACTAGGCAGCACTCGGGCTTGAAATGCTATGAGGGAATAGTTTAATGCAATTGAACACAAAAAACCATCACATAATCTTAACACAACTTAATTACCCACTAATATGACAATCACATATTATTCAAGGTTTGATGTTTGGGAAGTCACATCACAGATTCTATTATCTATTTTGTGGTGCAGAGTTTATATGAGATGGGAGCTAGAAAATTTCTTGTGTCCAATCTAGTACCCCTAGGTTGTACGCCATTGCTTATAAGTTCAAGAAACCCAAATAATGGAAGCTGTGTACATTACATCAATAGTATTATCACAAAATTCAACTTGGGTCTGGAAAACATGCTTCAAAATGAACTGCAGATGGAATTATCTAATGCGCACTTTGTGCTGAGTGACAATTATGCCATTCTTTCTCAAGTCATCGACAATCTAGTTGCATTTGGTAAGTTGCTGTTATTATATTCTCAAAGAGCCCTATTTTAATGTAATCTAATATTTCTAATTTAGGAAACTTTGATGGGTGCAGGATTCAAATATGCAAAGGAGAGTTGCTGCGGGATAGGGCGTCTGAGAGCAGAGTTTCCCTGTACTCCCATTTCGAGGTTGTGTTTCCACCATGCAGATTACGTGTTTTGGGACGCCTTACTCAAATGAGGAAAGAGTCCAATTGTCTCAAATGTAGGCATAAGAGTTCCAGCCCCAAAAAATGGGTGAATACCATCATGGGAATGGACAAAGAAGAGAGAGAGAGAGGAAAAAGAAACAAACTAAAAAGATGACTACTAAAATAGTAGAGGAGATGAAGAAGGTTGAAGTTGTTCCTATGTAATAAGCACTTATAGATGATATTAATTTTTAGGATATAGCTTATGCATCCACACAAGACATATATATATTTTCCTTTGATGCTCCTATGATTGAGAGGGATACAACAAAGAAGAGTGATAAGAAGGATAAGAAAATTGCTCATCCAAAGAGTAGAGGTACAGAAAATCAAAGTGAAATAGGTGTCCCTCCTTCAAGGAACACAACTAGAAACAAAGAATAGGACATTGTTCCTTTAGAGAAAACTATAGTGCTTAATGAGAAAGAGGAAGAGGAAAATACTAAGAAGGTTCAAGACACTACTAAGACAAGTGATGAATTTAAGTGGTAAACATTGATTCCTCATTGCTTCTAAAACAAAAATTGAAGCTTTCAATAGGTTCCTTCAAGGATCATTCCTCTCTCATTTAGAATAAAGAAGAGTGGGATGCCTTAAGTAAGATAAAAGATAAGAGAAAGGTAGAAGCCTTTAATCAGTATGAAAATGCACACAATTGATATATTTTAGCATCACTTGAAATTATTTAAGGAATGTGCTAATGAAGTTAAGTATGTGTTCTATCAATTTTTCTTGAAATGACCTAGTTTTTCAAAAAAGCATAAAGGATGAGATTGACTCCATTGAGTCATAGATCACACAATTGGCAATAATATATATAATATTTCAAAGGATAAGGATGCAGAAACTAGAGCTTAAATTGAGAAGCTTAATTCATAGCTTTCATTTCTTTAGGACTATAGGGAGCGGATAAAGAGACAGTTATATTAGTTGAGGGAATCAATGAATTGAGGCTTTCCTCATTTGAGAAGGAAGATCCTATCAGTTTTTGGGTTTTGGTCAAAACTAAATTTTCTATATTGGCCATGACTATGCAAACAAGGGTTTACAGTTTATTAAAAAACTTACAAACCCAATGTATAAATGTGTATAAATAGAACCACACATTATCTAAATTATGACTAACTTTTATTAGAAATCACACCATTTTTACCTCTATCATTGCTTAAAGAATAATTAAGTTAAATTGATTAATTAAAATGAAGGGAAAAAACTCAAACTAAAAAGTTAGCACATTTCACAACATAGAAAATTTTGAATCTGATGAAAGTTTTGAATAGTGTAGTAAATTAAATCTATTTTTAGATCAAACTACATGAAGATTTCAAAATTCAAGCGAATCAAATTTGCCCATTCTCATATGCCAGTTTCTAACAATCATAAGACCGTGAGCCCTGTGTCTACAACAAAGAGTAAGCGGGAGGATTTGAAGCAAAGGTTATTGTAGGTTGAACTCAGCCTTGCAATTATAAAAGATGTTCAGACCTTGCCGAGTATTTCAAATAAACCGTGAGTACCATGTTTACAGTGGCATTTCTATGCAGGACAAATACAAAGGTAAAACTGTGCCATTAAAATCTCAGTGATTATTTTTTTTCAAAACTACATTCCAAAACCATTGATTATGCATTGGTTATATGGCATTGCATCCTAAACCCTAGTTGCAGCTTTCATAATTCTCAGTCATAGAATTTACAAACCATACTCAAACACCAGTAAACATACACATTGATTCATATATCACATTGATTCAATACCAGAGATGAGTACAAGAATAAAAAATGACAATGCAGTACGTGGTAATGCGAAATATAGCAGACATGATCACAGATTAACATACCTCAAACTCTGGAAGATAAGAAATGTGCTATTAACCTTGGGATAATTGAGCATTGTTGCGGAATAAGCTCCGCTAGTCCGCTCAGCTCCTTAGCTCAGTGAAAATCCCAATTCACGCGCTCACTCACTGCCGTAAAAATGAAAATGATTGAAATGTTCTTTTTAACTAATATGCCTGTGTTCATCGAACTTTCGACAGGTATATATTCATCGAAAGTTCGACGAACATGGGGATAGATTTTTAAAAAAGCAATTTTTTCCCTTCTATACCCCGACCAACCTAAACCATTTTCATTAATGGTCAAAAATAATAGTCAAAAAATGATGTCAAATGTACTAGTGAAAGATTATAAGAAGATATGCAGTGTTGAATCATCCCTGGGTTCTCTCTGCATCAGTGATTCCAAGGCATTGTAGAATCCTCAAGTTGAGTTGAGCTGATTTCAAAGCAAGTCCTAAGTGATTACAGGTGGATTAACGAACTTACAGAGCTGAGTGTATCCGACTCAACTTGAATCTACTTTGATCCATCTATAATCACTTAGGATTTCAACCCAACTCAACTTGAGGATTCTACAATGCCTTGGAATCAACTCAAGAAGTTAGGCTCAACTCAAAGTTCAATTGAAAGTCTCTGACTTTGGGAAACTGAACAGAGATTCAATTCTACATATCAAAGAAAGTTAAATAAGGTGGATACTGAACAACCATATGAGAACTTTTTCTTGAATCAGTTTTCCTTAAAGAAGCAAATGGAAAACTGAATGCCACCCTTGTCAATTGATGGCATTCGATCATTTCATGATTGGTGTATGGATGGAAGAGATCATATTTGTTATTTGTATCAATGTAAGGATGTTTAATGGTTTCTTTCTTTGCACAGGCCAAATGTTATGCTAGTGAAAACTTGAAATACAAAATTTTGTTTGTGCAGATGGTAACAACTCTGGATTTATGATTTTGATGGTTAGACTTAGAAGGTTAGTCCATTTTTCTCTGCATAAAATGTTGTTGTAATGAGCATGCTAGAGATCGTGGAAGACAACTTCCCTGCTCTGGAGAATTATTGTCATGAAAACAAAGAACGTGACTAGCCACTATATCTCTAAAGATGACCTCACCACAAATAATGATGATAAAAAGTAGTCAAGAAGCTGGGAAGACAATATTAAACGTTTGTTTTTTAACCCATCAAAATTTCCATAGTAAATTTCTACAGTGTTCAATTTACCTGACTTCACCAAATATGTTAAGAAGGTTAGTAAATAAAATGATCAAATAATTTCATGTTGATAGACTTCCAAACCCTAGAAACGGTTATGAGGTAATTCTGTAGCAAACTGAGATTGATTGAAACAAATAACTTTATCTCTTCACAAAATATTTGATAATTTAAAATCTTTGACTGGTACCTTTTTTTCGAGTCTGTCAAAGTGCAACTCACTATTTGCTGATTGTTTTCAATCCAATCCCCCTATTCAACACTACCCCTGCTCAATGCAACAAACTGATTAATTTCAAAAGGAAATGACCATCTGTGATGACATGTTGAATATAAGCATCAGAACTCGAACATTACTCAACAATCATACACTTTGGAATTAGGTTGAACATGAATATATTCAAAATGGATTAAAATATTCTTAAACCCCTTTAAGATATGGAGATGCTCTGTCTCTAATTTCAATGCGCGACAGACAGTCTTTAACAAGAACACAATATTCATCGCCCATAGGACTGTTACAAATTCAGATCTTTAAAATTGTTTGTGAATCACCGACTCAATAACAATTCATCCTTCAAAAACTAATACCATACGTTTAGACTACAAACCCAATGCTTAGCAACATAGACAATATAAATTCAGGGACAATTAACATTTAGACTCGCTTCCAACCTTATATATTTTATTCCAATGCACCCGATGCATATATAAATTGTTCTTTCATAATAACAAAACTTCCACCATATAAACCCGACAGATGTGAAACTATTCTATTCTTCCATATACAACAATATGAACACATAAAAAAAATTGACTTCACTAACAAATTTGCATATGCTCTGTTAACGATATAAAATACATGTTAGTTAATGTCATCCCTTGAATATTAGGCCTTCTATGTTCATGGGATGATCTTCATTATTCCGAGGGCTCTGCTACAACAATTAAAACAATTCAATGAGTTCGTTGTTCTTACAAACTGGTGAAACAGTCAAATAATCAATATCCCTTTAAACTTCATTCAAATAGAAAATGGAATTGTTTTCGATATACATGCAGACCAAAGTTGGAGAAGGATGGAATGAAAAAGAGTACTTTTTTTTTTGCACATTTTTACCTTATTTTTTTGTGTAAGTCTGATTTTTCAATTGGTATGGCCTGGTACGGGTGTGAAATTTATATAGTTGGAAAGGTAATTGTATTACAAATTGTTTTTGTTCTTACCATTCCAAAAGAAAATGTCATTTGATTGGTCTAATAAGCCAATCTTTCTAACAGATCTGTTCAGAAACTAGGGTTTCTAGTTTGACTAAAAAATTTAGTTCTATTCATTGTTAAGGTTAAGAATCTTAAAATTTTGTGGAGAGGACTGTATTGATGTGTTTTGCAATATCCCAAAGTTGTAGGGCTCCATTTTGAGGTTTGCATGTGCAAATATCTGACAGTTGGTTTGAGACAAAAAGTGGACAATCCAAGGTTTAGAATTAGTTGTTTGGGCAAAGGAGAATCTGGAGAAAGGCTCTACAGGCCTGATGCAAGTGGTTTTGATCATCTTTGAGGGTTTTATACAAAGCACATTATGACTATTCTAAGAGGATTGTTTTTGGCAGCCATTGTAGCATAGACAGTCTCAAAACAAATTAGAATGTTTGTGTGTCTCAGTATTGAATGTTCAATGGAATCACTTTTGAGATGTTGTGAGAAGGCTTCCAAGTCAGAGTTGAAGGTTTGAAACAACCTATGCCTTTGTTAAGAAAAGTATAAAATGATGGTTTACATAAAGAATCTATTTATTTTATTTGTTAGATGGAAACATTTAGCTTTCAATTAGGTAAATATTAGCTAGTTAACACAGTGAAAAGCTGGCAATCGCTTATGGCCTTATTAGTACGCCTAGTGTGATAAAGATAAATATTAAATATTTAACTATCAATTGGCATTTAATATATATCTTTATTGCTACCACTTTGGCATTTGGCATTGATCAAAGATAAGTATCATACTATCAAATGTCTTCAGATTTGTAATTATGTATATTTCTTTTATATTTTTGTTTATATATACACATACCATATGCAAGAGAAAAAATATTTTGAACATACTAAGGTACCCAGTTCTCATACCCATACTCATTCCTGTACCCATACTAGAAACTTAGTGATATGATTTACATGTATGATGGAAATTAGTGATACGCTCAACAAATTTAGTAATATGAGTGTTTTTGAAAAATATTTTAAAATTTAGGTATCTTAAAATGTTTGCTAAATTTGTTGAATTATTGTCGTTATTTTCCCGAGTTTTTTGTCATGTCCTGAGGTTTTGAAATTTTTGGGCCAGCCGAGTCATTGCAAAGCCTAAGTTTTTCAACTATGATTCTAACAATGACAATGAACTCTAGTGATCAAGATGAGTCCAACGATACTTTTAGACTTTAGGTGGCAGTTTTGACACTCTAGGAGCACTCCACACTTCTTGGAGAAGCCCACCATTTTTTAAAAGCACCAATTCTCATAATGTTTGATGTCCTAAAAAATTTAAAGTTATTTCGGCATGCTCTGAATTCATATTTCAACATTTTAGTATTTTCCACAACTTGGTGGTTGTGCTGAAATGTAACTGTTTTGATTATAAAGTGACCCATATTGTTCAAAAATAAAGAGGGTGAATATGATTTTTCTAGAAAGTTATCAAATGGTTCTAAAATATAACTTCTACAAAGATCCCAAAAAGGAGTTATAAAAGGAGATTGAGAGAATTCATTAACTCATTCTTGATATTTTAGATATTTGATACTTTCTTGAAACCCTAACTAAGGAAGTTAAGTAGGTTTGTTCAACAATAGCCCTAGGATAAAAAGTTAATATTGATTTCAAGAGTGAAAGATCTTCCCTAGCCAAAAGAGAAGTGGATTCATATATGATTAAAAAATTGTGCAGGATTCTTTGAAGTTGAAGGTTTCTATTGAAGAAGAGATATATTCCCAAATTTGTGTGGAAAAATTTATTGAGATGTGTAAACAAATAATAAATTTGTGTGGAGCACATTGAAGATTTTATATACATACATCTAAGTTTCCAATCCCGGTTCTAATACACATGCATCGTGTGTAAAGAAGTTTTCCTCAGGACAGTAGCACTCCAACCATAGTCTTTCCATGGCATCTGTGCAAATGAAAAGGGCTGAGGTTTCGTGTGTGTGGTTTGAAAATTAGTGGCATTCACATTTTGGCTTTGCGCGCGCATAGAAAGAGGGTTTGAATGGGTGCTATTTCAATCACGTCAGCTCGCCTGCAGTAAAGGAAAAGGCCATTCATGTTGGCCTTGTGCGGTGCCCCCAGATATAGCAGGTTCTTTGGACCTCCTTCGGTCAAATTGCCCCCCTAATCTGCGATGTAAAAGCGTGGCTCGTCCATTTCTGGTTGTCCTTGTCCATTTGAGATAATTTGAAACCTATATAGGGTTTGGATTTAGGTTCTAAGATTCGGTAAAATTTTTTTTTGGGTAGGTTTCAATACTGCGGGTATATATATAGATATTTTTTAAATATATGTGTGTATGTATATTCATATAACAACTCTAAGGATTTTCAAAAACCTCTGAGTATGCAATGATTGTCACACTGCTACTAGGTTTATTTCAAATATTATCAAATGGGAAATTATCACGAGGGATGGCAATCGATTTCATCATTTTAAGGATGGCAGTCGATTTCATTTGATCAAAATAAAACATGAAAAAGAATGAATAACATACCCGCTCCCGCCCGCGCTAAAAAGGATACTCGAAGTTGTGATCAAATGAAGATGCATTTTCTTTTTTTTTTTCTTTTATGCCCGTGTTGGTCGAAATTTTGACCAACACGGGCATAAAAGTAAAAAAAAAGAAAATTTATCCTTTATAATGCGACCAACTAAAACCATTTTGCTAGTTGGTCAAAAATTTTGGTCGAAATTTGGGGTCAAATCTATTAGTGTTGGAGGAGAGGATAAAATGAGCAAAGACTTCGGTGAAGAGATGAAGAAAGAATTTGAAATTTCTATGATTGGAGCTATAAAATCCTTCATTGGTTTGCAAGTCCATCAACTCAAAGAAGGTATTTTTATATCTCAATCCAAGTATATTAAGGAAATTCTTAAATCATTTGGGCTAGAAGAATCTAGATCGGTTGGCACACCAATGATAACCAACTGCAAGTTATCAAAGGGGGATGATGCTAAAGAAGTCAATGAGACATTGTACCAGTCAATGATAGGAAAATTACAATATGTTTTACATAGTAGACCTGACATTGCACATGCAGTAGGCATTGTGGAAAAATTCTCCGCAAACCCAAAAGAAACATATTTAATAGTAGTGAAGAGAATCTTCAGATATCTAAAAGGTACTGAAGAATATGGTCTATGGTTTCCTCACAAAGGAGGTTTTGAGATAAAAGTATTCAATGATGCAGACTGGGGCGGTAACATTGTTGACATAAAGAGCACAAGTGGAGGTGCATTCTTTCTTGGAGAAATGATTGTGTCATGGACAAGTAAGAAGAAAAACTACATTTTACAATCCACAACAGAAGCTGAGTATGTTGCCATAACAATTAATTGCACATAGGTGATCTAGATAAAACAAATATTGGAAGGAATCCAAGAATAGGTACCTGAACTAATTGCAGTATTCTATGACAACACGAGTGCAATAAATATATCCAAGAATCCTGTCATGCACTAAAAAACAAAGCACACACTAGTAAATTTTAGTCTATTTTTCAACGAGGATTAGTCGATTATTAGACGCCCATTGGTTGGCTAATCGGCTATAACAACCGTCGGAGTTTTTTAGTCAATATTACGACACATCAAGTGTCCGTTGAAATTACGACGTTAAAAGTGGTTGAATTATCGGTGAAGATGACGTCAAAATCATTGCTTCAACTTGGAAGAATTACCTGTTATATTGTTGTAATGTTGGTCAAAAGTGCGACGTAAAATCATTGTAATAAACGTCGATTGTATAGCTTTCTCGTCGATCCGCCTATTCTTTTTTGGTTGAAAAAGCGACGGACAATTTAATTTTGTTAAAAAAATAATATATTGACTATCAAATTAAGCACAACAATATTATGTCGCTGTTGTTTACTGTTTGGGAAAGGCTTTCCCGGACTGCCACTCTCCACCACCCGCCATTTCCACCTTAGCATTCCCATTTCTTGGGGATACTTCTCACCGTGTATGACAAGGTAGAGCTCTTTTATAGACAGGTTACTGAATCATTATCTCTGCACTGGTACTCAATCTGGAAACCCTTGTATGTATATAGCCACTCTAGCAAATCTCCACATCTAGAAAATCTCCACAAAAATCCCTTCTGGCCTCCACTGCATATACATCTTCTCAGAATCTAAAAACTTCGGCCCATCATTGATTCTCATCAATGTACCAATTTGGATAGTAAGTCTAATTTAATTTGTCCATGGACTGAGACCTTAAATTATTGAGCTTCTCTTTGTTTTGAGAAGAGTGTAACATTCTCTACTTAATAGGGCCAACCACGTGAAGGTGGAAGCTCATCTGGCCCCTCCTAGGAGCCTCTTATGACCATTTACGATATTTTAAGACTTCTAAGATGTATTCTTAGGGATTGTAAACGGTCATAAAGGGTCATAAGGGGTCATGGGACACAACAGCTGAGAAACATAATTGTAGGCATCGTGGTCACAATTTTTTGGAGAACGTAATTGAGTTGTATACCAAAATGATGGAGAGCAACTCTTGCACCTCTAACTCCAAGTTGACTGCATCTATTGCTCATGAATACAAGGTCCTCCAACATATGTATTCAACTTGGAATCGGGGGTGCAGAAGTTTCTCTCCATCGCTTGGGTACACAACTCAGTTATGTTGTCTCCAAAAGATTGTGACTATGATGCCTACAATTATGTTTCTCAGCTATTGTGAAATCTACATTTATGTTTCTCAACTATCGTGTTTATGTGCATGTTTTTTATGTGTTTTGGATAGTAAGTCTAATTTAATTTGTCCATGGACTAAGACCTTAAATCATGTAATGAGGAGGCTTAGAACACTAGTATATGCAAATTTCATTATTTATACCTTCTCTCATTTGCTGGTGTAATTCCTCTTTGAGTATCCCCTTTCTCCTTTGCATCCAAAATGAACTCATTCCAATCCCTCACTGGAATAAAGGGAGGATGCTCAAACTTCAGTGAGACTTCATACCACGCAGCGTTCGTAGAGTACGTTCAATGCGTTATTTACGTTTGTAAATCAATGTTGCGTACAAATATGCAGACGGTGTGTGGTACGAAGCCTTGCTCAAGCTTGAAAATGATAGTCAATCCATAGTCAAGGTCAAGGAAAAAATGGAATAACCAAGAAAACACTATACGTTAAATCATGTGATTGATAGTAGATTGGGGCTCACATGAACCATAAACATGAAGAATTATTCTAAAAAAAGATGTAAACCATATATATGTGCACTTGAGGCAAAGAGAAGTTACGTCATATCCATATTAAAATATTAGTTACAATATGAAAATACTACACTAACTAATTCCTGAGTTCATCTTTGCATATGGTTGCAATAAAGATATGTGATTACAATATAGAGAAGGCACCGTAAAAATATAATTTCAAAATTTTCTCTAGCCTGACACGTTTTGCACTCAAATCCTTCATTGCGGATAAGTGGAGATGGGAAGATAGATGCAAATGAGTTGTCATCGACCCAACTAAAGTATCTACAACCATTATTTCCCTGTGATGCCCAGTCTACATTAGTTCTTATATTATAATGAATAGTATTTACTTTAGAAACATTAAATATATACACATTAGCAACCTTTTTTCTATTTTGGCAACACCAAAATGGTCATCCAGGGTTGTTCGGTGTTTGTGAAGTCTTCAACACACACTGCCCACCACCACATTGACAGTTTGGCACATTGACAAGAGTCATCGAGCCTATATCAATACAGCACCACACCATCGTTACTACAATTATTATTTTTATATGAAATACACCAAGGAGTACCATCAGAAATATTAACCATTTACAATAATGAAAAGTAAACCTAAATCAAATAGCTCATTTTTTTATCAGCATGTGTAGTCTCTATGTATATGAAAAATGAAAGAAATATGACACTGAAATAAAATAGTGAACAAAATAGTATTCCATATATAGAGTGATTGAAATATACCATCAAAAGAAGGTGACAAAATCTTGTCATGAAGCACAGACATAGGAAATCAAAAAGGGACAAAAGACAAGAAATAAGAAAAATCATTATGACTATAGAAAAATCATTTATACTATAATAAAAAAAAGAAACACTCTTTGTCAACAATTTTCAATATCATTAGGACTATAGAAAAATAATTAAGACTATACAAAATCAAATTTTAGAAATGGACGGTTTTGATGCTTTTCCATTACAACAATTGAGCATTCATCATTTGGTATTGTGTATTCCATTTAAGTATGTCAACAATGCTCAAAATCCTGTCACCAAGCACAGACAAGAAATAAGAAAAATCATTAGGACTATAGAAAAATCAAGTTCTAGAAATGGACGATTCTGATATTGCTTTGCCATTACAACAATTGAGCATTCATCATTTGGTACTTCTTGGTGTATTCCATTTAAGTTTTTCAGTTGCCGTGTTTATGTGCATGTTCTTTATGTGTTTGGCTTCTCTCCCTCGCAAGGGATACGTCGATAGGTAATTGATTTGAAAGCATAATGATTTGACAGTCTTTTTTCAAGATAGGCGTAATCATCCCGCCAACCTTAATTAGCAACATTTGTGATATATGTCAAGTACTTATAATCAGTATGACGAACAAACAGAGACTTAGTAGTAAGAGCATGTCCTTTGGTTTACTAGTTTACTTATAATCAGTATGTCCTTTGGTTTACTAGTTTAATCTAGTTTAAGAATGGTTTGTTTCATGTTTGAATGTACCATTGAATGTACCATGTTCAAATGTGGACGAACAGTGCCCCTGATAAGAATCACTTTACTTGAAGATTGTGCCATGTTCGTAATTTCCAAGCTGTGTCCATTTGATTAATTCTCCAAATTTTGGTTGCACTCTTTGCATTGGTTGACATTTTCCTAATTATAGGATTTGAATTTCACAACAGAAGGAAATCAATACTAAGATGAAATTTTGGTATGTAGGATTTGCATTGCCTATATACATTTGTGACCAAAGATATGGACTGATCTACAATGCCTCCAAAGCTTCTACTCAAAAGAATCTTCTCACTACTCGTGACTCTTCAAATTCTCTTGTTTCCTTCAGACCTCCAAACATGTGTACTATGAATTTCCCTCCAACAAATGGACTTGTGATGATTTTCACAATAGTACATGTGTTGGAGGAAAGTTCACAGTACTGCTTAGAAAAATATGAATGCTAAGTAAAAAATATAATATGTATGAGAAGGACAATTCATGATGGCTATGCATAGGCAAATCTTGCATTCAAGGAACCATGAGAGGCTATGCATTTGGAAAAAGGGTTTTACCGTCATGAATTCATGTTGTGTGCATTTAGAATGGACATTTAACTAACAATGCATGGTCTAATGATTTATTACTTCTCCCATCAATGATCTTGCATTCACTATGTTGACACATATATTCACACTTCTGATAGAGGCATCAGTTGTTTAGTGTTATGCTTTTCTTTAAGATATTGCATCTGTTGTCTTCAAGGGATTATTCATGGTTTTGAGGTTCATAGGGAGATACATCTTTTGTTTTGCGAAAACAAAATCTCTACTATTTTGAGGAGGGTTTCTAAGAGTTTTGAATTCTTAAATCTCTAGCAGTCATGGTAAGTGACAAAAGCACTCTTGTGAAGAACAATGATAGTCACTGTAAAAGAGAAGAGCAGGTAATGATACTATGTAGAACACATGATCCACCACATTCAAAGTAACTTCCAAGAATTTATGTCAAAGCAAAGAGTAGACATAGATGATAAGGCAGAGAATGGCATTGTCTACAAAAGTAGAGAGAAAAGGCCAAAACTCAAAGATGACTATTAGAGGAGACACTAGCTAAATGGGAGGGCATTCAACATGCATCAAAAGTAGTGGTATACACTACAAATGGAAAAGACAATGTTGATGAAGTTGGAATGGCACTTTTAGAGTGTCATAGAGTTCCTCATGATAGTGAGCACAAAAGATGATCAGTCATGTGAAGGAATAGTAAGAACAAAAGAAAAAAATGCATCCAAGAGTCTTGAGAAGTGACTATCAAAAGGATGTCAATAAATGGTGATCAAATTTGTAAGCAAAGATTAGTCCCAATGACAAACAACACTTTTGAGTTCTTAGTTATACACAAGGTTGACAATCAAATAGGCTTGATGAGGTGACGATAAGTGTAACAATTCATGATTTAAAAAGATGCCAAAACAATGTGGATAAGAAATGTTTAAAGAAAGTTCTTCTTCAATGCTTAACCATTGTCACAGTGGTATAAAGTGATAAAAAATAATGATTCATATGGTTTATGATAAGTCACAAAGACGCTCTTATAATAGTCATCAAGAGATAATAGAGGTCATGCATGCATGATTGCAAAGCACAATGAATAAAGAATAGACATTGTTATGAAGGCTCATAGCCACAGTAATATATGATGTCATAAAAATCAAAAGAGGGACAATTTTTAAAAGGTAGTGATATTCAAAGATTTAAACGAGGGTACTATATCATGACAAAGATGCAAGCATTAATAGATTTTCATGAATGTGAAGGTGCGGTGATCAACAATGCCATAAAGAGACTATTGTTAGTTTTTCTACAAAATAGAATGATAGTGTTGTGAAAGAAAAGATTCATGTTCAAGAAGAGTGCCTCAAAACAATGTTATTCAATGCTTGAGGGATGCTATTTACTACTTTCATAATGACTACATGATGAAAAGATGGTCAGATTAAAAGATGTAAATCTTACCCACTGATATGATAGTTAGCTACAAGGCCATAGTGTATGTAATGAGAGGTGTCATATTGTCTTTCAAAGAGCAGAGTAAAAGCTGGCAGTAGCATCAAGAGGTGCATGTTTTGTACAAAGTTTTAGACCATGGAATGAAGAGCATGAGGCTATCATCACATCAATCCTTATGAGTTGTGAGATAAAAAAAGATTGAAGGCATTAGATCTTACAAGGAAGCAATGTCCAGTGTACTGAAATAAATGGAAAAGCATACCAAGCATGAGGAATCATGGTGATTGTGTATAAATGAGTAGCAGTGGTAAAGGGAACAATTAGAGCAATGATTTAATGGTCAATATAAGATATAGAGATGTTTTCAAGAGGAGAGGCAATGCTATGTATTTTGTTTCTAATGATGTGTTCACTACCACAAGACAATTTTGCAATCATGGATAATAGAACTCTGGTGCAATATACACCTATAGTCTTGTAGGGAAGATATAAGTCATGAAAGGACCTCACTATGATGGATAAGAGAATAGGACAACACTGTGATTGAGTCTCAGTGAAAGAGATCATCCAATAGCTAGTAGCAGTAGTCAAGATGTGCTCAAGATGTGAAATCAGTAACTATAAGGAGAGGAAATATTATATCCACTATTATAAAGTACAGGTAAGGCTTAGAAATAATGATTTTGGACTCCAAAAAATATTATAGTTTGAACTGTAAAAATATAGACAAAATCCTGAGAAATCTCTTAAGGGAACATTACAGAAGTACCCAAGCATTGAAATTTGATAGCTATATTACATAGTCCTAACACGGGACATTACAAAAACCCTTTAATTCGGTCATTGCCAGTGTAGAACACAATGTATGGATTCTTCATGCATACAATCATTGAACCATAGACCAAAACAGGGCTTGGAGATATGGATGTCAATGTAGTACAAAGAGATGAATAAAATACATTTGATATTTTCATATGATTTCCCTCTATGGCTATTTTTTTTTCTGAATGTTTCCATTCATTGATTTGCAATTTATTTTGTTTAGACTTGCTTGTTCATTATTACAATCTACTACCCAAATGGTTTTCAGGAATGACCACATTCTTTAATATGCGAACGGTGGTGGAACTCGATAGTTATTTCTTGGCTTCAATTCTTTGATGAAAAAATACCTACAGTGAATGGGGCTAATAGATGTATTGGGTTCTTAAGTTTTAACAAAGAATATATCTTGTTTATGTGTTTGGGTTTGCCTAGTCTCGATTGGAAAATGATGATAGTCATATTCAAAGGAGACCGAGTTGGAACACTAGTAGAACCATTCAGAATGGTCTCCGAATGATAGTGTATGTTGTTGTCAGCATTTGGAGGTAGGAAGAGGTGACTATCACATATATGTATGTTCGTATAGCGTTAACAGACCTGCGTCATGTATCAACTGTGACGTTGAAAGAAAACTGAGAAGGGGTTGTTTGTGTTTACAGATTCAGGTGATATCGAAGACTCTTATGACTGTACTTGGCCTTTGAAAATAGAAATGGGGAAAGACATAATAAATGTGTGTACACAGCGACAGCCCTACAAGTTGAAAGAATTCAAACCGGGTCTAGGAAGACCCGCAAGGCACAAACAAACAGTGACTACAAATTTTTGAACCCTATAAATGCTACAAATTGAATGCAACAAAATATAAATGCAGCACACGAACTTTTTCAAAGATTAAAAAACCAGAGATGAGTGTATTTGTTATAGATGAAGAGTGGTTCCTAAAGGTGGAGTCAAGGCTAGGTGATGCATAGGCGGTGGATCGACATAAAATCCCTTTTCTTTCACCTCTACTTTGCTGCATGCGGAATATAAAATGAAAACCCTATGTTTTTTTAAGGTTATATTCCCGTGTTCATCAGAATTTCGATAACCTGTCATGGTTGTCGAAATTCTAACCAACACGGGAATGGATTAAAAAAAATCAAAATTTTCCTTCTATAAACTGACCAAGGAAAACCATTTTAATGCTTGGTCGAAAATGTTGGTCTAAAAAGTGGGTCTAATATACTAGTGACATTGCTATAAAGTATCACTATCTGAGAGAGTAGGTGAAAAATAAAGAAGTAAAATTTGAATATGTTCCCACAAAAGAACAAGTTGTTGACATATTCACAAAGCCTTTATCAAAGAGTACCTTTGAGTATCTCAAAGGTAAATTAGGGGTAGTTCGTCTTCCTGATCTTTAGTAAAAGGACATAGGTGATCATCAATCCATTGAGCATCAACAGAGGAATCAACCTCATCTTAATAGGACTAGTGACAAAGGACTGCTGCTCGAAGGGAGAGAAGACTTTAGAAAAAAGATAGTCACTTGACTAGCCTTTGGCATTATTTGTTAGGATTAACAAGGCAGAAATAACAATTACATGCAAATATAACCAATATCAGAAAATAATAAACCACATAGAAGAGAACACAAGACATAAAGATTTAACATGGTTCACCCAATCCCTGAGCTACATCCACCAACAATGAGTCCAATATTTTATTATCTAGTAATTACAATCTGATTACAGTCCATAATCCCTTACAGCTCAATTCCATCGCAAGTACTAAAATCATACATGATGAAATCCCTAACCCTAAGCCATATTATACAATATTTTTCCGCTTTAGGGTTAGAATGAATTACATGTTGGTCCATAGCCAAAAAATATGTCAGCCCCCAAAAAATTCACCTTTCCTGGATAGTACTTTCCTGATCAATCACCATAAGCTAACAATATCCCACTTGGTGACTGATCAGTATCCACACTTAAAAACCTCCCACTTGGAGACTGATCCTGTAGCAATACTGCTACCATATGAAGCTCCCACAGGATCGAACCACCCTAGACTCAGCTGTTCCTTTATTCTATTCAATCTAAAAGACCAACTGAAGATGAACATAGTTAAATTTCTCCCTTGTTACTACCTTTGTAAATATATCTGCTGGATTATCATCTGTATGAATCTTTTCCGGCTTTAACTTCCCATCATCCAAAACTGACCGAATGAAATGGTACCACAACTGTATGTATTTTGTCTTTGAGTGCAAAATAGAATTGTTCACAAGATGAATGGCACTTTGGCTATTTGTATGCAAAAAATTATCCATCTATGGATGTCCCAATTCTTCCATGAAGAATTGAAGCCATATCATTATTGGAATTAGGAGAGATAGGTACTGAGAGGGGAGGGGTGAATCAGTGCCTTCAAAAACTTTACTTGTAAACCTTTCAGATCTATGACTATAAAAAGTGATAACCTTGCAAAATAACTTGTATCTAATTGCATGAATCAATCATCCATTTAACTTATGAAGGTAAACAATATGAAATCAAAATAGCAATCACATAACACAAGTATTTTGGTAATGCTGAAACCCTTGTTAGAAGGTAAAAACTACAGTGGGGATGACATCCATAAATTATTTACTACTGCAGATAGAAAAGGTTTGCCTGTTAGGGCTACAAGTTTTGATCACTTCTGGTGATCTTACCTTGTTAGGAGTAACATGTTAGATCAGCTAGATCTACCTAGTTATAGGATTTTAACAACACTAATGAAGTGTGCACTTAGTTAAGAGATTTACATAAGACTGTTAAGTCTACTTTGCTAAGAGATTTATCCAAAAACTCTATTAAAATTGTTAGAAAGAAATAGGCAATTATTTGCTAATTGACAACTCAATTGTCTGATACAAATCTATAAGTTCTGACAAAATATCACCTTTTCTGTGATGTATCTCTGCTCTGAACTACTTGGTAGCCTTTTCTAATTCTGCTTAATCTGATATCCTCTGCAATCTGCTCTATTAACTGATAGACTTGAAGTTAGGCAAATGCTTCAAGTTTCTCCTTGATTCAGATATCTGTTCTCACATTAGTTCACATCACAAATGATGTAAACATACATTTATATAGCGATCTTCTTTTGCTGCTTTAACAAAATTAGGTTACACAACTTAGTCATAACCCTAAGATCTACGGTGTACAAAAATGACCTAGATCAAACTATTACGTAAGATATACATTACATTTAATGAATATCATAATAATAAATATTCCTCGATCTTGGTAAAATGTTTTCTGATTTGTTGTAACCATTTGCATAGAAGAATGTGCCATTTCAAATTACTATGACATTTTCTGTGATCCTCGATAAACACTGTATAAACTGCTCAGTGTATACTGTCACTCAGTGTTTACTATCGTTCGGTGTCAGTGTTTGTTGGTGCTCGGTAGACTGTCTGATGCTCGGTGTATAAGCTTAACTGACTAGTCTATCTTGCTTCTAGTTACCAATTTGCTCAATGTAAGTGACCGACTGATATGTTTGATAACCTTTGATACTAATGACAACCTTGAATGCTCAATAGAGATAACAATCTCCCCCTTTGGCATTAGTATCAAAACTCAAATGTATATAGACAAAAATTTTCTATAACTTATATCTCCGCCATATACATATATGCTTATCAAAATTTCTAAAGTACTCCCCCTCAGTGCATGCTCTCGGTTAATATGTAGTATACGTAGCATCTATGTACATATTTATTTGGCATATTGACATATACATTACTTTCCCCCTTTTTGATAGTAATGCCAAATACAAAAAAAAAAATAGTAGTATACTCACATTGTGTCAAAAAATATGCTGGTGGGTTTTCTTTACTGACTCCAAGAGGTTTTCCCATTCCTCTTTCAAGTTGGTGAGAGCAATGTGCTCAAGACCAACTTGTGCATGCATGTCAAAGATGTTATCCAACACAAAAATTTCAGGTGTTGCAACAAGTTGTTCTGCTTTGACGATGTGTGCCTCAAAAATTTTCAGGTATGGCAGGAGTTCTATCTGTAACTCAGTGACCTGATCAGTTATGTGTTCTTCTTATTTCTTTAAATCTACTATTAACCACCTGATTTCCTAAACTTGGTGAATGTGCTTTGTGAAAGCATTTGGCTCGGTTATAGCTACAGTTGTACTGACCTTGATTTCGGCTTCCAATCCTTTTATCTTTTCACTGACTACAACAGTGAAGGTTTCTATAGTACAAAGCTTTAGTAAGAAATGACAAATTAACTGGGTGATAGATTTTATCTCGATGATTACCTCAGATAATTTGACCTTCTTAATTGCCACTTCTTGGCTAATTTTCTCTGCCAGTTTATTTTGTATCCTTGATTCTTCCCTTTCTTCAACTTGTTTGTCTACATCGGTATCCGGGGCATTGATCTTCTCTCTTAATATAGCAAGTTGATCTATGATGGGAGTATCTTCATCAATATTCACCTCAGGTACTACCTATTGTAGGATATCCCTCACATCTGCTAGAATTTATTTTCTCTTAGTTTCTTGCTTCAACTTCTCTTGAGCTACCTTCCTTGAACATAATTCCCCATATTTGCTTAGTTCTTCGGGGCTCAAGGTCCTTGGGTCACACTCAGGAATAATTATCACTTCATCTAGGGTGATCAGTCCTTTTCCTTTCTTTTTCTTCTTCTTCTTCGATACTAATGGTGATTTCTCGACAAGAGACTTGTCTCCAGTCTTCGGAGCATCCTTCCCAGTTGACACACTCTCTTCCTTCTTCTCCTCCTCGGTAGCTGTTGTCTCAGTTGATGGAGTGGGAGCCTCGGGTGTGGTGTCAGATGGGATCACCTTAGTTGCCTTTGTCTCATATGTTACCTTTGTCTAGGTGAAAGGTGCCTTTGTTTTGTTAGGCTCATCTATCTCTGTAGGTTTCTCAGTTTCTTGTACCCCTGTGGTGTCTTTGTGTTGCTTGGGGTTTGAGTCTTTGGGTTGTACTTGTGAAATGATTTCAGCTGCTTCTGCAAGTACATGAAGCTTACTTGGTAATGATGTAAATGCACATTCAGTGACTTGTTCTTCATCTTGATTGTTTAGGGGTGCAATATTTACATCCTCATCTTCCTTGTCATTGGGATCACCATTTGTGATGTCCTCAATGAGTACATCGTCATTGGTTTTCTTCTTTAGTTTGATCTCTACTAGATCCGGTGCATCTTATGAAACATTTATTTCTCCCTTTTTCTCAGTGATATTAATTACCTCAGTAACTGATATACCGGTGTCCTTTGACTTCTCTACTTTGCCATCATCAATATAAATACCTTTACCTTTAGAATCTTGTCTCTTCTTAGACAAGTTTAAGAATGCCTTTTGCTCAGCTTTTTCTCTGGCCTCAAAAATAGATCTCCATAGAGAATCGCTAGTCTAATCTACATCTGCCATGTTCTCATCTAGTATTGTCATCGCCCAGTGCTTTACCATAAATCTTGCTTGGTAGTTAGCCATGTGTTCATCAATTTTCAGTATACTGAGATGTGGGGCTGCTCAAACTAGAGATCTTTCTCTCTTTCTTTTCTTGGTTTCAAGTGCATAAGCCCACTTTTGGTTTGTCCTGTCATCCAAATCCTTCGGTAATGAACATGCAAATTCCAATGGAACTCTCTTGAATTTTATCATCATTTGGATGACTACCTCTTTTATCTTGGTTTGATCCTCAGTTGACATCTTGTCAAATTTGCCTATTTCTTGATCAGCAAGGTCTCCGTTCTCAATTATATCTTCAATGACTTCATTTATTGACCTTACCTTGTTACTGACTACCTTGAATTGATTGATGTCATCTTCATTTTCAGTGTCGTCAAGGTCTTCTCTACCTCTTATCAGTCTTCTCCTTTTCTTCAGTGCCTCAGCTACAACCTTGGATCCTTTCTTTGCATAAGTCTTAGTTGGTGTAGCTGCCTTTCATTTTATTACCTTTTCTGCTTCCTTCTTTTGTGGTGGTGAAGCTACAGTTGATGATCTTGTCCTTATACCTTCTTGTACTGGTAATTGCTTATTCTTAGGAACTTTGGGAGGAGGAACCGGTGTGGGATCTTTTTCTTCTTCAGACTCAGTTTCCTCACTATCATATGGCTTGTGAGCTAACATTAACTAACCTTTGGTTTCTTGTTCAACCAGTGTCTCCTTAGATGAGTCAGAGACATTTGCAAATCTAGCATTGAGATCTTTCTTCATCTTCTTTTCCCTTCTAGACATTTTACCAATCTCTATGCTTGTAGTGATTCTAGATTTGACCTCTTCATATGTTTCGAACCTAGTAGCAGTGGGGTCTTTTGGTAATGCAAGAAGTGCATTAATATATTTCAATGCGAAATCATGGTTCATTTCATAACCCATAGGTGCCAACCATTTTGATCTAGGTTCAACTGCTCTTATCATGGAATGATTTGTGTCAACTACAAAACAAATATCTATCTCAAAATTTTCAACTAATTCCCTTGGAATTCTACTTCTTTGATGCATTTTGGTTTGAAATTCTTTGAAGTATGCATCAAATTCTATAATCAGTTTATCTCCTAACTTACTCATCATCTCAGTAATCTGTGCAGTTATTGGTTTATCTGTTGTCCAGTTTACTTTACCAACACCAGGGAGATACTTCTGTATGTAGAAAAATATACAAACAAGTAGTGATCCAAACTTACATGTTTTTGACTTCTTTGACCTTATAGTCTTCATATTTTCCTGTAGTTGATGCAACAGTACCTCGGCAAGATCAACTTGGTGACCTTTCTCCACAATTTTGTATGCCATGTCTACTATGCTGTAGGGTATGCTGTTGAGTCTACTTGATTGAAATATTTTTTACCCAATTACATGTGCTGCAAACTTAATTGTTGGGTCTTTGATTGATGAAATTTTTAGTGCCCGACTATCCCATTGAGCTCTAGTGTTCTTCTCAACATCAGGTCATGACGAACTATGGAAGGCTTTTGCCTTGTCGGTTGTAGGGAAACCAGTAACCCTACTGATCATTTTCTTAGTGACCTCTATTGGTTTATCTAGCCAAAATTTTCCATCGTGATACCTACTCAACACGATTTTGACTCAATCTGTCTTAAATGAATGCAGATAGTATGTGACACACGATAACCCCGATTCCTCAATCTTCTTGTATTCTTGTTTTAATTTTCCATTGGTGCTACAGACTTGTTGATATGTTGCAATAGTTTCAAAGTCTCCTACTTCTCCAATTTTGCAATGAATATACGCTCTTACGTCTTCTTTCAATAAAACCCTATTTGGCATGCTTGAGAAAGAGCCCATTGAATCTGTTTGTGATGCAACCTTGGGATGTGGCTTGAACTTAGGTTTGTCAAAATTTTCCCTTACAATTATATTAACTTCTTCCTCGACACTTTGAGATTTGCTAGCGGATGATGTAGATGCCATAAATTGATTTAGGGTTTCGGCTAGCAGAAGGTTAAAAAAGTGTACGGTAGAAAATGAACTTACTCGGAGTCATTGAAGAGTGATGTTGGTTCAATCTACAGTAGCCTTGAATCCTTCTAAAAATATTTTTAGCTCAAACTCTTCTCCGTGAAATCTTCTCTCTTCGAGATTGCAATGTAAAAATGAACTCTATTTCCCGTGTATTTATAGACTTTTTGATATTCCCACTCAAACTTTCATGCATTAAATGCTTGTCCTACTTTTAGTTCATAACAGCTATCAGCTCAGTGACAACTAAAATTTTTTATCCGCTCGGTTAACATAGGATTTCTCTATCGGTTTGCACTATTGTCTGGTTAACCTTGTGTAGTGATTACTGACGGGTAACCAACTCTTGGTCGCTCTTTTACTGACTATATAACATTGTTAGCTCATAACATATAAACCATAATGCATCTTTATTCATGCTGATTTGGTATTTGTACATCATGTATAAAGAACTATATGTAAGATGTGCTCACTATAAATATCAGTCCCATACATACCTTTCTCGCCTTAAGTGGAGTTACCGATGTCTCCTAATCCAGTGGACGAGGTTTCAACGACAGCATTACTTGACTTAGCATTCTCATTAGATGTCTTTCTCCACATAGTGTTCCTTATCTTCATGATATTTGCAATAGTGTGTCCACTCTCAAATACATGATTTTCATCTGGTGCTCGGTCTCTACAGTCCTTGCTTAAATGACTAACTTTATGATAGTGCATACATGCCATTCCAGTGGTTGTCCAGCTTCTTGATTATCCAATCCTACTCTTTCTGTAACAATTTACTGCAATGTGTCCATATCTACCATAAGCAATACAGTTAGCCCAAGTGTTATAATCCCAAACATAAGAATTACCTTGTCTCTTCGGTTGATAAGGCTTTCACTATGTTTTCTACTTAGGAGTCCATACTTGCTTCATCTTTGCCTTACACTCTCATGCAGTGTGTCCATGTTTATTACAAGTACAACATATTTTCTCCATAGTAGTATTGTTAGCAATATCATTCTATTTAGCTCTACACTCATAAGCTTGATGTCCAAACTTACCACAGTAATAACAATATCCATTGAACTTAGAAGTGACAGGAGGTTTACCTTGTGCTCTGCTTCTATAAACATTTGAAGTATGGCTTGGTTTTCCATAGTGATAACATGTCAATACTTTAGGTCTTTGATTTTGATTATTGTTGACTTATTCAGCTTGTTGTGATGATTATCCATCGCCGGTATAGCCTAGACCAGCTTTACTCCCAAATCTTCTTTGATTAGTCAGAAAGTCATCAATCTTCTTAGAACTATCCTCAGCCAATTTCATCATTTCATTGTGTTGCTGTTGATTTTCACTTCATTTCTCAATTTCTCATTCTCCTCTCCGAGTCTTACAACATCTTCTAGTCTTCTTGACAATTCTCCATTCACTCGGTTTACCTCTTGATTCATAGTCATCATTTGATTAGATACTTGGAAGTGACAATAAGTGAGTCTCTGTATTTCATTTTCCTTAGCTTGAAGTTGTTCAGTCATCTGTCTTCGGTCATCAATAGCCAGATTCCTTTCTTGCTCGGCTTGTCTAGCATTGTTCATTGTTTCTACATTCTCACCATCTAAGATTCTTGACCGATTTGTAGTGCTTTCACTTGATCAAGTAAGTGCTGATTCTTTTCAAACAAATCAGTGATTATACTTTCAGATCCATCAGAGATGCTTCCAAAACTAGATCCAATATGCTTGAACATTTTATCAATAGATTCTTCATGGTAACCGATCTCATTTTGTAGAATAGCTAGGTTCTTTCTTTCAACCAGTAATTTCTTCAGTCCTTCTCTAGCTTGCTTAAACTATTCAACAAACATCTGCATCTGTATCTTTTGATTCTCAATAGTCTTATCAAGCTTATATCTTTCCATGACTTAGATCTTTACTCTTTAATGGTTAAACTGTTCAACAAGAGAACTGAGCTTTGATACCAATTGTTGGAATTAGGAGAGATAGGTACTAAGAGGGGAGGGGTGAATCAGTGCCTTCAAAAACTTTACTTGTAAACCTTTCAAATCTATGACTGTAAATAGTGCTAACCTTGCAAAATAACTTGTATCTAATTGCATGAATCAATCATCCATTTAACTTATCAAAGTAAACAATATGAAATCAAAATAACAATCACATAACAAAAGTATTTTGGTAATGCAGAAACCCTTGTTAGAAGGTAAAAACTTCGGTGGGGATGACACCCACAAATTCTTTACTACTGCAGATAGAAAATATTTGCCTGTTAGGGCTACAAGTTTTGATCACTTATGATGATCTTACCCTATTAGGAGTAACATGTTAGATCAATTAGATCTACCCAGTTATAGGATTTTAACAACACTAATGAAGTGTGCACTCGGTTAAGAGATTTGCATAAGACTATTAAGTCTACTCTGCTAAGAGATTTATCCAAAAACTCTATTACAATTGTTAGAAAGAAATAGGCAATTATCTTCTAATTGACAACTCAATTGTCTGATATAGATCTATAAGTTTTGACAAAATATCACCTTTGTTGTGATGTATCTCTACTCTGAACTGCTCGGTAGTCTTTTCTGATTCTGCTTAATCTAATATCCTTTGCAATCTGCTCTGTTAACTGATAGACTTGAAGTTAGGCAAATGCTTCAAGTTTCTCCTTGATTCATATATCTGTTCTCACATCAGTTCACATCACAAATGATGTAAACATACATTTATATAGCGATCTGCTTTTGCCACTTTAACAAAATTAGGTTACACAACTTAGTCATAACCCTAAGATCTATGGTGTACAAAAATGACCTAGATCAAACTATTACATAAGATATACATTACATTTAATGAATATCATAACAATAAATATTCCTTGATCTTGGTAAAATGTTTTCTGATCTATTGTAACCTTTTGCATAGAAGAATGTGTCATTTCAGATTACTATGCCATTTTCAGTGATCCTCGGTAAACACTGTATAAACTGCTCGGTGTATATTATCGCTTGGTGTTTACTATTGCTTGATGTCAGTGTCTGCTGGTGCTCAGTAAACTGTCTGATGCTCGGTGTATAAGTGTAACCGATTAGTCTATCTTGCTTCTAGTTACCGATTTGCTCAATGTAAGTGACCGACCGATATGTTTGATAACTTTTGATACTAATGACAACCTTGAATGCTCAATAGAGATAACAATCATCTCCTTGGCTGCCTCTATAGTAGCAACGTACTCTGCCTCTGTAGTGGATAAAGCAACCACCTTTTGTAGTCAAAAAATCTAACTCACTGCTATCCCACCAATAGTAAATACATACCCTATAGTACTCCGCATGCTATCTACATCTCTTGCAAAATTTGAGTCAACATAGCCTTGTACAGTATTAGTAGAGCCCCCAAAGTGTAAACACTTACTAGATGTACCTCTCAAATATCTAAGAATCTATTTGACTGCATTCCAATGCTCAATACTAGGGTGACTCATATATTGGCTAACGACTCCCACTGCATGTGCAATATCTGGCCTAGTACATACCATAGCATACATTAAGCTCCCTACAACTAAAGCATAAGGTACCTTAGACATTTTAGCCTCTTCTTCTGGTGTCTTAGGACACATCTCCTTAGTTAATTTCAAATGACCAGGCAAAGGTGTGTTGACAGCTTTGACATTCCCCATAGAGAAACATTGCAACACCTTCTCAATATAATCAGCCTGAGATAAAGTCAGCTTCCTATTTTTCCTATCTCTGCAAATTTTCATACCAAGGATTTGTTTGGCTGCCCCCAAATCCTTCATAGAAAATGAATGTGCTAACTATTGTTTTAACCTCTTAATGTGATCCATGTTAGACCTAGCTACAAGCATATCATCAACATATAAAGATAAAATAATGTAGCTGTCATCATCCAACCTCTTAAAATAAACACAATGGTCAGAATGACACTGAGTGTATCTATGATCATTTATAAAAGTGCCAAATTTAATATACCATTGTCGAGGTGCTTGCTTCAAGCCATATAAAATTTTCTGCAATCTGCACACCAAATTCTCCTTACCCTTGACCTCAAAACCTTGTGGCTGTACCATATATATTTCTTCATCCAAATCACCATGAAGAAAAATTGTTTTAACATAAAGATACTCTAAATGCAAATCTTCAGTAGCCACAATTCTTAAAACAGTACGAATATAAGTCATTTTAACAACTGGAGAAAATATCTCATCAAAATCAATGCCCTTTTTCTATGCAAATCCTTTGACAACTAACCTGGCTTTAAATCTTTTCTTACTGTCATCCTCTTCTTTCAGCCTATAAACTGATTTATTTTGTAAAGCCCGTTTACCTGCAGGTAACTTGCATAAATCCCAAGTTTGATTTTTTAGCAAGGAGTCCATTTCCTCTGTCATTGCAGACTCCCACTGAATCTTTGTATACACTTGCATAGCTTCATTATAACATTTAGGTTCACCAACATCTGTTAACAAAATAGAATACAAAGATGGAAAAAATCTTTCTAGAGGTCTACTTAGCCTTGTTGACCATCAAACATTCACTAGGGTGTGTGGTATTTGTTGTTGCTATTGTTGCAGAGCATAAGGAACTACTGGAACATCATCTTTTGGAGTATCATCCAGTACTACATAGTCATTTTCTTTCTTCTCATACCGCTGCAATAGATCTTTGTACAACACTTTCTCATTGAATATGACATTTCTACTTGTTACAATTTTATGATTTTCAAAATCCCAAAGCCTATAACCAAATTCATCAATGCGATATCCAACAAATACACATTTCTTTGACTTAGCTTCTAGCTTGATTCTATTTTTTGAATCTATATGTGCAAAAGTTTCACAAACGAAGGTTTTGAGAAAAGAATAACTCACCTTCTTACCACTTCATGCTTCCTCTGGAATACCACAGTCCAAAGGAGTAGAGGGGCCTCTATTGATTAAATAAATAGTAGTGTTTATAGCCTCCACCCATATTTTTAAGGGCAGCCTAGCATGCAACCTCATACTCCTTGCACACTCCATTATTGTCCTGTTCATGTGTTCAACCACTCCATTTTCTTGTGGAGTCTTGGGTACAATTTTCTGCCTATGAATACCATTAGAGGAACAATAATTTTCAAATTCTGTGCTGCAATACTCACCACCATTATCAGATCTGAGACATTTTAACTTTTTACCAATCTCATTCTCAATCAAGTATTTCCATTTCTTAAAAGTTTGAAATACATCAGATTTCTGTCTAAGGAAATAAATCCATACTTTTCTTGTTGCATCATCTATAAATGTAACATAATACAGAGAGCCACCAAGGGAAGATACCTGAGCTAGTCCCCATACATATGTATGCACAAGCTCTAATCTCTCATTTTTCTTTTCCTTCCCACTCTTTACAAAACTAACTCTCTTTTATTTTCTATAAACACAACTTTCATAGAAATCCATATTGACACATTTTAGTCTAGGTAAATTTTTTTTTGAATGAAGTAATTTCATACCTTTTTCACTCATGTGCCCGAGTTTGTTGTGCCAGAGTGTTGTGTCAAGATCTACATCAATGGTTTGATGTTCTTCTAGCTCAACTGCGGCCACTGTTCTTGAACATTCATTATCTTCTGAAACAATTAAAGTAGAAGGAATAGTATGACTTGTACAAAGATATAAGGTGCCTACTTTCACACCTTTTGCTACTACTAAGGAACCCTTTGAAACCTTCCAATTTCTATCATTAAAATTAACTGTGCAACCCTCATCACCTAGTTGCCCTGTTGAAATTAAATTCCTACTTAGCCTTGGAACATGTCTTACCTCTTGTAGTAGCCAATGATTCCCATTCTACAACTTAATCTTAATTTTTCCCTTTCCAACTATTTGACAGGGTTCATCATCAATACTTTCTAAAGAAAGAAGCAAGGCATCCTCTTCGAGTTTATTACTTACCACATTTGCCTCCTTGTTACCTTCTTGTTTGTCTCCTTCTTTATTCTTTCGAGACCAACAATCTTTCTTCTTATGACCTGGTTTTCCACAATTCCAGCAATCGTTTGGCCCTTTGGATTCATACCTCTTTCCCTTTGATTTTCCTCTTGATTTCCAACGATTTCCAAAATTGTTTCCTCTCTCATTTGTTCCACCTCTGCTTTGTGCGTTTAAGACACTTCCTAATGTGGATCCACCTAAGCTTTTCCTATGAATTTTCTCACTCAGAATAACACCAATAACATCATCAAATTTTAGGGTGTTAGAACCAAAAATAAAATTACTAACAACCATTACCAAGCCATTCCAATTTTCATGCAAAGAACACAAAATCAAGAGAGCCCTGACTTCTTCATCAAAAATAACATTGACAAAAGTTAACTGATTGGTAACTGTATTAAACTCATTTAAATGATCAACAATTGACCCACCTTCCACCATTTTCATATTAAACAAATGCTTCATGAGAAATACCTTATTTGAAGCAGAGGGCTTTTCATACAACTTCACTAGGGTTTTCATCAAATCTTCAATCATCTTTGCTAAGGTAATATTGAATGCCACCAATTGTGCCAGACATAATCAAATACTACCAAGAGCCTTTCTATCAAGAATATCCCACTCCTCATCATAAGTGGTTGTCAGTTTCTTGGCTTTTCCTTCCAACAGCCACCATAGATCCTTCTGATAGAGATAGTCCTCCATTTTCATTTTCCATAACTAAAAGTTCTGCCCATTAAACTTGTCAACCTTCAGCCTACCCTCACCGGCCATTTCTCCCACTCAAACGTGAGACTCCCACTAAACCATGATATCTTCCTGTAGAGGATAACTGAAAACAACCTCACTCTGATACCACTTAGGATTAACAAGGTAGAAATAACAATTACATGCAAATATAACCAATATCAAAAAATAATAAACCACACAAAAGAGAACACAAGACACAAAGATTTAACGTGGTTCACCCAATCCTTGGGCTACGTCCACCAACAACGAGTCCAATATTTTATTATGCAATGATTACAACCTGATTACAATCTGTAATCCTTTACAACTCAATTTCACCGCAAATACTAAAATCATACATGATGAAATCCCTAACCCTAAGCCATATTATACAATATTTTTCCACTTTAGGGTTAGAATTAATTACAACATGTCGGTCCATAGCCAAAAAATATGTCGGTCCCAAAAAAATTTGCCTCGGGGCCTGTGCCCTCGAACCCTTGCTCAAGGCCTAGCCTAGCCTCGAACCCCGGTGAGGTCGGGAGGAAAAGTGTATAGTACTTTCCTAGATAGTACTTTCTTGATCAGTCACCACAAGCTAACATTATTGTCAAAGGGGGATATCATAACTGGTAAGGATGTGGTCCAGTAAGACATTTTCCATCAATGCCAAAGGGGGAGATTGTTGGCATTAATCGTTAAGGATGTAATCGGTATATGTCAAAGAGGTGTTGTCATTGTTATCTAAGGATGCAAACATTGTTCAAACATATTTTTCAATCGGGAACAATTGACAATCATAGTAAATAGTTGCAATTTACAAGAGAGACTAGTTAGGAAACCGATGACACATATTGAGCTTTACAAGAGAGACTGGTTAGGAAAAAAGTGACACATATTGAGCAAGGAGTACTGTGACCGATGAAGTCACTAGCCAGTAATTAGAGCAACTGGTAACCAAGCAAGGTAACCAGAGAATCTAAAATAGTGACTAATAAGTATATAACTGAAACCAAGGAACCAAACTAGTATAGAAAAAGAAAAGAAGAGTGAAAGGTGAAGAATAAGACTTGTGTACACTATCTAAGGATGTAAACTAATCATCTCTGATACGTGAGATATCATAAAGACTGATGAACCGATGAAAGTCATAGTTAACAAACACTTATGTGACTCTTCGATTGAGATTTGTTGCACAAAATTCAGAAGACTTTGTGTTATGGCAAAGATTGGTGCAAGGCACAATTGAAGGATTTAATGTTGACAATTAAGGCATTAAACATGGGGGAATCTCAAGTTATGGTGTAAAGGAAAGTATGCAACACACATCTATCATTTCCTTTATAAAACAAAAGAAGAATATGACATGCATATGATGTTTCCTCTATGAACTGAGACACAATTGGATGATGGATCCAAATGAGATCTTTGTGGAGGTTGCACATGCAAAAAGTGGGAAGAGAAATAAGACTATTTATTCTTTAGCCTGTGAAGGATATCATTTGCCTTCATTTTGCCAAGAAGAAAAAGAGTGAACCTGTATGCTAAAAGAAGCTACGAAAAGGTGATGAAAAGAAGAAGAAGAGAAGAGTGTGCATGGAAGCACAAAAATTTGGAGAGAGCATACCTGTGGTGCCTAGTGATGACTCTTAGTTGATGAACACAATGATCTTATCAGGTTTAGCAAAGCCATCTCAAAGGGATCAAATCCTCTATTTCTCTCTATCAATTACAATAGCAAAATCTCAGTATTTGGGTGGACATCAACATGTCGCTTGTATTAAATCCCTTAATCAGGTGACATCGAGTAGATGCTTTAAAGTCTTCTAACAAGGCATGCTTTAACATGCCTTATATATCAAATCCCTTAACCGGGTCGCATCTAACAATGCGTTTGTAATCCTTTAACATGGAAGGCTCTAGATAGGGAACACTTCAAAAGAGTGCAAAATTTGCGAGGTCTACTCACACCATGGTTTTCTCCCGATTTGGGTTTCTAGACAGTATATCTAGCGTTCTCTATTGCTTTGATCTTGTGACACCTATTTCTGTGATAGAATGTCTTCTGCATGCCATTTTAGTTAGATTATATCAGATTGGTTTTCAAGTTTTAGTGGGTCCTGATTCACCCCTCCCCTCTGGTGTTGATTCACCCCTCCCCTCTTAGCACTGATTGGGACCATCATGACATCCAAAAAAACCATTGTTCAATTGATCATGCATTTCTTTTGCAATTATTTCCCCCAGTCCAAAAATAGGGTACCCTGTAAGATGACTTGGATAAAGAAATAGATCCAATCCTGAAAGAAAAAGGCTTGTAGGGAGCCTTTGATTATGTGTAACATTACCACCAAATCTCTTACATGGGGTTTCATATTCTCCCTTGTGAGTGGCATATGAAACTTTGACCCTACCTTCTGGAATTTAATCAACTAGTTTCTAGCAATGAAATTTCTCTATTGTTGCTTCTTCTTAGTGAAGCCAGACGTAGATAATGCTATGGTAAAATTAGATTAAGTTTCTTTCACTGGAATTCTCTTGGAAGCTATGATTGTTTCTCTATTAATAGGAAACAAAACACTCTCATCAACTTTTCTAATACACCTATCTTTTGGGTCAACACTTATTCATGCATTCTCTAACAAGGTTAGTAAATACTACAGATGAGAGAAATGATGTGGCTTCCACTATGCCACTTGCTACAATTGTTTCCATAATGGAAGACTCAACAAGGTTTCTGGTTCTTTCTATGAAATCATCTAAATCATAATGAACCATAAATTTATCTCCATGTTGAAGGGAAGAAGAACAAACAAGACTTGACTCATGCTAAAAAAATTGAAATGTCATCCTCAAGGTGACAATTCTCAGACTAGTTTAATCAACAATAGAGATTGTAGACAAGCTATCACTTTGAACTATTAGCAAGAATGAATAATGTTGAAACTCACCTCTTTAAATCCAAATTCTCTACAACCTCAAATTTGAGAAAAACTCCAATTACCTTGTGCACCGCTTTATCCTTGCCTAATTTTTTTTGTTTCTTCGAGCATGAAGATACCTTTAAATCATTTCTCAATAATAAAAGATCTTTGAAATAATGGCTCAATCTTTCCATTCGTTCCAATTCAATGTGTGGGGTATAACTCTTAAACAAATGTTAATTACTTATCTTTTCAACACATGAGCTTACTAGTTCATCATTACTATTCATTTTCGAGAAACTGCATATTCATATTTCATGATACACTACCATAATATTCCTTATCGCTGGCCACTTTCTTTTTAGTTTAAATCTTGCCTCGTTCTCTGCCATTTATTAATTGATGAACCTTGTTTACCCTTTGAACTGAATGAACTAGTCCAAGAGGTTCAAAGGACACTCTATCCTTTCATTAAATTCAACATACACAAGGAGGAAAGAGTAAGGTTTAGAATGGTGTAGCTTCTTGACATGACTTATAAGATTGAATCTTGAACTTATTAAACTCACCAAACCCATTGAACCCCCAAAAAAGGTTCAATTGGCTCAAGAATTCACAACAACTAATGCACATGACAAAGACAAAAGACTGGAGCTAGTTCATTAGGTTCAAAGGTTCATAGGGTTCAATGACTTGATCCTTTTTACTTAGTCCAAAATTTAGCACAAACTTTGAATGGGAAAGGAACAACATGTAAAAGGAGGTGCTCAACTCCAATTTTTATTGAGGGTAATTACACAGTTAGATTTAAAGTAAAAATTGGGGTTGGGGTAACATTGACTCTGATTGGGGACTATATTTTCAGACAAAATATAGAGAACTCAAAATATTTGGTTATGAAAACACTAAGAGAAAGAAAGGAACAAAGGGGCCAAGTCAAGACACACCAAAATAGACACAAAGAACACACCACTCAAAAATAACAAATCACTATGTACAAATAGGGGACTCCTGTTTAACATCTAGAATAACTTGATCAATTTGAGGTCTTTCCCATTGTAGGACAAGGGTACCACAAATCCATCTAGGTATGCCAACTTGAATGACTTAGAGTTCAATACTTGGTGAATTTTGAAGGGAACTTTCCATAGTGAATCAAGCTTTCCATGTGCACCTTTGGACTCTCTTCTATCCCACAATAATACCTCATCTCCCTCCATGAATTTTCTAGGCCTTGCCTTCCTGTCAAAAATATTCTTAACATGTGCTTGATGTGTAGTTATTCTATCAACCATCTCACTATTGGATATTGCTAATGCATTGGGGAAATGGTTGATACATTTAATATGTTTAATCACTACGTTGAGTGATGTTGGAGCTATTGCTATTCTCATTAGTGTTTTTTCACTGATGTCAACATATGTTTCTATGAAGAGAATAGGCTGGTTACTGCAATGTACAGACATTGTATAGATGTTTCATGACATGAAAAGTCAGATGAGAGTACAAGAAGATGTTGTGATCTTATATCCAAGATCACATCATGTAATGTTGCATATTGGATGAGTTACATATGTTTTGGTGAAAACTAGTTACTGGACTGTGATAGTGGAAGCTGACAGAGTGAGTTTATGTGTTTCTGGTATATCTTACATAAGGGATGGATTCGATGTATGCAAGCTTAAGAGATGAAAGATGAGGTAATGAAGAATGTTCGATGGTCAGCACAAGGTACTGAATGTTGGATGACATCAACTACGGCGTGTGATCTGGAGAAGACTTATTTGGGAGCTGACTTTAGAGATGTAGCATGCATTTTGGTTGGTGAATGTAAATTAAGGATGTTAGTCCTTAATTGTTGTAATGAAATCATTGTATACTTGTTTTAGATACTGTGTGTATCTTAGAAAAGGTTTATGTAATTATTTGTATATTAGGAAAGCCTAATCGGCCAACCTTATCATGTAAAATGTAATAGGGTATATATGTAAGATCTTTTCTTTGGAAAAGATAATGGATGAGATGTATGTGATGTAAAGATGATTGTGAAAGATGCGAGCTTGTGTCTGCTAGATGTAGAGAAGAGAATTACTGGTGTACTTCATTGGAACTTATCAAGAAAAGATAGTTGTTGTTGGACAATTCAAAAGATTGTGTGTTTCTTCATATATACTTGTGTTGCAAACAATGAGTTCTAAAGGTGGATTTAACCTTCTTTGGGTAGTGAGCCTGGGTAGTGAGCCCACCCTTCTTTCTTGACTCCTAACAGGGTCTGTCCACTAACAAGGACTGTGTATTGTAATGTTTCAATAAGCTCCTAACAAGGCTAGATCTTCTAACAAGGATACTATACTCTCAGTACATCATTTTTGGGTGCTAATTCCCATCGGGGATTTTACCTTTAATAGGGTTTCCCAAGACCAAAATATTGTGTTATTGTGTTGGCATTCATTGTGTTCATTGGATTTGATATTGCTGCTATTCAAAGTTTAAATTTTAATAATCTATCATACAACTGATTCACCCCCCCTCTCATTTGTATTGTGCATTGTTATTCCTAAGAATTGGTATCAGAGCTTCTAGTCCTTAGAGAGAAAGCTTAACAACTTGAGGTGATCTTGGAGATGACATTCTATAGGAGGATAGTCCAAAATTTGATCCTAAAAACTTTGATAGTTCAAAGAACAAGATGCGAACCCATTTGCTATGTTTGGGCATTAGCTACTAGTTGATTACAAAGAATAAGGTAACTATGAAGACTGATAATGATTTTCCATCAGCTACTAATGATGAGAAGAAGATATTTTCACATAACATGGTTGCAAGGGAAGCATTGATCAGTGCACTCTCTAAAGGAGAATTTATTGAAGTTAAAGACTTGGATTCGACAGACTAGATTTGGCAAAGATTCGAAGCACTATATGAAGGAGACAAGTATACCAAGTAAGCGAAGTTATAGAATTGGAAAACAAAGATGGAGAAGCTACAACTGAATGATGATGAAAGTATTAGGGCTTATGTTCAAAGGGTTACACAAGTTGTGGTTGGAATTAGAAACTGTGGAGGCACTTATGATGAAGAAGAAGCTATTGCGAAGATCCTTAGATCATTAACACCTGTTTAAAAGTTTAAGGATATATCTATTCAAGAGACTATACCTTTGACTCTGAAATTTAGTAGAGAGATGTTGATTGCAAAGCTAACTACCTTTGAAGCTACTAAAATGGGAGATTCTGTACCTAAAGTTGAATATGCATTTAAAGCATTTGCACACAAGAGAATAATGTCTGCACTTCCAAGCACCAGAAGTGAGAACCTAAAAGAAGAGCTTTGTGAGTATGACAAGGAATTGGAACAGATACAAGCAGAGGAAAGAAAGATGGATGAACTTGTTGCATTGATTGCTAGAAGAGAAAAGAGAGGTAAGGGTAAATTTGAAGGAAAATTACCTTTGAAATGTTTTTCATGCAATAAGGTAGATCATTTTGCATCTAGATTTCCTACAAGAGTTCCTAAGTACAAGCTTAAGTTTTTCAAGTCTAAGTATTCAAAGGATAAGGAATTTTATCATGCTAGTGAAGGTATTTCTGATGATGATGATTTAGATTATGAGGAGATTGGATTTGTTTCTATTAAAGATGAATCAGTGCATGAGGAAAAGGCTTTAGTATCACATGTTGATAAGCAATCTGAATGAATAATAGACAGTGGTTGTTCACATCATTTGACTGGAGACAAAAATAAGTTTGTTAAATTAGTGAAGTATGATGGTGGTGTTGTAAGATTCAGAGACAATCTTCCTAAACCTATCATAGGAGTAGGATCTATTACTCTGGATGGAAAAACTAATACTGATAATGTACTACTTGTTGATGGACTTAAGCATAACATGTTGAGTGTTGAATAGTTGATGGATAGAGAGTTTTAGTTATAATTCAATGATGGTAAATGTTTTATCAGAAGTAAGGTAGGAAAGTTGATTGCAACTGATACTAAATCTAGAGGTAATGTATTTGAATTAAATACATTTGGAGCCTCTTTTTTTTTGTGAAGGTAGATGATAGTTGGTTATGGCATAGAAGGTTTTGTCATGTTAACTTTGACGATATTGTGAAGGCAAGTTTGACTAATGCAGTAAGAGATCTACCAAAGATTGTGAAACCATCTAACACTATATGCAGAGAATGTGTTATGAGAAAATAGACTAGAAACAGTTACAAAAGAAAAGCATATACATCAAAAGGAAAGTTGGATGTGGTACATACAAAACTATGTGGACCTACAAGGAAAAGATCATACTATGGTAAAATGTATTTCATACTTTTTGTTGATGAGTTTTCTAGAATGATGTGGGTTACTTACTTGAAAGAGAAATCAAAACATTTGATAAATTCAAGATATTCAAGAGAAAAGTAGAGAATGAATCAGGTTTAAAGATAAAATGTTTTAGATCAGACAAAGGTGGAGAGTTTACTTGAGACTTATTCAATTCATACTGCGAAGAGCATGGAATACAAAGACATACATCTTCTCCTAGGACTCCACAATAGAATGGGATATCAAAGCGAAGAAACATGACTATACTTGATGCTTCTAGGACAATGTTTCTTGAAGGAAATGTATCTCATATGCATTAGAGAGAGGATGTTGGGATAGCAGTATACACATTGAATATAGTTCAAATTAGAGAAGGTACAAGTAAGACTCCTTGTGAATTATGGTTTAATCATACTCCTATTGTAAAATATTTTAGAAAATTTGGTAGTGATGCTATATCAAGAGAGATGATGTGATAGGGAAGTTTGATGCTAGAAGTGATGAAGGATTTTTATTTGGTTATCCTACTAAGAGAAAGGCTTACAAATGTTTCAATATGAGATTAAGGAAGATGATTGAAAGTAACAATGTGACGATAGATGAAAGGTTTCAGATACAAGAGAGAATGTATGAATATAATCAGACTACAGAGATCAAAAGGCTACTGCTGCAGAAGAACAAGAAATTGTTGAGGCTGAATGCAAAAATGAGACTTGTGATGATGACACAAATGAGGCTATTGAGGTTCCTAAGAATCTGAGGTATGTAAAGAACAATCATCCTAAAAATCAAATTATTGGTAACTCTAATCAAGGAGTAATGACTAGATCAAAGGCAAGAGAAGAAATTTGTTTGATTTCTCAAGTTGAACCAAAGTCTATAGATGAAGTTTGTAGAGATGAATCTGGGATAAATGCTATGAAGGAAGAGTTAGATCAGATAAAGAAGAATAACACTTGAGAATTGGTTCTTAGAACTATGAACAAAAATGTAATAGGAACTAAATGGGTTTTTAGAAACAAAATAAATGAAGGAGTTGTAGTAAGAAACAAAGCAACATTGGTATGTAAAGGTTATTCACAACAAGAAGCCATAGATTTTGAAGAGACATTTTCTCTTGTTGCTAGAATAGAAGTTGTGAGATTATTCTTGACTTATGTTGCACATAAGAACTTCAAGGCATATCAGATGGATGTGAAATCTGCATTCTTGAATGGGGATCTTATAAAACAACTTGATGGATTTCCTTTATGCGAAGATGGAGATATGGTATGCAAGTTGAAGAAGGCACTGTATGGGTTGAAGCAAGCTCCAAGGGCTTGGTATGCAAGGTTAGACAAATACTTACTTCGGCTTGGATTCAAAAAAGGTAATGCTAAGAGTAATTTGTATTTAAGAACTAGTGAAGATGGACTTTTGATAATAGAAGTCTTTGTTGATGATATTATCTTTGGAGGCAATGATGATCTATGTGAGAAATTTTCTAAAGAGATGGAAAATGAATTTGAGATGTCCATGATAGGTGAAATAAAATTCTTTCTTGGACTACAAATAAATCAACGTAAAAATGACATTTTTATTTCTCAGACTAAATATCTTAAAGAAATGTTGAAAAAGTTTGGAATGAAAGACTATAAACCAGTTTGTACACCCATGGTGACTAGTAATAAGATGACAATTAATGATGAATCAAAGTGTGTTTTTTAGACCAAGTATAGATCAATGGTTGGAGGATTACATTATCTGACTCACACCAGACCAGATATTGCTAATGCTGTTGGGATTGTGGCTCGATATCAAGTAGAACCTAAAGAGACACACCTAGCTGTTGTGAAAAGGATATTGAGATATCTAAAAGGAATAATAGACTATGGCTTATGGTATGATAGAACTGATAGCTTTGAACTTCATGATTATACTAATACTTATTGGGAAGGAAATATTGATGACATGAAGAGTACTAGTGGTGGTGCATTTTTTCTTGGGAAAAAGTTGGTTTCATGGCTAAGTAAGAAGCAAGATTGTATAGCTCAATCTACTCCTGAATCAGAGTATGTTGTTGCTGCTATTAATTGCACTCAAATTATTTGGATGAAACAAATGCTGAAGGATATTGGAATAACTTTTGATGAGTCTATGGTTATCCACTGTGATAACACCAGTATAGTGAATATGTCAAAGACCAATGATGCATTCTAAAACTAAACATATTTCTATCAAGTATAACTTCTTGAGAGACAAGTTGGTAGAGAAGAAAATAAAATTGGAGGTACAAAGGAATAGATTGCAGACATCTTTACAAAGCTGTTACCAAAAGATACCTTTGAATATCTTAGAGGTATGCTTGGGGTTCAAGCCCCTCCTAGTCAGAATTAAATGATGCAGGGATGCATCAGTCCAGAGGTTTTCATAACCTTATCATATTTTGGACTTGATGTAGGGATCTAATCCTCAAGGGGAGTGATGAGCTTGTGGTTATCCATTGTGATAACACTAGTATAGTGAATATGTCAAAGAATCCGATGATGCATTCTAAAAATAAACATATTTCTATCATGTATCACTTCTTGAGAGACAAGGTGGCAGATAAGGAAATAAAATTGGAGTATATTAGTACAAAGGAATAGATTGTAGACATCTATACAAAGCCGTTACCAAAAGATACCTTTGAATATATCAGTGGTATGCTTAGGGTTCAAGCCCCTCCTAGTCAAAATTAAATGATGCAGGGATGCATCAGTCCAGAGGTTTTCAGAACCTTATCATATTCTGGACTTGATGTAGGGATCTACTCCTCAGGGGGAGTGATCGTTGAAGGAAGTTGTGTAGAATAGTTATTGACTTATGGAACCCTTTTCCATTGTTGTCAAAGGGGGAGTGTTTCTATGAGAAAATCCCTACTATATGGGGAGATTGTATGGAGGTGTACTATGAGAGTACTATTTGGTTATAGAACTTTGGATTGATAAAACTTTGGGTTAATGAATTTTTCCATATGTTGACATCAATGCCAAAGGGGGAGATTGTTGGATATTGCTAATGCATTGGGGAAATGGTTGATACATTTAATATGTTTAATCACTATGTTGAATGATGTTGGAGCTGTTGTTGTTGTCATTAGTATTTTTTCACTGATGTCAACATATGTTTTTGTGAAGAGAACAGACTGGTTACTACAGTGTACGTACACTGTATGAATGTTTCAGGACATAAAAAGTCAGATGATAGTATAAGAAGATGTTGTGATCTTATATCCAAGATAGCATCATGTAATGTTGCATATTGGATCATTTACAGATATTTTGGTGAAAATTGGTTACTAGACTATGATAGTGGAAGTTGACAGAGTGAGTTTTTGTGTTTATGGTATATCTTACAGAAGGTATGAATTCAATGTATGTGAGATTAAGAGATGAAAAGGTACTAAAGAATTTTTGATGGTCAACACAAGGTATAGAATGATGGATGATGCCAGATGTGGCCTGTGATCTGGAGAAGACTTATTTGGTAGCCGACTTTAGAGATGTAGCATGCATTTTGGTTGGCGAATGTAAATTAAGGATGTCAGTCCTTAATTTTTGTAATGAAATCATTGTATTCTTTTTTTAGATACCGTGTGTATCTTATCAAAGGTTTATGTAATTGTTTGTATATTAGGAAAGCCTAATCGACCGACCTAATCATGTAAAATGTAATAGGGTATATATGTAAGATATTTTCTTTGGAAAATATAATGGATGAGATGTATGTGATGTAAAGAAGATTGTGAAAGATGCGAACTTGTGTTTGTTGGATGTAGAGCAGAGGATTACTGGTGTAATTCATTGGAACTAATCAAGAAAAGATAGTTGCTGTCAGACAATTCAAAAGCTTGTGTATTTCTTCATATACACTTGTGTTGTAAATAGTGAGTTTTTAAGGTGGATTTAACCTTCTTTGGGTAGTGAGCCCACCCTTCGTTCTTGACTCCTAACAGGGTCTTTCCTCTTACAAGGACTGTGTACTATAATATTTCAATAAGCTCCTAATAGGGCTAGATCTTCTAACAAGGATACTATACTCTCAATACATCATTTGTGGGTGCTAATTCTCGCCGGGGTTTTTACCTTTAACAAGGTTTCCCTGAGACCAAAATATCGTGTTATTGTGTTGGTATTCATTGTGTTCATTGGATTTTTCATTGCTGCTATTCAAAGTTTAAAGTTTAATAATCTATCATATAATTGATTCCCCCCCGCCCTCTCAGTTGTATTGTGGACTTTTATTCCTAACACTCACTCCTTTCTTCCTCTAGTTTAGTCAAATACACAATCCTTTTCTCAAGAGAGCTCTAAAAATATTGATCCTCTACTACAATCTACAATTTGGAAGTTACTAGATCAAGTGACAATAATAGTTGTGTGCCTATGCCATACACCATCTTGAATGGAGCCATGCCAATCACTTTATTCCATGTGATCTTGTCAACCCACAAAGACTCATAAAGTTTTTTGTGCCAGTTCTTTGCATTTTTACTAACCAATTTCTTCATAATGGGGATCAAGTTCTTATTACTAGATTTCACCTATCCATTCCCTTGGGTATAATAATATGAAGAATGGGATAAGGATATGCTATGATCATAAAAAAACATCATGATTTAATTGGAAGAAAAGTAGATGACATTATCAGCTACAATCTTCAATGGAACCCCAAAGCATACCAATATGTTTTCCTCAATAAAATCACACACCACCTCAAAAGTAGTCTATTTCACAGGGATGGCTTCCACCCATTTCATGAAGTAATTAGTGTTAGCCAAAATATGGGTGTGCCTGACACTTGAAGGTGTGACCGATTTGATGAAATCTAGGCACCACTGTTTAAACAACTCCTCAACAACAACTAGCCTCAAAGGCAAAGTGGTGATGTGTGTCCTGCCAATGAACATTCAACACTTTTCATAGTTCACCACCCACTTATACGTGTCCTTAAACATTCATGTCTAGTAATAACAACTCTTGAGGATTTTATAGATTGTTACTATAGAGAAGTTCCCACCACATGCTTCATCATGGAGGATTTTAAGAAGTTTTTGTTGTTTCTCTTTATCTTCACACCTTAAGAACATCCCATCCAAACCCCTTTTATACAACACATCTTGCTAGATAACATACTTGGCTGCCTTTAGTTTCAAATTTCTCTTTCCCCTTGGCGAAAGATGATTAGGATAGTCTCCATAAGTCAAATAAAATGCCAAAATTTAAAATCAATGATCCTGCAGATTTACAAAAAGAATGGTAGGAGGGGTCTCATCATTACTCTCTTTTCTTTCATAAATTAGCTTACACAACCATTGACCTCAGACTAGCTTATTCATCTAGATTCATAAGTCATATTCTTGTATCTTTTCCACCCATGTAGCTCTTTTATTCAAGCCTACAACCTGCTGCATAAGTGCACTCTTCACAACTAAATCAAGTATGGAGACCACTGAGTAAGAATGAAGAATATAATACCTGAATTTCTTCACCTCTTTCACAATCTTGAATTCTTATTCTTTGTTAGGGAATATTTAAGCTTGTGCTTCTTAAGTGGGATGCTCATAAAGACTATGGGAACTTCAATGCCTGATTAATTTTTTTTGTAAAAGGATGTCTGACATGGCGTGCTTTGAAGCATAAAAAGTAAATAATAAAGTCCTTAAAATAAGGGTTGATTAGGGTGGGGGCTTGAGTAATTATTTTTTTAATATCACCAAATGCCTTCTTAGCAGCTTCGATCCATTTGAACACTTGTCTTTTATTCATTAGGCTCACCATTTGAAAATTGACTTGCCTCCAAAAAAGACTTAACCCCACTTCGAATTGAAGGAAGGCTTAGTTGCTGGATTTCTCTAACATGTTCAAGGTTGACCTTAATGCCCTCTTTCAAGACTATATGCCCAAGGTAATTTTCCCTCAATAAATTATATATATATATATATATATATATATATATATATATATATATATATATATATATATATATGGGTATATATATATGGGTTCAAGGAGATTCCATGGTCTCCGCACCTTTGAAGCATGAATCTTAAATAATTTAGGTGATCCTTCCTCTTCTTAGAGAACACTGTCAAATCATCCAAATAGATGACAGTGATCCATGCTCTCCACACCTTTGAAGCATGAATCTTAAATCATTTAGGTTATCCTTCCTCTTCTTAGAGAACACTATCAAATCATCCAAATAGATGACAATTAAGAATTCATCACCCTTTGAAATGTAGCCCAATTTTAATCAATTCAAAAGGCATCCAATTATACGCAAAAGTCTCCCATGGTGTTATAAAGGCCATTTTATGATAGTCTTCTTTAGCTATGATGATCTGGTTATAACCAAAGAATCCATCTAACATTGACATAATCTCTGAACTAGCTAAAATCTATAAGATGTGATCCATGACTGGTAAGGCATAATTGTCTTTTAGACTGGTTTGATTTAAATTTGTAAAGTTGATGTAGATCCTTATTTCACCTTTTTAATTTCACACAGGGACAATATTAGCTATCTAGGTAGAATGGTGTATAGGATATATGATTTTGGCTTTAAGAATCTTATCCACCTCTTTATAAATGGCTTCCACAACCTTTGGGTTGTAGTTTCTTAACCTTTGTCTATATGGGGACACATATGGTTTTAAGAGTAACTCCAAGAAAAAATATCCTTGTATTCTATTAGCAAGTCAATAAGACTATACTTCTCTTATGGGGTACAACTCTTGCCTATGGATATCCATTTCATCTCTACCTCATTACCAATGTTCACTTTTTCACAATCTCCTGAGCTCTCTAGCATTTTAGCTTAAGTATTCTTAGCTCTCTCATCTTATAAATTAAACAACCGCTCCAAGGAAACTAAGCCTTTTGGAATCTTGTTTCCCTTCAATTGAATTACACCATTGCCAAGGTCAATTCTAGGATTAGGACAAAACTCTTTACAAATAGCCTCTGATCCTTTAAAATAAGAGTCTACAAACATCTCAGCATTCTCCAGAAAATTCTTAATCAAATGATCATCTTCAAAAACTTGCCAATGATTAGCATTATCAGGAACACTAGGTGTATATATAATCTCTATTATATAAGTATCTTCATTAAAACCGGGGTGAGGTAAAAGGAGAGAAGCTGAGACTGTTAAGGAATCTACTCTAGTATTTTGATCTCTAAGGACAATTTCTATACAAAAAGAATCAAAATACTCAATTTCATCCCACACTTGGTCCATATAATGTTTTAATCTTTCATTTTTAATAGCAAAGATATTCCTTGTTTAACAATTAATTTTGCATCTCCTTTAACTTTGAGAAATTTTACCTCTTTTCTTTTATCTTCTTGCAAACCAAGCATCAAGGCTTCATAATTTGTGGTGTTGTTGGTGTTATTGAAATCCAACTTAAAAGAGAAAGGGAATTTTTGACCTTGGGGTGAAATCAACACTAGTCCATCCCTAGACCCCGTTAGTGCATTTTCTTACATGAATCTTAATGCACAACCCTGAGTGCTTAGATAGAACTCTCTCATTCCCAGACTCCTGACTCACACAAGAAAAGACTAATTAACAAGGACCAAGTCCTTCTTCACTTCGAGCCTTAGGATACAGGTGGGTGTACCTATTTCATTAACTTCTTCAAAGGATCATAACATTAGTTTATATCTTGATACAAACATTATCTTCTCAGTCCTTTCAAACATACATGAAAAGTAAATTATCTTTTAAGTTTGATTGATGATGAAATCCCTACAAATCAAGGATAGACCAGTGCCTTATGATAGGGTAGAGAGTCAAATAGAGAAACATATATCCACAGAGATATTCTAAATGAGACACAAACATAATCTAGATGAATTTCCTGACAAGTCACCCTTTCTTGAACATATTCAATCATCAAATTCTTGTATCAACCCCGAGCTTTCAGAAATTCATCTAAAGATTTAACCCTTTCCTTGAAAGGAACTAAAGAATAAATTCACAAATACCTTATAAATGGTGTCCTAGAATTGCCTTACAAATTCAAGACACAAAAGCTTCAGAATCAAAACAGGAAGACAACCAAAAACATCAAGGGAGTTCCAATGTATTCTAGTAGAAATCAATGTATCAATACATTCAAAATCTGACAAACATTCCAAGAAATGAAACAATGGAGCCAAGCCTCTCTGTACAGTAAAATTTTCAACATCCCTTTACAAATGAGAAGAAATTCAAGATATAGCACAATTGAGTCAGTTCAAAACCAACTGATAGCTATCCATCCTTGGCCTTCAAATATCTCCCAAATTGCTCTCAACTCTGACCTGCAACTGATTCCCAAATACAAACACATTCTGCAATAATTTCCAATCTGATTTGATCCTTGAAATTACCAGCTCAGACTGCTCTCAGCCACTTCCCTAAAACTAAAAATAAACTCCTCCATCGGATTCCTCGTTCCGAGACCTTTTCGGTGATATATAACACTTGTATGTTTTGTCAAAAAATGAATTTCTAAGACATTAATCCGTGAACAAGCTTTGACCATTTAAATTTTTCAATATTTTCAATAGTCTGAACTATGTTATATTTTTCTAAATCTTCTCTGCACCTTTTAAATTTACCATTTTAATATTATTTTCATAATATTATGCACTTTTACCTCAGAAGGCACCAGGATCTGCCACTTGTCAACATGTCATTGCATGCTCAGACTTGACCATAGACTAACCCCCCTCATTCAAAGAACTAGCGACCACATGCATTCTCTATCTCTCATAATCAATTCACTAACCGCAGTTAACACTGGCTATCTGACGAATAAGGCAATTCTCCAATTCTTAGAATCAATTCTTAACTTGGGTTAACTTCTAGAGAACTAGCGACCAAGCCTATTCTCATAATCTCAGAATGAAATCCATTAACCGCCATGAATTCAGAGAATGGGCGACTGCTTTAATCTCCAATTCTCGAAAAGAAATCCTCTGACTGTTAGGAACTTGGAGAATGGGTGACCAAGTGTTCTCATAATCTCCAAATGCTAGGTCCTAACCGCCATGAATTCAGAGAACTGGCGACCAATGATCTCTGAATCTAGGAATTATATGGTCTTAACTATCACAACTTAGCGATTGTGCGACCATAGTCATCTCCAAGTTGCCAGATGTTTGTAGTAACCACCAACTTATTCAGCGAACTCACAACAAAATGCCACGTGTCAATCTCATCCAGTCACCATCGCACGTCACTTCCTGCAAAATTACCTCTTCCTAGGTGCGGGCATAGAAATCAAGGCACTTTCAAACTTGCGTGAGTAGAGCTTCCTCCAGCCTTCAATCTATTTTATGTGTTTGTTGTGTTGTATTTAAACACTCCAAATGCCTATTTTGTGAGCAATGTGGGATATTGTTTTTGGAGGTTTAAAGACTTCTCAGCACTTCCCTCCAAAATTATGGGGCCCATCGCCGCGTTGCATAACTCCAGCCAAGAGGCCCGCCAAGAGCCTTTGGCTTTCTATTTACAACACATTGGAGGTGTTGTTGGTTTTAAATGTTAAAAAAAACTCCAATGCGCTCCATGTGGGATATACTTGTAGAATGTATTTTGAAAACAAAGTGCGCCCAACCACGCATTCACGCTGGCTCCTCCACACTTAACTATCTTGTAGTGCCAGGCACTTACGCTGGCTCTTTGCGTTATGTTTGTAGTGCCCTCCTCTATTTCTCATCACACATTGCATTAAGTTCTCTATGCATTTCATTTTTGCTGGCCATTAGAAACAACCCCCATTGACACATGCGCAACTACCAAACTGACTGTGCACTGCATGGTTTTGTTGATTGGCAACACTTGCCTACCATACACTGGCATCAACACTTACTGATAGCCTCATTTTGAAAAAACCATGCCTCCATGCTGGTGTCTTGGCTCTTACATGAGCATCTTTTCTTTCGAAACACATATCTTCTACCTCACGCTAGTAGCTCCCTCTCTTTGGTGCAAGAACAAGAGAAGAAACTGAGTTCGAATGTTAGCCACTTGCCTCTGTGGCTTCGGCAATGCAGTAACAATAACATCTCCACAAGAAGCACAATGGCCAAGGTATACCTACATCCCTACATAGATAGCCCAATATGTTTACAAAAATTTCTAGCATCTAAACTTTCCCCTCAATTTGTGGCACAGTTGGAGGAACTCTGTCAAAGACAGCAACAGATATATCAGAGTAAACATTCTCATTAGGAACAGAGGCAATGATCTACGTTCAAGATCCCACACTACTCGGCCTCCTCAATTTTGGGACTAAATTCTGGTCGAGCATGGTGATGTGCCCCTCAAAGCCACACTTATGGATCGGGAGTTCAAAAGGGAGAAAACCCGAGTCAAGCATGGCCCGTGCTGTCTCCTCCTGCCTCTTCACACTAGACTAATCCTGATAATGTTGGGGATTCAAGAATTGATAGTGTGGAGGAATCCTCAAGGTTTGATGTCGAGACCAATCTGGCTCTTGGGCTAGTAGACATTAATCTGCAGTGCGTCTCCCACTTGCTTGCCCAAGTATCACATTTCAAACTTGTGCAGGGTAAGAGTATTGATTGACTTTCATTCATGCGTGACTTTTACTGCATTTGCGCAGGCTCCACTTTGTTTGATTCGCTGCCATGTATTTCCCTACTCTCACAATGCTTGACATTATATTTCCTTCCACAATTTCACATCGATGGATGGTTACTTTCTCCAAAGATGCCATGTTTTCGAAACCATTAGGGAATGTTCACAACTGGCTCTCTACAAGTTTCAACAATCAAAACTAAACCATTAGTTTTCTCCAATAGATGTGGAGTACAATTTTGTCTATCATTGATGGTTCTTACAAAACCACTGAATTTTTTGGCATCAGATGTATTGTATGGAACATTTGGAATGATATGACATGTACTTTTAGTTATTTCATTTCCTTTTGTTGGGATTGATCTTCAATCCATAATGCTTGTAAACAAACCCAACACTACTAAGCTTAGTTACAAATCCATGTCCAAAATCTTGACCAAACCCCCTTTGGTGATGATCAAATCCGTCTCTGCTTGGATCATAGACTCCACCAACATCCAGCATAGCATCTAATGTATCTAATACCTGCATTGTAATTCTGCGCCAACCACTCAAAAGTCACTGCTCACCACAAAAATCTCTACTGACTCGGCCAATCTATAAATGCAACACATGGAGCAAATCTTATAGCCCCTATCATGAATCTTTATTTGGTCTGATATCAATTCACCGAGAAAATCCATCACCCCACTTCTTCTCTCTATTAAAGATTCCAAACATTCATCTAGCAAATGAAAAGCCCATGTATGTTTTGACAACTACTAAATCAAGGATCATCTTCAACAATCCCATATCATATCACTAGCCTTTGCCACATCTTCCCTTTATTTATGATTCAGTGGATAATAGTGTGGTTAAAATTTCAACAAAATTAGACATTGCACTTTTTCCATCCTGTCATATGATGCACTTAAAGAAGATGAACACAACTTGAACATTATTGTCTACATTTGCTTGACTGGTTAGAGCCCATAAAACCTTTACCAGTTTGGTTTCTGTAGTTATTTTGATCATTGCAACCTGTGAGACCGTTGTTGTAGAGAGTGCCAATTAGTCTATTGTAGTTCACAGTTCACTTTTCCATAAAACTAAACAGATAACACTAGCTAGCCTCTCGAAGCGGCCTTAGAAACTGACAAAAAGGCCTGACAGGAGAGCGCGACCGAGCACACATGCTGAATTACAACATTATAACACACTGACCAAAGGAGAAACTCCCAGAAAATTTGAGCCCAAAGTTGTTAATGTTCAAAGATGGCCATTTAAAAACATATTATGTCCGCGCTGTCCAAAACCACATAAATTAACTCTGGAACTGGCCTTTAAAACTGACCAACTGAGACTTCCATAATCCGGCAACCTAGGTATTGATTCATTTTTCGTATAGAGAGTAAAATTCCACAATTAGGGCTCATGATGAATAACATGATGCATTTTGCAATCAGGCAAAGATAGGTTCTCAGAATTGCAAACTAGGAAACACAACAAAATTGTGATTTGTGCATACGGAATGCCCCTGGGAAAGTATGCTAAAAGATTTGTCAAGGCTTCTAACTTGGCATACTTGCAATATTTTCAGAGTAGAACACAATGGTACAACCTGTTCAGGCTTATCAATCAGGGATCAATAGTTATAACATCACGAACAGGGGTACAGATCAATCTGCACATTTCTTAACTTACAAAACAACAAAAGTTGTGTTTAGAATCGCATTTGCAAACTGAGCAAATGGATTCGTCATGACCTCAAAATTGAAACATAAGAATTATTTGACCCCTGGAGTAAGATGCAAAAGGAATTTTCTCAATAGGGTCAACTGGGTCAAAGATGTGACTAGTCAAACAGGCCCTTCCAGAAATCTGAACAATTGATGCAGGAGCATCCTGGGTGTAAGAGCAATCTTGCATCACCCAAAAATATTTATGTTTTTATATTCAATAAGGGTTATTTTGTGCAGAGCTGCTATTTATGGAAAGTTACTATTTTTGGTAATTTTTGTATGTGCTCAGAATGATCTGATTTCTTTCTTGGAGGTTCATTTTGGTCATATAAGTCTGCCAGTAAAGTTTCATTGCCAGATCAAGTGTATATTGGAAGATATTGAAGATTTTCGGTATTGGCAGCAGGGTACAGAAACTTTGAACTCAGTTTTGAAGGCTTTAGAGGCCCCAGATGAGGTCGAAAATTTGGGTGACGGGCGCTTGCGCAGGTCAAGCCTGTAGAGCGCTTCATGGCGTTTCCGAAATGGGGTTATAATAGCCGATCGGGTCAACTGGTGATGACTTATGGTCTTCGGAAGTTGGGCCACCCGAAATGGCAGAAAATAATTTTCTTCAAAATTTCTGTTCGGGTTTCAAAGGTTATCTTGAGCCGACTATGATGTAATAAAATGTAAAATAAAATAATTCTAAGTTTGGTCGGCCTTATTGGCTAAAATTCTGGAACCTTCCCAGGCGGTGGAAAATTGCCTATATAAGGAAGGCTGTATTATTGTCTTAGGCAGTTCAGAATAGTTCTGGGGTAGTAGATCTGGGTAATAGTTCGAGGCTTTGTCCTACAGAATATTGTAAGGGAATGCCCATGTGGCTTTGCATATTGTGATTCTGAAAGTTTGTAATTCCACATTTGTGGAGATAATAAGAAGCCAATTTTCTGTTGTTGCATATTGTTGTTGTTTCTCTTTTTCTGTTATGTGTTTGTGGTATTAAGGAGAGCACCCTTCATCAAGTGGTATCAGAGCAGGAGTTCTTGAGTGTGTAAACAGATCGCCGACTGTGAGGCAGTTTGCACCAGGACCGTGGCTAGGGTTTCAGCGCGCATCGCGAAAATGCCTCCACGAAGGGAACGTGGCGGAAGAGCTGGTGTTGTAACACCTGAGGTTAGAGAGCTACAGAGACAAGTGCGAGCATTACAAGAAGAGATTCGTAGAGGAATGAATCTTAATGTCAGAGACGAAAGCGAGGATGAAGCCGAAGAAGAATATGAAGTAGGAGAAGTTGAAATTGTGAACCAGGAGGAAGAAAGACTTTTTCAGGCCATTTCCAAGATTGGGAAAAGACCTAAGATTGAGGTTCCTACATTTTCTGGAAATCTTAACCCAGAGGAATTGATTGACTGGATCAATGAATGTGAGGAATATTTTGAGTACGAAGATGTTGACGATCCTGATAGGGTCAAATTTGCGAAGGCCAGACTGAAAGGTCATGCGAAGATCTGGTGGCAAGAAATTCAATTGGAGCGAAATAGAAGAGGGAAAGATAAAATCACGAGATGGGATCGGATGGTGGATAAATTGAAGCGACAGTTCATTCCTGTTGATTATGAGCTTGACCTACTAAAGAAAATGCAAAGTTTGAAGCAAGTAGGAAGATCTGTTCAGGAGTATACAGAAGAGTTCTATCGACTTCTCATCAGAACAGGCCATGCAGAAGCTGATAAGGAGAAAGTTGCCCGATACCTTAATGGGTTAAGGCCAAGCATCCAGGAGGAGCTGAATCTGGTTCGAATGAACAGTATTGAAGAGGCATACCAGTTTGCCCTAAAAGTAGAGGAAAAGCTGAACAAGAAGTTTGAGAGCAGACAAAACGGAAGAGGTCGCGGTGGACGATCTGGTGGACGGTCATATGGTGGCCGAAATGAAGATCCGAAAAAGAAGGATGAGGCCAGTAGCAGTCAAAATCAGCGAGGAAATAATTTCAATCGCTTCCAGGATCAGAATAATAGAGATCAGAGAGGAAGAGGAAGAGGACAAGGATCTGGAAGAGGTGGCTTCCGTGGAACATGTTTTCACTGTGGAGAAGAAGGTCATAGGGCATTTGAATGTCCTCAGCGCCAAGGCAGAACAGACAGGAGAAATGAAGGCCAGGCCAGAGTTGCACATGTAGATGAAGATGCCAGATCATCAAATTCTGAAGATGCTGAAAGAGGAGAAACGTTGATTAACAGAAGAGTCCTGTTGAGTGGTGAGAATGAACCTGAGCAAAGGAGGAGCCTGTTTCGCACCAGGTGCAAGTGTGAAGGTAAATGTTGTGATGTGATCATTGATAGTGGAAGCACTGACAATTTGGTGTCAGAAGAGATGGTGACAAAGTTGAAGCTTAAGAGACAGAAACACCCACATCCATATCGGATTGCCTGGGTGCAGGATGACCACAAGGTCATGGTCAGTGAACAGTGCCTGGTAAAGTTCAAGATTGGTGGGTACCAAGATGAGGTGCTATGTGATATCATCTCTATGGATGCATGTCATATGTTGTTAGGTAGACCATGGCAGTTTGACAGATGTGCTGTACATGATGGTCGTGCGAATACCTATTCCCTGACAAAGGATGGAGTGCGGCATAAGCTAAAACCATTGAAGGAGACTGAAGAAAAGGTATGTGGTAATGCAAGGATAACTTTTGTTGATGGAAGAAATTTCCTAGATGGTATGAGGCATGAGCATGTATGTTTTTCTTTAATTCCAAAAGTTGGTAAAGAGAAAGTAGAAGATGTTCCTGTAGAAGTTGTAGATTTGTTGAATGAGTTTCAGGATATTGTATCCGATAACGTGCCTGATGGATTACCACCAGTCAGGAAGATCAGTCATCAGATGGACTTGATCCCAGGAGCGAGTTTTCCAAATAAGGCAGCACACAGAATGACACCTGCAGAAAGTGAGGAGTTGAATAGACAAGTACATGAGTTGTTACAGAAAGGATTGATTCGAGAGAGTCTGAGTCCCTGTACAGTACCAGCGGTATTAGCACCAAAGAAGAATGGAGAGTGGAGGATGTGTACAGATTCTAGGGCAATAAACAAGATCACAATCAAGTACAGGTTTCCATTACCACGAATGGATGATATTATGGACTGTTTGAGTGGAGCTGTGTATTTCTCAAAGATAGATCTGAAGAGTGGATATCATCAGATTCGGATCAGAGAAGGAGATGAATGGAAGACTGCCTTCAAGACAAAGGAAGGACTGTATGAGTGGTTAGTCATGCCTTTTGGGCTAACCAATGCACCGAGCACTTTCATGCGGCTCATGAACGAGGTTCTGAAAGAATTTCTGGGTAAGTTTGTCATTGTTTACCTAGATGATATTTTGATCTTTAGTAAGATATTGGATGAGCATATGATGCATATTCGTATGGTATTTGAGAAGTTGAGAGAAGAGAAATTGTTGATTAATTTGAAGAAGTGCAGTTTTGTGAAGAAAGAGTTGGTGTATTTGGGATTTGTAGTTTCAGCAGAAGGTTTAAAAATGGACCCAGAGAAGGTACAGGCTATCCTTGAATGGCCTACTCCGAGGAGTGCTACTGAGGTAAGATCTTTTCATGGTCTAGCTAGCTTTTACAGAAAGTTTATCAGAAATTTTAGCAGTATTTGTGGACCCTTGACTGAAACAATGAGAGGGGATAGAAAAGAGTTTAAGTGGACTAAAGGGGCAGAAAAGAGTTTTCAATTGTTGAAACAAAAAGTTACAGAACAACCTGTTTTAGCACTTCTAGATTTTAATAAGGTGTTTCAAGTAGATTGTGATGCTAGTGGTACTGCAATAGGAGCTGTTATGAGCCAAGAAGGTAAACCTGTTGCTTATTTCAGCGAGAAGTTAAATGATGCCAAGAGGAAATATTCTGTTTATGATCAGGAATTTTATGCTATAGTTCAGGCATTAAAGAAGTGGAGACATTATCTACTTCCTAAAGAGTTTGTTTTGTATACTGATCATCAAGCTTTGCAATATTTGAATAGTCAAGGAAAATTGAATCAAAGGCATTTGAAATGGGTTGAGTTTTTGCAGAGTTATACATTTGTTTTGAAACACAGGAGTGGAAAGTCTAATAGGGTTGCAGATGCTCTTAGCAGAAGGCAACTATTGTTGACAGAAATGCAGATTGAAGTGGTTGGGTTCAAGGAACTCAAGAATTTGTATCCAGAGGATCCTGATTTTGGTGAAGCTTGGAAAGCTTGTACAGAACCTGTTACTCTAGACAGGACGAAATGGTTGGATTTCATCATCCAGGATGATATGCTATTCAGAGGGAGTCAGTTGTGCATTCCACGAAGTTCTATGAGGGAGAATCTCATCAAGGAGAAGCATAGCGGGGGATTGGATGGACATTTTGGTTGTGATAAAACTCTTGGTTTGGTTAGTGAGAATTATTATTGGCCACAATTGCAGCAAGATGTGAAGAAGTTTGTACAGAGTTGCAGAGTATGTCAGATGGCGAAAGGAGTGAAGCAGAATATAGGGTTGTATCAGCCATTACCTGTACCAGAGAAGCCTTGGGAGGATATCAGCATGGACTTTGTTCTTGGTTTACCGAGGACACAGCGGGGACATGATTCAATTTTTGTAGTAGTTGACCGATTTTCAAAGATGGCACATTTTATTCCCTGCAAGAAGACTAATGATGCTGTTCATGTAGCAGAATTGTTTTTCAGAGAAGTAGTGAGACTTCATGGTTTGCCAAAGACCATAGTTTCAGATCGGGACACTAAGTTTGTTGGATATTTCTGGCGTACATTGTGGAAGAAGTTGAAGACAGATTTGAAATTCAGTTCATCACATCATCCACAGACTGATGGACAGACAGAGGTGGTGAATAAGAGTTTGGGAAATTTGCTGAGATGTTTGGTTGGAGATAAGCCAACAGGATGGGATTTGATTTTACCACAGGCAGAATTTGCATACAATAATTCTGTCAACAGGAGCACTGGTAAATCACCATTCCAGATTGTATATGGAAGTAGTCCAAGAAATGCATCTGAATTGAGAAAGATAGATAAAGGAGAAATAAGTAGTGCTGAAGCTGAGGATTTTGCAGAACACTTGAAGAACATCCATGAGGAGGTGAGGAAGCATATTACCAAGATGAACGCACAGTATAAGGCTAAGGCAGATGAGAAAAGGAGGTATAAGGAATTTCAAGTTGGTGATGAAGTCATGGTTCATTTGCGGAAGGAGCGGTTTCCAGTTGGTACATATAACAAGTTGAAAATGAAGAAGTTTGGACCATGTAAGATACTGAAGAAACATGATTCAGGAAACGCATATGAGGTAGAATTGCCTACTGAGCTAAATATTTCACCAGTGTTTAACATTTCAGATCTGACAGAGTATCATGAAGGAGGTGTTGAAGATGAGATCACAGCAGCACAGTGGAGTATTCCAGCAACTAGTTCAGACACTAAGGAGATCGAAGATATACTGGACAGTCGTGTTGGCAGAAGCACAAGGAACAGGACATATGAAGAATATCTGGTCAAGTGGAAAGGATGACCTGTTGAAGATTCGTCATGGCTAACAAAGGAGGAGGTTAACCGTCTTGGTTTTCCTCTACACACCTGAGTCGTGACAGGGTCACTTCTCAAATTACCCCGGGTGTCTGATGCAGGAGCATCCTGGGTGTAAGAGCAATCTTGCATCACCCAAAAATATTTATGTTTTTATATTCAATAAGGGTTATTTTGTGCAGAGCTGCTATTTATGGAAAGTTACTATTTTTGGTAATTTTTGTATGTGCTCAGAATGATCTGATTTCTTTCTTGGAGGTTCATTTTGGTCATATAAGTCTGCCAGTAAAGTTTCATTGCCAGATCAAGTGTATATTGGAAGATATTGAAGATTTTTGGTATTGGCAGCAGGGTACAGAAACTTTGAACTCAGTTTTGAAGGCTTTAGAGGCCCCGGATGAGGTCAAAAATTTGGGTGACGGGCGCTTGCATGAGTCAAGCCTGTAGAGTGCTTCATGGCATTTCCGAAATGGGGTTATAATAGCCGATCGGGTCAACTGGTGATGACTTATGGTCTTCGGAAGTTGGGCCACCCGAAATGACATAAAATAATTTTCTTCAAAATTTCTGTTCGGGTTTCAAAGGTTATCTTGAGCCGACTATGATGTAATAAAATGTAAAATAAAATAATTCTAAGTTTGGTCGGCCTTATTGGCTAAAATTCTGGAACCTTCCCATAGGGCTTCAAACTGTGAAATTTTAACATGGTAATCAAAACCCATGTCGCATTTTTTCATCCCAATAGTGGCTCTGACTGTGGATGTGTGCCCCATGCTGGCACGTAGAGAACCTCAGAATCTCAGGAAGAAGCAGACCACTTTGACTTGAAATCAGACTTTTCTCTTTTACTTTCTCTCTCTCCTCAAACTGGGAATCCTTTTATTGAAAGTAAACACACAACTGAAAGTAAAGCGACTGTACAAAATTTACAAGTATTTACAAAGGACTTCAAAATTCTGTCAGCATGAGTGAACATTTTCCTCTATCAAAAACTCAGAGTCTCTTCTTTGGAAATCAACCAGCAATGTGAGACTTCCACTAAACTCATGATGACAAAAAACATTACGGAACATAGGCTTCAATATAACTTCAAATTCAAAATCACCTATGCCCTCTCTCTTATGTCCCCCCACAAATTCATTATCTGAAAAATAAACATCATCGAAATCATCATATATTGAAACACATGAAAGGGGACAGACAACTGGTACCTTTTCTCCTTGGCTGCAAACATCTGATTCATCTTTAGTGCAAGCTTGTATATCAAAAGAGAAGCAAACATATTCACACTCATTCACATCAACCAAGAAATCTGAAACATCCTCTTATTTCAAACCAATCAGACTAAACAAATCTGATTTCTCTTGATGAATCACAATTTTATCCTCATAAAGATGATTCATACAATCAAAACCATAAATCGGATCACCTTCATTATCATCAATGCTCGGAAGTAGAATGACCAAACTATCAATATGTAATGCATCTTTATCAAATGAACAACCCTCACCTTGCATTACATCTCCTTCAACTGACTTTATTGGAACTGGAAGTTCAAACTCAACCATACCACTGATAACACAATCTGAAAATGAATTACCTTCAACACATTCACTTTCCTGAGCACATTCTTCAAACAAGGGATTAGAAACTACATGAAATTGTTTCTCATAAACATTAGGAAAAAGTGTCGGCTGATTTACATCAATGTCTTCATCAAATAAAATATTAGTAACATCATAAAACATGTCATTATATCCGTCTTCATATACCCTATCAGCAGAAAAAGAAAATTCAAAATCTGAATTCGAACAAGATTCACCACAACTGTTGTCATCACATGAAAAAATAGCATTATAATCAGTCAAATCATCTTCACAAATACTGGATAATGAATTTTCCCTTTTGTCTTCAGTCTTCAACACTTCGCATTCAACTTCATTATCATTTAAACATATAGAAGACTGAAAATAAAAAAAATTTGCAGCGTGAGAGGAAACCTGTGATTGGTTATTAAAAACCAATTCATTCTCAGCATGATCCATGATTCCACAATCCTACTATTTCAATTGTAGTAGTAGTGACAAATGTTCTTCATCCAGGGATTCACAATAATCACTATTTCTCTTAGCACTTTCATCAACATTAGTAATCGGGAAGTTATTTTCATTATTAACCTCATTGTACTTGTGCAAAGGGAAATATGTATGATCAACAATCTAGAAATGTTCATTGTCTTCATTGGCTGAAAAAGTTTCCAGCTCTTCATCAGCAACATCTCCAGCAGTGACATTCAGTCCACTTTCACATACATCATTTTGACTAATGAAATTAATACGAGAATGAAAGCACTGATGCTGATCATCCTTTTCATGATTATTCATCTCATTCTGAAAACACAAAACAGCAGTGGTAAGCCTTCTTATAACTCCATATTTTAGATTGCATTCAATATCCATAGCAAATTCAAAAGCTTGATATAGACTTTGTGGTTGTTTATCCCTCAACAAGAAACCCATCTTCAGGCCTAAAGCACCCAAATACACAACTAAACATATCGGATCATGGGGCCTACAAATATCAGGGACATCCCTTAAAGTTTTAGCAAATCTGCTATTAAACTTAGGGATCAACTCATCTTGTTGAATCTGAATATCCATAAAACTATCCAGCAACAATTTGACATCTACCCACCCATCAAATTGTTCAATGAAGGATAAACTCAACTTTGCCCATGAAGAAATTGAAGCTACCGGCAAGAATGAGAACCATTCTCTTTCGTCTCCTTTCAGAGTCTGCACAAACAACCTCATCCAAAGATCCTCATGGCACACATCAAAATCACACATCACATCAGCAAAAACTTGAACATGCTTCCTTGTTGATTGAGACTAGTTCCTATCAAAATTTGACAAATGTCCTCTGATTCCATCAGGGATCTTATTAGGAAAACCTAGTATGCCATCATAGCAAAATGGCACATATCCTTTGACAAAAGAACTTCTATGACCATCCATTACTGGCCGCAACTTTTATTTCTTCTTGAAATTCTTGAAAAGCAGTAACAAGAAGTCTATACTTGTAGTTAACCTTCTCTTATCAAGCTTACTAATCTGACATACTTCTCACATATAACTTAACTCAATATTCAATCCAGAAGTATGTGATTCCACTTATCTGTCCTTTCTTTAATGGCAAAACCATTTGATAAGGATCATGTGAACACATGAAATATTGAATGGAGAATACCTGGAAGCCTTTGCTGAATGTAGTTGTTCTCTTCACATCTGATTGAAATATGGAACAAAGCTTCACATCTCAGGTTTGTTCTAGCACAGAGTCACTACCTCCCTTCAGAGGACACAAATTTTTTACTAATCTTTCTGAAACACCAACAGATTCTGGGCATTCCTCACAGCAAAGTCACATATAGTTTTAAAGTTCTTACAAAAACAAATCCAGGTAATACAATTGCAGATCTGAAAACAACTTTTAGATTATAACATTTATCAGACTCATCCCCAAATTGAAAACAACAAGACTCTGGGATACTCTTAATGGTAAACTTATTTCACTCCCAAGCAAAGTCACCAATTTGTTAGTCCATTTTCTTACATGAATCTTAATGCATAGCCCTGAGTGCTTAGATAGAACTCTCTCATTCCTAGACTCCTGACTCACACAAGAAAAGTCTAATTAACAAGGACCAAGTCCTTCTTCACTTTGAGCCTTAGGCTATAGGTGGGTGTACCTATTTCATTCACTTCTTCAAAGGATCATAACATCAGTTTATATCTTGATACAAACATTATCTTCTCAATCCTTTCAAACGTACCCGAAAAGTAAATTATCTTTTAAGTTTGATTGATGATGAAATCCTTGCAAATCAAGGATAGACTAGTGCCTTATCATAGGGTAGAAGTCAAACAGAGAAACATATATCCACAGAGATATTCTAAATGAGACACAAATAGAATCCAGATGAATTGCCTGACAGGTCACCCTTTCTTGAACATATTAAATCATCAAATTCTTGTATCAACCCTGAGCTTTCAGAAATTCATCTAAAGATTTAACCCTTTCCTTGAAAGGAACTAAAGACTAAATTCACAAATACCTTATAAATGGTGTCCTAGAACTGCCTTACAGATTCAAGACACAAAAGCTTCAGAATCAAAATAGGAAGACAACCAAAAACATCAAGGGAGTTCCAATGTATTCCAGTAGAAATCAATGTATCAATACATTCAAAATTTGACAAACATTCCAAGAAATGAAACAATAGAGCCAAGCCTCTCTGTACAGTAAAATTTTCAACATCCCTTTACAAATGAGAAGAAATTCAAGATATAGCACAATTGAGTCAGTTCAAAACCAATTGACAACTGTCCATCCTTGGCCTCAAAATATCTCCCAAATTCCTCTCAACTCTGACCTGCAACTGATTCCCAAATAGAAACACATTCTGTAATCATTTCTAATCTGATTTGATCCTCAGAATTGCCAGCTCAGACTACTCTCAGCCACTTCCTTGAAATTGAAAATAAACTCCTCCATCAGATTTCTCGTTCCGAGACCTTTCCGACGATATATAACACTTGTATGTTTCGTCAGAAGATGAAATTCTGAGACATTAATCTGTGAACAAGCTTTGACCATTTAAATTTTTCAATATTTTCAATAGTCTGAACTATGTTATATTTTTCTAAATCTTCTTTGCACCTTTTAAATTTACCATTTTAATATTATTTTCATAATATTATGCACTTTAACCTCAGAAGGCACCAGGATCTGCCACTTGTCAACATGTCATTGCATGCTCAGACTTGACCATAGACTAACCCCCCTCATTTGGAGAACTAGTGACCACATGCATTCTCTATGTCTCATAATCAATTCACTAACTGCGGTTAACACTGGCTATCTGGCGAATAAGACAATTCTCCAATTCTTAGAATCAATTCTTAACTTGGGTTAACTTCTAGAGAACTAGTGACCAAGCCTATTCTCATAATCTCAGAATGAAATCCGCTAACTACCATGAATTTGGAGAATGGGCGACTGCTTTAATCTCCAATTCTCAGAAAGAAATCCTCTGACTGTCAAGAACTTGGAAATGGGCGACCAAGTGTTCTCATAATCTTAATGGTAAACTTATTTCACTCCCCAAATTGAAAACAACAACACTCTGGGATACTCTTAATGGTAAACTTATTTCACTCCCCAGTAGAGTCACCAATTTGTTAGTCCATTTTCTTACATGAATCTTAATGCACAGCCTTGAGTGCTTAGATAGAACTCTCTCATTCCCAAACTCCTGACTCACACAAGAAAAGACTAATTAACAAGGACCAAGTCCTTCTTCACTTCGAGCCTTAGGCTATAGGCGGGTGTACCTATTTCATTCACTTCTTAAAAGGATCATAACATCAGTTTATATCTTGATACAAACATTATCTTCTCAGTCCTTTCAAACATACATGAAAAGTAAATTATCTTTTAAGTTTGATTGATGATGAAATCCCTGCAAATCAAGGATAGACTAGTGCCTTATCATAGGGTAGAGAGTCAAATAGAGAAACATATATCCACAGAGATATTCTAAATGAGACACAAATAGAATCCAGATGAATTGCCTGACAAGTCACCCTTTCTTGAACATATTAAATCATCAAATTCTTGTATCAACCTCGAGCTTTCAGAAATTCATCTAAAGATTTAACCATTTCCTTGAAAGGAACTAAAGACTAAATTCACAAATACCTTATAAATGGTGTCCTAGAACTGCCTTACTAATTCAAGACACAAAAGCTTCAGAATCAAAATAGGAAGACAACCAAAAACATCAAGGGAGTTCCAATGTATTCTAGTAGAAATCAATGTATCAATACATTCAAAATCTGACAAACATTCCAAGAAATGAAACAATGGAGCCAAGCCTCTTTGCACAGTAAAATTTTCAACATCCCTTTACAAATGAGAAGAAATCCAAGATATAGCATAATTGAGTCAGTTCAAAACCAACTAACAGCTATCCATCCTTGGCCTCAAAATATCTCCCAAATTCCTCTCAACTCTGACCTGCAACTGATTCCCAAATACAAACACATTCTGTAATCATTTCCAATCTGATTTGATCCTCGGAATTTCCAGCTCAGACTGCTCTTAGCCACTTCCCTAAAACTGAAAATAAACTCCTCCATCGGATTTCTCATTCTGAGACCTTTCCGACAATAGATAACACTTGTATGTTTTGTCAAAAAATGAATTTCTGAGACATTAATCCGTGAACAAGCTTTGACCATTTAAATTTTTGAATATTTTTGAAGTCTAAACTATGTTATATTTTTCTAAATCTTCTCTACACCTTTTAAATTTACCATTTTAATATTATTTTCATAATATTATGCACTTTTACCTCAGAAGGCACCAGGATCTGCCACTTGTCAACATGTCATTGCATGCTCAGACTTGACCATAGACTAACCCCCCTCATTCGGAGAACTAGCGACCACATGCATTCTCTATGTCTCATAATCAATTCACTAACCGAGGTTAACATTGGCTATCTGGCGAATAAGGCAATTCTCCAATTCTCATAATCAATTCTTAACTTGGGTTAACTTCTAGAGAACTAGCGACCAAGCCTATTCTCATAATCTCAGAATGAAATCCACTAACCACCATGAATTCGGAGAATGGGCGACTACTTTAATCTCCAATTCTCGGAAAGAAATCCTCTAACTGTCAGGAACTTGGAAATGGGCGACCAAGTGTTCTCATCATCTCCAGATGCTAGGTCCTAATTGCCATGAATTCGGAGAACTGGCGACCAATGCTCTCTGAATCTTGGAATTATATGGTCTTAACCATCACAACTTAGCGATCGCACGACCATAGTCATCTCCAAGTCACCAGATGTTTGTAGTAACCGCTAGCTTATTCAGCAAACTCACAACAACATGCCACATGTCAATCTCATCCAGTCACCGTCGTGCGTCACTTCCTGCAAAATTACCTCTTCCTGGGCATGGGCACAGAAATTAAGGCACTTTCAAACTTGTGTGAGCAGAGCTTCCTCCAGCCTTCAATCTATTTTATGTGTTTTTGGTGTTGTATTGAAACACTCCGAATGCCTATTTTGGGAGCAATGTGGGATATTGCTTTTGGAGGTTTAAAGACTTCTCAGCACTTCCCTCCAAAATTATGGGGCCCACCACCGCATTGCATAACTCCAGCCAAGGGGCCCGCCAAGAGCCTTTGGCTTTCTATTTACAACACATTGGAGGTGCTGTTGGTTTTAAATGTTAAAAAAAATTCCAATGCATTGCATGTGGGATATACTTGTAGAATGTATTTTGAAAACAAAGTGCACCCAACCACGCATTTACGTTGGCTCCTCCACACTTAACTATCTTGCATTGCCAGACACTTGCGCTGGCTCTTTGCATTATGTCTGCAGTGTCCTCCTTTGTTTATCATCACACATGGCATTAAGTTCTCTATGCATTTCATTTTTGCTGGCCATTAGAAACAACCCCCATTGACACATGCGCAACTACCAAACTGACTGTGCACCACATGGTTTTGTTGATTGGAAACACTTTCCTACCATACACTGGCATCAACACTTACTGATAGCCTCATCTTGAAAAAACCATGCCTCCATGCTGGTGTGTTGGCTCTTATGTGAGCAGCCTTTCTTTCAAAACACATATCTTCTACCTCACGGTAGTAGCTCCCTCTGTCTGGTGCAGGAACAAGAGAAGAAACTAAGTTCGAATGTTAGCCACTTGCCTCTGTGGCTTCGGCAATGCAGTAACAATAACTTCTCCACAAGAAGTGCAATGACCAAGGTATACCTACGTCCCTACATAGATAGCCCAGTATGTTTACAAAAATTTCTAGCATCTAAACTTTTCCCTCAATTTGTGGCACAGTTGGAGGAACTTTGTCAAAGATAACAACAGATATGTCAAAGTAAACATTCTCATTAGGAACAGAGGCAATGATCTACGTTCGAGATCCCACACTACTCGGCCTCCTCAATTTCTGGACTAAATTCTAGTCAAGCATGGTGATGCGCCCCTCAAAGCCACGCTTATGGATTGGGAGTTCAAAAGGGAGAAAACCCAAGTCAGGCGTGGCCCGTGCTATCTCCTCCTGCCTATTCACACTAGACTAATCCTGATAATGTTGGGGATTCGAGCATTGTCAGTGTGGAGGAATCCTCAAGGTTTGATGTCGAGAACACTTTGGCTCTCAAGCTAGTAAACATTAATCTGTAGTGCGTCTCGCACTTGCTTCCCCAAGTATCACATTTTAAACTTTTGTAGGGTAAGAGTATTGGTTGACTTTGATTCATACGTGACTTTTATTGCATTTGTGCAAGCTCCACTTTGTTTGATTTGCTGCCATGTATTTCCCTACTCTCACAATGCTTGACGTTATATTTCCTTCCACAATTTCACATCGATGGATGGTTACTTTCTCCAAAGATGCCATGTTTTTGAAACCATCAAGGAATGTTCACAACTGGCTCTCTACAAGTTTCGGCAATCAAAACTAAACCATTAGTTTTCTCCAATAGATGTAGAGTACAATTTTGTCCATCATTGATGGTTCTTACAGAACCACTCAAGTTTTTTGTAGCAGATGTATTGTATGGAACATTTGGAATGATATGACATGTACTTTTAGTTATTTCATTTCCTTTTGTTGGGATTGATCTTAAATCCATAATGCTTGTAAACAAACCCAGCACTACTAAGCTTAGTTACAAATCCATGTCCAAAATCTTGACCAAACCCCCTTTGGTGATGATCAAATCCATCTCTGCTTGGATCATAGACTCCACCAACATCCAGCATAGCATCTAATGTATCTAATACCTACATTGTAATTCTACGCCAGCCAGTCAAAAGTCACTGCTCACCACAAAAATCTCTACTGACTCGGCCAATCTATAAATGCAACCCATGGAGCAAATCTTATAGCCCCTATCATGAATCTTTATTTAGTCTGATATCAATTCACCAGGAAAATCCATCACCCCACTTCTTCTCTCTATTAAAGATTCCAAACATTCATCTAGCAAATGAAAAGCCCATGTATGTTTTGACAACTACTAAATCAAGGATCATCTTCAACAATACCATATCATATCACTAGCCTTTGCCCCATCTTCCCTTTATTTATGATTCAGTGGATAACAGTGTGGTTAAAATTTCAACAAAATTAGACATTGCACTTTTTCCATCCTGTCATATGATGCACTTAAAGAAGATGAACACAACTTGAACATTGTCGTCTGCATTTGCTTGACTGGTTGGAGCCCATAAAACCTTTACCAGTTTGGTTTCTGTAGTTATTTTGATCATTGCAACCTGTGAGACCATTGTTGTAGAGAGTGCCAATTAGTTTGTTCTAGTTCACAGTTCACTTTTCCATAAAACTAAATAGATAACACTAGCCGGCCTCCGATAGCGGCCTTAAAAATTGACAAAAAGGCCTTACAGGAGAGCGCCATCGAGCACACATGCTGACTTCCAACATTATAACATGCCAGCCAAAGGAGAACCTCCCAAAAAATTTGAGCCCAATGTTATTAATGATCAAAGATGGCCATTTAAAAACATATTATGTCTACGCTGTCCAAAACCACATAAATTGGCTTTGGAACTAGCCTTTAAAACTGACCAACTGAGACTTCCATAATCCGACAACCTAGGTATTGATTCATTTTTCATATAGAGAGTTAAATTCCACAATTAGGGCTCATGACGAATAATAGGACGCATTTGGCAATCAAGCAAAGATAGGTTCTCAGAATTGCAAACTGGGAAACATAGCAAAATAGTGATTTGTGCATACGGAATGCCCCTGGGAAAGTATGCTAAAAGATTCTTTAAGGCTTCTAACTTGGCATACTTGTAGTATTTTTAGAGTAGAACATAGTGGTACAACATATTCAGGCTTATCAATCATGGATCAATAGTTATAGCATCACGAACAGGGGTACAGATCAACCTCCACATTTCTTAACTTGCAAAACAACAGAAGTTGTGTTTGGAATCGCATTTGCAAACTGAGCAAATGGATTCATCATGACCTCAAAATTGAAACATAAGAAGTATTTGACCCTTGGAGTAAGATACAAAAGGAAGTTTCTCAATAGGGTCAACTGGGTCAATGATATGACTGGTCAAACAAGCCCTTCCAGAAATCTGAACAATTACATAAGTGCATGATAACAACAAACTACCAACTTTGAGGGGTTCGAAACCTAATCAAACGGATTCAAAAAGACTTGAAAATTTGAACATAGGTTCTTTGATATGCATACTAAACATCCTCAAAGTGGTGGGTCATGAAATGTTTCTAGACGCAAGATATTCAAAGGAAAACTGGGCTACTGTACACTGTTTGACACTTGGGCAAAATTGTGCAAATTGACACCTGCTCAAAATGGGACCTCACCGAAAGATTTAGGATGAAAAAATAACAATGTAGAATGCATGCCCATACTGAATGGAGTGTGTTAAGTACCTAGAATACCTCATAGGCTTCAAAATTACAGCTGGGTACATATGCATGAAAAGCATTTATAGGGCTTCAAACTGTGAAATTTTAACATGGTAATCAAAACCCATGTCGCATTTTTTGATCCCAACAAACCCCACTGTCGAGCAACTACCATTGAACTCCATGGTCCATGGGGCATTGTTTTGAGCGAGTTCTAAGATAGGTTCTTCTTTTGCTACTTCAGACGAGAAAAATTAATTTCTGAATTCACACTCCTCATAGTATTTGATACTTGGGATCACTGGATGGGAACGTTGTGAACTTGAACTTGGTTTCAAGTTCTAAGTTAACCTTCTTCTTTCCTATAGGGATCATAGCCTCCAACCAATCCATTTAAATTTCTCCACACAAATCTTTACAGAACATCCTTCTCAACAACATACCATAGCTTGTAGGGACGTTTGCTACCACCTCTCGGTTGCATTCCATTACAATCTCAAAAGGTGTTTTTCCAGTACTCCTATTCATTGAATTATTATATGTAAACTCTGCTTGTGCCAACACAGAATCCCAATTACTCGGTGTGTCTCCAACTAAACATCTCAAAAGATTAACCAAGCTTCTATTCACAACTTCTGTTTGCCCATCAGTCTGTGGGTGAAATGTAGAATTATACCTCAACTTGATGCCAAACTTTCTCCAAAGAGTATTCCAAAAATATTCAACAAACTTACTCTCTCGGTCAGAGATGATACTTCTCAATAATCCATGCAATCTGAAAATTTCTTTAAAGAAAATATCTGTTATATGTACTACATCTGATGTCTTTTTACTAGGTATAAAATGTGCCATTTTAGAAAATCTATCCACAACAACAAATATAGAATCATTACCTCTCACTGTCTTCAGTAAGCTAAGAACATGCTAATATCAATCCAAGGTTTCTTCGGAATAGAAATTGGTGTATACAATCCAATATTCTGACTTACTCCTTTTGCAACTTGACAAATTCCACAACTTTTCACAAATTTATGAACATCCTTATACAACTATGGCCAAAACTATTTCTTCTTAAGAAAATTCAATGTCTTGTCAACACCAAAGTGTCCAGCCAAACCACTACTATGTTTCTCCTTGATCAAATTAATTCTCATTGATCCTCTTAGTATACACAACTGAATACCTTTAAACAACATGCCTCCTTGAATGAAATAGTCTTCCCATTTAGTACTTGATTGATCTTGAATAGGTTCTCTGCACTTTCTCCATAGCTCAGAAAAACCACGATCAAATTCATATGAATCTCTCATGTCATCAAAACCAAGAACTTCAATTTTCATCTTGGTCATCATTAAAGATCTTCTTCTACTCAATGCATTAGCAACTCAGTTAGTGACTCCACTCTTATGCTTTATCACAAATGTATAACTTTGCAAATATTTAACCCATTTCATATGCCTCTAATTCAACTTATTCTGACTACCCAAATACTGTAAAGCTTTATGATCAGTATACAACATAAATTCACTCAATATCAAATAGTGTCTCCATTTCTTCAGGGCTTGAACAATAGAATAGAATTCTTGATCATACACAAAATATTTCCTTTTTGCATCATTCAACTTTTCACTAAAGAAAGCAACATGTTTACCTTATTGACTCAACACAGCTCCTATTGCACTACCACTTGCATCACATTCCACTTGAAATACCTTATTGAAATCAAGTAATTCAACAACCTTCTGCTTCAGAGTCTCAAAACTTTTATCAGCTCCATGTGTCCACTTGAATTCTCTTTTATCTCCTCTCATAGTCTCAGTTACATCATTACAAATTGAGCTAAAATTCCTAATGAACTTTCGGTAAAAAATTTCCAAACCATGAAATGATCTTACCTCACTAGAATTCTTGGGTGTAGGCCAATTCAAAATAGCTTCAACCTTTTCAAGATCCATTTTTAAACCATCAGCTGAAATCACAAATCCCAAATACACAATTTTCTCTTGCATGAAAGAATACTTTTTCAGATTAATCAGCAACTTCTCTTCTTTCAATCTCTGCAATACTTGTTTAACATGCAAAAAGTTCTCTTATTTGGTCTTACTGAATATCAGAATATTATCTAGGTATACAATCACAAATTTACCAAATAATTTCTTCAAAACTTCATTCATCAATCTCATAAAAGTACTCAGTGCATTAGTTAAACCAAAGGGCATAACCAACCACTCATACAAACCTTCTTTTCTCTTAAAAGCAGTCTTCCACTCATCACCTTCTCTGATTCTGATATGATGATATCCACGTTTCAAATTAATTTTGGTAAAATACTTTGCTCTAGTCAAGCTTTCCATTATGTCATCCATTCTCGGTATAGGAAACTTATATTTCATTGTTATCTTGTTGATTGCTCTGGAATCTATACAAATTCACCATTCTCCATTCTTCTTAGGTGCCAATACAACTAGTACTGTACAAGGACTCAAAATTTCTCATATCAAACCTTTCTACAACAATTCTTGAATCTGTCGGTTCAAATCCTGATTCTCGGTAGGCGTCAACTAATGTGGTGCCTTATTCGGTAAAATAACTCTAGGGATTAGATCTATGCAATGATCAATGCTTCTCTTCAGTGGAAAACCATCAGGTACATTATAAAAAATGATCTCTCTATACTCAGTGAGTAACGAATCAATCTCTTCAGGGATACTGTCCTTTATTTTCTTACTCGATTTGTTAGGAATCACATCAAAACATACATCATTCTTTCTCAAATCCTTAACAAACTTTCTTCCTTCCATAAAGAAAAATTTCATAGATGTACATGCACTACTAATAGGTTCTTCAATCAAAGGTAATATAATTTGTCTTCTCCCATCATCCCAAATAGTATATTTATGCAATCTCCCATCATATATAGCATGTCTATCATATTGCCAAGGTCTACCCAGTAAAATATGACAATAATCCATAGGCATGATATCACATAACACATTATCATAGTACTTTCAAATTCACATAACATTGTTCACTTACCAAGAGTGTATGCTCATCCTTGATCCATGAAATCTGATAGGGCTTCGAGTGTTCCAACCTTTTCAACTGCAACTTTGTAACAATTTCCTCAGATGCCAAGTTCTCCAAGCTTCCACTATCAATGATTACCTTCTACACTTCATCATAAACTCTACATCTGGTCTTGAACAATCTTTTCCTTACCAAATATTCTTTATTACTTTCACTCCAAAGTGCTCTCCTTACCATCAAGTTCTTTTCCTTCTCAGGTTCATTCGGTGACTCTTCTTGCAACAAAGCATTTCTATTGCTACCGACCTTCTTACTTGCATGTGTACACTCAAATGATCTATGTCCTTCTTCTCCACAATTGTAACAAGTTCCTCGAAAACCACCTCCGTAATTATTGCCTCTTCCTCTAGATGAAATTTCACCTTTCCACTCGGTCTTGCCTTTATCCAGATTTGTCTATTCTAGTTTAGATCTATTGTTTTCACCATAAGATCTACCTCTTCCTCTAGGAAATCTACCACCTCTACCTCTTTGTCTTTTCACATGTCTTTTGTTCAATTTCTCCTCATCTTTTAAGGCAAACTGATAGGCTTCTTCAATGTTTTCCAACTTAACCAAACTGATTTCTTCTTGGATGAAAACTCTCAATCCATTCAAGTACCTAGCCATTCTTTCCACATCATCTTCATCATGTCCAAATCTGATATCTAGTCTATAGAATTCCTCAGTATAATGTTTTACCAAGCTATCTTTTTGCCTCAAACTTTGCATTCACCTAACTAGTTTAATCTGATAATTACTAGGTAAAAACTTTCCTTTCAACTTATTTACCATCTTATTCCATACCTTAATTTTGTCTTTGCCTTTCCTCTTTGTATCTAATTGCAGATGTTCCCACCACAAAGATGCATGACTCTTCAACTTTGGGCTTGCAATTTTCACCTTCTTTTCCTCAGGGACATTTTCATATTCAAAGTACTTCTCCATCTTGGTGATCCAGTCCACCAATTCATCTGAATCCAATTTTACACTATACTTAAGAGGATTGAAATGTGGTGTAGACTTCAAATTTTTCAAAGCCTTCAAAAATCTTTCCTCACCTTGATCCATAGTTGGTGTAGGTTCTACATCACCTTGTTCTTCCTCAATTTCATCATAACTAATATCTTCAAGATGTCTTCCTCTTCGTTGGGCTGTCTCAACAACTTCTAACCTAGCAACAAGCTGTCTCAACATGTCTGCTAGTCCTAGATCCACATCTCACCTCCCACAAACCATCTTGAAACCCTCTACAATTGCACACCAGATCAAAATCTGCTACCCCACAACAAATCAACTAGGATTTGACAAGAAGGAACCCTCAAACCTAGATTCACAAACCTAGATCTAGATATCACCTTAGCTCTGATACCAGCTGATGCAAGGGAGGATGAGGATAGGGGCCAAAGGCACACCCTAATCCAGATCTACCCTCCAGAGATCACACACAAGAAATAAAAAATAATTGAGAGAGAGAATACAGATCAACTCCTTATATTTCTTCAAATTGATTCATACATGTTAGGTTGTAAGGCCTTCCCGATTAGGGCCAGATATTACAATTCAAGTATAATAGTCCTCCAACATGCGAGGATTAGAAATTATCTTCAATCTTCTAACTTCTATCTCCTAAAACTTATGTCCTAAACTACAACCAAAAGATTACAATATATATAAGAGGCAATTGAACAAGTCAGCCTTTAGATCCATCATTAATGGAAGGAACAACAAGATCTAGGTCCACACACTTCCCAATGATAGATACCAATATTCAATCCATGACCATAATTAATTGCATAAGTCGACCTCAATAGAAAACCAAAAGAAATAACTTGATAAAAAAGGGTAATCGAGCACTAGGAAAAGATAACCGAGTGCCAGGGAATTAACCAACCAACTCGGTTAACAAAGGAAACCGAGCAACTACCGAGCCAACTCAGTCAAAGAAGGAACCAGGCAATGCAAGAAAAATCAAACTTGTTTTTGGTGACATAGGATTGCCAAGGACTCGAGATGCTCTTGCATCAATTCTCGAGGAACCACTAAGCATAATCATCTGTCATCCCTGCATCCACTATATGCTCCCTCATATCCCATGCCAAATGAAGGAGGCCCAAGAGCTCATCACGCGGTATCCTAAAATCAATCTGAGGACCATAGAGGGATCACTCTACCTGTACCCTAGCATAAAGCACTAGTCCCTATGGCATGCCCTAAGGTTGGCCATACTGTCAAAGAAACCTGTAAAAGTAGAACTTCTCTATGATCAACGGTGTACGCCAAATCATCCACTAAGGCATACACATGAAAGGGAGCTCTATCACATCCTCTTCCCATGACTCACATCCTAGATATGACCACTATACAACTTGGTCCATGTCATCAATAATATGTCTCCAATAATCAAAATTTCCTAGATGTTCCTAGACAACCATCCCCTCATAGATAAATGTGAACAACCATCCAAGATCTCGCCATCGCATTGTAATAGGATGTGTGATAGGGAGATGCTCCCATGTCCATAGTTGCAATAGAACTACCACTATAGATAGAGTAGCATCACACCTGTAAACTACATGATGTAACTCATGATAGAGCTGCACTAAGACACATGATCCCTATTCAAATCTACGAGGATGAATAATTGTGTCCTCAAGGATGCAGCCCCGTCCAACTGCAAACCCATGACCTCATCGGTCAGGAAGTAAGAATCTTCCGACCAGTACTCCAAGTATTGCAGGAAGAACCAGGAAGGAGGTGAACTATACCTAGAGAATACTATCGTCACCAATTGTAGGGTCACTAAACAATCATCTACATATGGTACCATCGTATACCTGATCGTTGTATACTATCTCACCATGCGTAGGAATCTACAGCAATCGATATACATCATCAGGAGTGATCGGCATCTCTCCCATCAACAAGTGAAAGGTAATATGGTCAGAGTGCCACCTACTTGCCATAGCTATGAGTAATCCTTGATTCACTTAGAATTGAGGTAGAGAAAGCAGAAATGAAAGTCCACAATGACCTATCAGTTGGCACTCCTGCCCACTGAGGTCGTTGATCATCTCAAATGGCAATGAAAATAACCCTTGGACAGCTAACTTCTGAAGGGGAGCCCGCAGAAGCAAGTTAAAATCACATTAGTAATCAAAATCATCAAATATTGAATCATCACAAGTCAATCAACATCTTAAAACCTATCAGACCATTGTCAAATTTCCTAATTCTATTCAAAGAAGACAAAAAATTCACCATCACAATCAACCAACCAATCAGGATTGATAATCAAAATTCAACATCACATGATTAGAACTGACATCAAAACAACTTGTTTCAACATAGGACACGTCAACCATGTTAATGTTGTTAGCTAACTATATATATATATATATATATATATCGACTAAGTGATACATTAATAATAATAAGTAATGAATGCTGATTAAAGTCAACATTATTGTCGACTATTGAATCTAATGTATGTCGACTGTTACCATACATTATAAACGGTGTGCTGTAACCGTTTGTTTAAGAATTAACATTGTTTATGTTTGCCGCTGCCGACTAATGTGGACTCACATCCACAATGGACGTGACTCCATGAGGAGTCACGCCCATTGTGGATGATGACTCCACGATGGGGCTGGTCTCATATATATATGGTAACTAAGGGAATGCAGAGGGAAGATATAGTACGTAGCAGATACTCAGAGAAAATACACTCAGCAATGCAAGTTTATCAATCTTATCAATCAGCATGATATTTGATTAATGTTTCAGGTTATATAAATATTAATTATTACTATATCTATATATATACTTATTACTATATCAGTAATATATATATATATATATATATATATATATATATATATATATATATATATATATATATATATATATATATATATATATTATGTTTAAATATACATCATATATATACTGAGAAATTATATACAAAGGAGATAATAGAAGAAAATTTAAAAGATACATAATTTGATCTAAAATTTAACAAACCAATCTAATTGACTGATCAATGAAATCAACTAAGCAAGAAAACTGGCTGAAAGATCTAAAAATTTGCAAAAAGGGGTGTACATGCTATTAAAATGCTTGTACGTGCTAAAAGGAAACTGTGTCATTTAAAAGTTTGAACACACAACTAAAAATACCAAAAGAACAACAACAAGGTGTACGTGCTGCAAGATTTCATATGCGCTATAAGAACTAATTGTATGCATTGCAAAAAGTATTAAATGCACAGATTAAATCAGACACACTAAAGAAAATTCCAAATTTGAAATATTGATCTAGGGATCTTGGTTGAATGCACTACTAAAATGTTTAAATGCATTACGGAAAACCACAGATGTACTAAAACAAATTTTTATGCGCTGCAAGAATGCTTGTACGCGCTATTTCATTAAAAATTGAAGAAAAATATCATTTTATCTAGACAAATCTATTTTTAAAAAAATTAAATGCATAAAAACAATACGAGAGGTTTCCAGGAGTAGTTATCGGAGGTCCATAGTCTGTTGGCTGTTGATACCATCGACTGCGCTCAAATCTGTGCTCCCTATACGACACCACCATTGTCATAGCTCAGAAGACTCAGAGGGTAAAAAGTAAAATGAGGAGGTGAAAATGAATAGTAAAATTGACTTTTCACCCCCATATATAGCCTTTTTAACCTAAAAGGGGTGCTTTTTAGTAGAAATTGACCCATGACCCAAATTAAACACCTAATTAGCCAAATCAGGGGCATTTATCATTAGGACATCATAAAAACAATATCATAAATGAAATCAAAATTAACGCATTATTGAAAACATTCAACAAAATTGATCAAATGTAAAAAATTTCACCACAATCAAATTTCATTTCATTTCCGAGGGGGCATACACTTGGATCATCAGTGATATCATTGACATAATCAAACCAAGGACACAACCTTTAAACCTAATTTTTTTCGCATTTATAAGTGGGGCATCAAAATCAGCAAATCAGGTCAAATCGGGCATCACATCAGAGATCTATCATTGAAATGATCATCGAGGACATTAATCAATCAAAAATTTATCAGGAATCTGCATCTATTATCAGTATCAAAATCAATCATCAAAATTAGAGAATCTGCATTAGGACATCAGACAATATTTGAACTAATGCACTTTGCATATCGATTCAAAGAGGGGCATCCATAATCACCTAAAATTGGTCAAGATCAAATTAAGTGAGCAACTAAGGCAAAATCAAAGTATTAATTGTAATCAAGCCAAAATCTAATAATAATTAAAAATTAAAAGCCAAATAAATCAAGACAAATTATTTAATTATGCAATTAATCTAATTAATTGTATAGTTCAATTAAAAATCAAATCAACCCATATAAGGGGCACACATGGCTAAACAAATCAATTAAATTCAATTAATTAATTCCTAATTTCCCTCACCCACCACATGGGAGGAAAATACCTCAACCAATAGGAATTAAGGATTGGACTCACATGGATCAATTCAAGATCGAATCTCAATCACTCATAAGGTGAGAGCATCTTGACCACTCATTTTGTCTCTTTGTCCCAAGCTTTAAGGAAACCATTTAAATTGTCCCTAATGTTGAAACCATGGACTTAACTCAAACTCAATAATGATAACTCAAATCCACCCCTTATGCTTGCAAAAATCTATAAAAGAAAGGTTAAAATCAGGAGAATGGATCCACACATCTGAGAATTGCGTTAACGCTATTGAGAATCTTAGCTAGAAAGACATTTTAACATAATCTGAGCATTGTTTTGAGTAAAATAGGCTTGAATTCTTTATCATTTAGCTTCATTCTCTTTTTAAGGCTATCACTAATGGAAGCTTGCTGAGAGCTTAGTATAATCATACTTAAATAGAGATCCATAGAGTGCTTATTGGCTTTATTTGCATTAAATAGATCACTGATTGTGGTAATTTAGTTTATTTTATTCATTTATTGTCAAACTAACCCTATGAAGGTACTTTCCTAGTACACAGTAAATAATCCAAAACTATTGTAAAACCAACCTTTAAACTTATGAAATTTAGATGTGTACTTTTCATATTTATATTTTAGCTCCTTACACAAATACACATATTAAAAAATACAAATTAAAATAAAATAATCAAAACAATGATCTAAAATCCACACTTAACAACTATATAAACTAAAATAATTATGACAAAATTTAAATTAGTAATACCCTTTAAATGCCCTAAGTTTAATTATGTTCATTTTGTTATAGCCCTAGGAATTGGATTTTACCTTGCAAATTATCCATTGCATACAGGCTGAAATGTATGATGATTCAACTACTTAATTGCCCATTTTATGAAGGTTAGAATATAAGATATATCTTTTGCGGATGTTAGTTTGTTAAGATATAGTGGAATTTAATTTTTAATGACTTGCCAACTCTTTTTGGTACTGGGTACATGCTAATATTATTGTTAATGGAATCAATCATGTTTCTTTTGTTGATTTTGAGATTCGACAAATCAAATGACAAGTCAAGTTTATGTAATGAAGACAATCATGACACAAGTTCTAAGGTCTTCTTTGCTAGTTGGAATGGATTGGGCAACAAGGACATAGAAGTTAGTTCAGTTTCAAGTTTATTTAAATTGTAATTATTTTGAAATGTATTGTTTTGTCATTTAAGCTTTGTAAGTTGTAATTCACAACTTGATAAATTGTTATTTTGACTCTATAAACTAATATGTATCTCTGCTGATTGCTATTGCTATTTTATTCTCTTAGCATATTATAACTGCCTCTCTATTTATATTAATTTAATTTAATTTTTTTTAGTAATATCCTAAAATATACAAAAGTATGAATAATTTATAAAACCCATATCTTAAGTTTCCTATCACCTACCAATTCTAACACACATTATAGAAATGCAATTTTACCAAATATCTTCTTAATGACTAACCACCATATTAATCTATTACAGTAAATTGCATCTAGTGTAAATTTTATTCCAAATTCTACATGGTGGAGGAAGTTGAATAAGTAATGTCATAAATTCCATGCTTGGTCACCGTCCTTCCATTACAATCCTATACTTCAACCATTCTTTATAAGCTACGTGCTCCCTATTTCCATCACAAACCCCCCAATTATTTAATCAATAATTCTCCCTAATGTTACAAAATCTGATATCACTATCACTCATTCAACACTCTATCAATATGACTCAGTGTCTCACCAATTTGTATTAATATATTCCTCTAAAGTTTATGGTCTCCCAAGTAGAAGACATGAAACATTTTAATTGTTCACCAAACTCTTTTTTTAATTAATTTTAACAAATCCATGTAAACGTCATTGAGATATAAGGTTTTGTTGAAGGGGATGTGATGTATTCACGTGAGAGGGAGAATAGAGTTGTATTATTGCTCATTCTCAATGGGGACAAGGTCATTCTCAATCACCATCTTCAAATGTCAAAATTCAAGCTAGATATCCCCAAATCTAAGGGTGTAAATCTAGTTTCTAAAGGTATATCGTTTTAATAATTCGACAGCTAGCTACAACTCTAAATTATTATTATTTTCAAATAAAACAAAATGGAAGCCATGGCAATTGTTTTTTAAGACAATGTCTATGTTGGCGTAGTTATGTATCCATCACTTATATATGTTTATTGAGGTAGTTAGTTTATCTTTTAGTAAGGTTTCTTTTGTTATTTTCTCATTCTAATTAATAAGGAAAGTCTAACAAGTTATTTTTTTATGAAAGTCAATTGATCACACTCAAAACTCAATATAACCAATCATATTTTAATGTAATACAATTATTTAATTTCATATCATTTGAATACAGCTTTATAGCATGAGGTTTGTGTTTAGATTGATTGAACATACATAATCTTTGACCCTTGTAAATAAAAGGAGTAAGATATAAGATATGGAAATATTTTTATTCTAGTAAGGAGCTCTAAGATTATAGAGAGGGAGATAGTTGAATCTCTTTTCTTTGGAATCAATTTTGATTAGTGTTCTTCATCATTCACTTTTTTATTGTGAATATTGTGTGTAATTTATGTTGTTTTGATTGATAGATTAGGTTTTGGCAACAATTTCTTAGATTTTAATTTTAAAGTTTAGAATGAATGTCTAATTTATAATGGTTTGTGTTCGAGTGATCATTTTTTAGGAGCATCAATCCGTTCTAAAATCTTTATACATAGATTAATTCTTCACAAGAATATGAAAATGTACTGAGTTAAAAAATAATGTACAATAGCCTTGATTATGTGCTTATAAAGGAAAAGGTAGAAATAGGTAGATGCAACTACTCTAACAAATACTAAAAACTACCTAGGTTATTAAATATTATTTTGCCTAAGTAAGCTTAAGTTAGGAGCCAGTGGAAAATATATCCTACTTATCAATTAATTTACTCTGATAGCTTGTATAAATTGCAAGTCTAAGAGTGATTTATTGTTTGGGTACAATAAAGAGTTGGTTAGTCTCTCATAAATTTAAGGTGCATCTTGTAGCAGGGATCTACTCATTGGTTTCAGAAAGAAATAAAATTGAGGAGAGAGTAGAGGTTTCTATAAAAATATATAGAGAAATTTTGAATGAAAAAGATGCAAAGTAGGCCTTCAAGGCCACCATAATTGAGGTGAGGATTGGAGGAAATATTGGGAATGGAGGACATGCAAATGAGAAGAACCCATCTAAAGCTTGAGAAAATGGTAAGTGTCATTTCTTGAATGGAACTCTCTACATTTTTCCAGCTAAAGACATGCTTGAAGCCATTAGGAAAGAATAAAATTGGTTAAAGAGTGTGGTTGTGTTTTTTCCTGTGTAGATAAGGAGAATCCTCCTAAAAAAGAAGGAGAATCCTCCTCAAACTTTGTTACAATTAGTTAGTAAATGCTTGGATTAAAACACTATGAGTCTACATATTATTTTGTAGATTGACTCAGATTATATATTATTTTCTTAACAACTATTGAAAATGGTTCTTAGTAAGTAATTTTAAAATATTAGTAAATCCTTGTGTAGAGATATTAGTTCATCTCCCAAGTCATGCCTACAGGAGATGTTATATTTCTATATACATAGATGGGTAAATGTAAAAATGTGTCACCCTAAATGTGGTATTTTATACTAGAGTTGGTGAATCTTATAGAGAATATTTTGCAAGTTAAGGAAACAAGGAGTACATTTATCCCATTTGAACACAAGAATATTAATGTCTATAGGTTCAAGGACATGGATCTTCAAATTTGTCGAGTTTCAACTAGAAAAGTGAAAGGAAGTTAATGTAAAGATATAACTTCCTACACTAACCATGAGAGGAAGTTTATGCAAAAAGGTATAAATATTTATAATATAGTTACATAAACATATTAGAAATTAACATAAATAGAATGCATACCATAACACAATGATTTATGTGGACAAAGGTCTTTTTGTTGAAAAACCTCACACTCCAAATTGTACCCAATAAATCATTCAAAAATCATCAACATGTTACAATGTGTGTAGACAAATCTTCTCATAGAAGCATCACTAATCAAGATCTAGAGGCAATTAATATCTATAAAACTCTTAGTGATGTGCAATTTCCAGAGATTTTGTGTGTGGTTGAGTTGTGGGGATCTTTGACATATGCAGTGAAAAGAGTTTTTTCCTTTGTGCTTTTGAAGGCTAATTCTATGATCAAACATCTTTAGGTGGCATGGTTTGTGAGATATGGCTTGATCTTTTCTAACTGGTTGTGTTCTTCAGTTACTGGTTCCATGTGTGTTTACCAGTTGATCATGGAGGATTACAATTGATTATTTTGAGTGATGGAAATGTATGACATTGATTTCAAGGTGGGCCTATCTGTGGCCAATGTAGTGGTTGGATGACGCCTGGTGAAATAATTAATATTGTAATTATTTGGGATTTAGGCCGACTTGGTCTATTACATTTATCTTGGGATATGTAATAACTTTAATGATGACTTATGGTGGCTAGTGTGTATAAATTTAGGGCTTGCGATTGTAATTAGGAGAAGAATGGAGTATCCATGAGAGTGTGAAGGGTAGAAGAGATCTGAGAGAGGATTTCTCTAAGGTTAGAAATATCAGATGAGGATCTGAACCTTATTTTCCATTGTATGTGGTCGTAACCAAAAAGGCCTTACAACCTGGCATGTTTGATGTAATTGGATGTTTTCCTGATAATAAATGAGTTGTTATTTGGTTGCATCTTGATGTATTACTTTCTTTTTCCAATGTGTTGACTCTTCCTACAAGATTGGACATCTTCTTTAGAGGTCACTCCGGTCTTGATTTCATCAAGTTGTATCAGAGCATGGTTTGATCTTGCGGTGGTGTGGATACTTGTGCTTGAACTTACGAATCTTCTAAGGCATTTTTTGTGAGGCGACATAGCGTAGATCTGACTCGCATCAGCGAAGGGCTTGCACAAGGTGGTTCAAAGGGATTTACTGTTCAAGGTTAAGTTCTTGTGATGATAGGAGTGAGTTGTAGATTTTGGAGTGATAGATGTCTGCTCATGTGATTGCATATCTGGTGTCCTAAACTTGCAAAGTTCTAGATTTTTTGTTTGTGGGGTGGAAGAACTAAGGATCTAACCTACATCATCAAATAACTTCTACAAGGTGATTAGGAAGGATTTATTTCTAGTTACCAGTTGTGGTGGATGAAATGAGATATTAGATATGTGCTCCTGAGCTTGCGGTCCTGTGAATGGTATTTTGTGGGGTGGTAGAGTGTGGATATAACCTATGACTGTAGAGGATTTATGCCAGGATGGATCAAAGAATATTTTTTTCTACTGATGGTTATGAACCTAGGAGGGAGGTGAATCCCATGAATAATCCCTAATTTTTTGGTGAATAGATTTTTGAATTGAGGAAGTTTGCGAAGATGTTCAGTAGATAGTCAAATGTGAGGCAATTGGAATCTTGCAATCACATCGTCAATCTGAGGTAGTTGCACCTTGGGAGAGAAGGGAAGAAGCAGATGAGAAATATTGGCCGGTTGGTGGAAGGTAGGATCTTTAGCTGACTTGAGAAGAAGTTGGAGGAGATTTACGATAAGCTTGAGGCTCGCTTAGATGGTTGAATTGCAGTTAGCATTTATTGATTGAGAAGAGGATTGTTTGGTTAGTCAAGAGGCTTTTTTTGAAGAGAAGAGGGAAATTTTGGATTGTTCCTGAGGTAAACCTTGAGGAAGTCAACCCTGAACTTTCTAAGGTTGAGGTGGTAGATGGAGTTGGTTCTCATCATCAAATGGATGGATCTGATGTGAAACTTAAAGAAATTCTTGGTCATGGTAATGAGATTGCTAGAGATGTTGAGGAGGTTGATGTTGCTAAAGTTGGAATTGACATTCCTTTGGCTGAATTTGATGACCTTGTTGATGTGGTTGATGAGTCTGATGTTTTTTATAGTATGGGTGTTACTATTATTGAGACTCTTTGTTGTATGCATGGTGTTGTTGTTGGTGAGTTACAAAATGACTTGGTTCAATTGAAGGGTGATTTGATGTAGAAATCATGTGATCTATGTGTGAGAGTTTGTATACTAATGGAATTGTTGATGAATATGAGGACGTGATGGATAAGGTATTCATTTGTGATGATGATCCTGTTGTGGGTGATGATTTACAGATCTGGTTTGTGGTTATATTGTTGATCATTTTTTTGTTGATGCATTCTGGTGATTTTCTAACCAGTTTTTTCCTCTCAGCTAGTGTGTTGACTAGTTGGATGTTGTGGAGTGGTTTCTTGTGTACCAGTCAGTCTTCTTGCATTTGAGGATTGGGAAATTGATGGTCAAGCTAAGGTGGTGTTTGGATTTTCTTGTTGGAACAAAGTGTGGGACACACTTTTCTATTTACCCTACGTGTTTGATGCATGGACATCTTGTGATCCTCATAGTTGGAGAAATTTCCTTGTGGTTTGATAGATTTCCTTGTTATTTTGCATAGTTTCTAGAGAGTTTGTGTGCAGTTGAGTTGTAGGAATCTTTGGCATATGTAGTGAAAAGGGTTTAGTCCTTTATGTTTGTGAAGTCTATGTCTATGATCATGCCTCTTCAAGTGGTGTGGTTTGTGGTGACTGATAGGGAAAGTACTATACACTTTTCATTTAAGGTGGGGTTCGAGGCAATACTTGAAATTGTTTTTGGGGTGTTAACTAGTCAAGTGTTTTTGAGTTGACACGTTAAACATTTCCCTAGGTTGACTTGTCAAGCTTTTCCCTAGGTTGAATCATCAAGTATTTTTAGGGTTAACTTGTTAACCGACATAAGAATTTTTATAATAACTTAGGGTTTTCTCAATATATGAGAATTTCATAGCTTCTTGCAGTGGTATTGAATTGCAAGTGATTGCATATTGTAACAAGCTGAAATTACTGGATAATAAGATTGGACTCTCAGTTTGGTGGATGTAGCCCAAGGTTGGGTGGACCACGTTAAATCTTTGTGTCTTCTTGTTCTACTTATGTGTGATTTATTCCTTTGCACTATTGAATATATTTTCATGTAACTGTTAAATTTATGTATGCTAATCCTTACAGTTTGTGAGATCTAGCTTGATCTTTTCTTACTAGTTGTGATATTTAGATTACCAAATCATTGAGTGTTTACCTGTTGATCATGGAGGATTGTGGTGGAAGATTCTGAGTAATAGAAATGTATGGCATATATTTCAAGGTGGACCTATGTGTGACCGATGTGGTGGTTGGACCATGCCTGATGAAATAATTAAATGTTGTAATTATTTGGGATCTAGGTTGGCTTGGTCTATTATGTTTGTCTTGCTATATGTAATAACTTGAATGTCAACTTGTGGTGGCTAGTGTGTATAGATTTAGGGTTTTAAATTGTAATTGGCGCAACAATGGAGTTTCCCTGGGAGTGTGAAGGGTAGCAAAGAGCTGAGAGAGGATTTCTTTGAGGTTAGACAAATCATAAGAGGACTTGAACCTTATTTTCTATTGTATGTGGCCATAACCAAGAAGGCTTTAAAGCCTAACATGTCTGATGTAATTGAATGTTTTCCTAATAATAGATGAGTTTTTATTTGGTTGCATCTTGCTTTATTACTTTCCTTTTCCTCTATGTTGACTCTTGATGCAAGATTCGACATCTCCTTTGGAGGTCTCTCTAGTCTTGACTGCATTGCTTAGAGTACATCACAATACATAGTCATAATGCAATACAATATTAACATAGGGTTAACCTTCTAGGGAAATAAAAACACACACAATATCTATCATAGATCTACAACATAATGATAAATGGTCAAGATTTACAATGAAAAATTATACATCAAATGTGGCTTTTGGGGGTACCTTCTTTGAACCTTCGTTGAGGTGCATAGCCGTCAGGCCCCCTTCCTCATAACCCCCCATGATAATTTATCAATAGTAACCTTTTATTATTGAAAAATGGAGACACCATTTTCTCAACAAAAAAGAACCTATATTTCTATGAAATTTAATCCCAAGGAGGTTTCATGCCTATTATCTCTATAAGAGGGTTTTTCAAAGGATAAAAGATGTATCTTTAATTATCAAGCTAAAAAATATTTTTAATATTAAATAGTGGAGAAATTACAAATTCACATAGATGATATCCAACGTTCCCAAAATTGATTAAGAAATGATAAACCTAAAGTTTTTTATTGAGGACATGTGAAGGTTTAAAAGCTAGAAAAAAGAACATTTAATAAGAAAACCAAGGAGGATGTGTTGAAATATAAGAATGAATCTCAATACATCCCTATTTAAAAGAATACATTATGAATTATGCTTTGACATATTCAAAGAAAAAATGATTTCATAAGAAGTTTAGAGAATCCAATTCTTTAGTGCCTATTAGTGTTAAGAAGATAATGGAACTTAAGGGAACAAGAGTTATGAATGATATATAATAATTTTGAATACAAAGAAACACTTTTTCAAAATTAAGTTCTGAAAGATAGTGTTGAGAAATATGAAAGGAAAAAGAGAGGGAATAAGGATGAAAAATCCCAAAAAGTAGGTAAAAGGGGAAGGAAGACAAAGTTTAAAAATATTTTAATAGGTTTATTTAAGAACCAGAGGTCCCATACCTACTCAATAATCTTAATAAATATAAACCATATGATCAATTACATTAGAGATCTCACAATTTTCATTAAAAATTTTGCATAGCTTGGTCACTACCTTATGCCTATTGTTGAAGAACATATTAGAATTAGGAGAGATAGGTATTGAGAGGGGAGGGGTGAATCAGTGCCTTCAAAACTTTTACATGTAAACCTTTCAGATAAATAACTGTAAATAGTGATAACCAACCAAAACAACTTGAATCTAATTGCATGTATCAATCATTCATTTAACTTATGAAAGTAAATAACATGACAATCACATGACACAAGTATTTTGGTTACACATAAACCCTTGTTAGAAGGTAAAAACTGCGGTGGGGATGACACCCACAAATTCTTCACTACTACAAATAGAAAAGGTTTGCCTGTTAGGGCTACAAGTTTTTGATCACTTCTGATGATCTCACCCTATTAGGAGTGACATATTAGATCAGCTAGACCTACCTAGTTATAGGATTTTAGCAACACTACTGAAGTGTGCACTCGGTTAAGAGATTTACAAAAGACTGTTAAGTCTACTCTGTTAGGAGATTTTATCCAAAACTCTATTACAATTGTCAGAAAGCAATAGGTAAATATTTGCTAATTGACAACACAATTGTTTGATTATAGATCTATAAGTGCTCATAAAATGTCACCTTAACTGTGATGAATCTCTTCTCTAAATCTTCTTGGTAGCCTCTTCTGATTCTGCCAATCTGATATCCTCTGTACTCTGTTATGCTTTGTTAACTGATAGACTTGAAGTTAGGCAATTGCTTCAAGTGCTCCTTGATTCATATATCAGCTCTCTCAAAAATGATGTGAACACACAAAATATATAGTGTTCTATTTTTACCGCTTAAGCAAAATTAGGTTATACAACATAATCATAACCCTAAGATCTACGGTGTATAATAATAACCTAGATCAACTATTACAAGAGATATATATTACATTTAATGTTCCTCGATCTTGGTAAAATGTTTTATGAACCGTTGTAACTATTTGCATAGAAGTGTGTGCCATTTCTAATTACTATGCCACACTCTGTGATCATCAGTAAACACTGTATAAATTGCTTGGTGTATACTGCGATGCTTGGTGTTTACTAACTGTCGATCTCCGTGTCTTCTGGTGCTCGGTAAACTGTCTGTTGCTCGATAAACTGTCTTACCGATGAGTCTATTTTTCTTCTAGTTACCGATACGCTCAATGTAAGTAACTGATCAATATCTTTACAGATTTTTGGTACTAATGACAACCTTAAATGCTCAATAGAGATAACAATCTCCCCCTTTGGCATTAGTATCAAAACTCCGAATGTATATAGACAAAATTTTCATAATACCTTATATCTCTACCATATACATATACAAAAATTTTCTACTAAATACTTAGTACTCCCCCTCGGTGCATGCTCCCGATAACATGTAGTATACATAGCAACTATGTACATATTTGGCATAAAAACTGATACATTGTTTTCCCCCTTTTTGATAATAATGCCAAATACAAAAAAAATATAGTATACTCACATCTTGTCAAAAAAGTGCTAGTGGGTTTTCTTCAGTGACTCCAAGAGGTTTTCCCATTCCTCTTTCAAGTGGGTAAGAGCAATATGCTCATGACCGACTTGTGCATGCATGTCAACGATATTTTCCAACACTGAAATTTTAGGTGTTGCAACGAGTTGTTCTGCTTTGACAATGTGGGTCTCAAGAATTTTCAGGTAAGGTAGGAGTTCTTTCTGTAACTCAGTAGCCTGAACTGTTATGTGCTCTTCTTGTTTCTTCAAATTTGCTATAAACCGTCGGAGTTCCTGAACTCAGTGAATATGCTTTGAGAAAGCATGAGGCTCAGTTATAGCTGCATTTGTACTCAACTAGATTTCTACTTGTAATCCTTTGATCTTTTCACTTACTTCAGCAGTGAATGTGTCTATAGTACAAAGCGTCAGTAAGAAGTTACAAATTAACTGGGTGATAGTTTTGATTTCAATGATTACCTTAAATAATTTGACCTTCTGCAATGCCACTTGGAGGTTTATTTTCACTGCTAGTGTGTGTTGTATCCTGGATTCTGCCCATTCTTCAATTCGTTTATCTGCATCAGTGTCAGGGGTATTGATCTTCTTGGTAAGTGTAGCAAGTTGATCTATGATAGGAGTATCTTCATCAATGTTTACCTTAGGTACTACATGTTGTAGGATATCCCTCACATCAGTTAATACTTCTTTTCTTTTGTCTTCTTGCTTCAACTTCTCTTGTGCTTCCTTTCTTGAGCATAATTCCCCATATTTACTCAATTCTTCGGGGCTTAGGGTCCTCGGGTCACACTCAGGGATAATTATTACTTCTTCTAGGGTGACCGACCCTTTTCCTTTCTTCTTCTTCTTTGATACTGGAGCTGACTTCTTTTCAATAACTGCAATAGTTTTATCTCCATCCTTTGGAGTATCCTTCCTGGTTAACACATGTTTTTTCTTCTTCTTCTCCTCAGTAGTTGTAGTCTCGGTTGATATAGTAGGAGTCTCGAATGTAGTGTCAGGTGGGATCACCTTAGTTTCCTTTGTTTCTTTAGTTGTCTTTGCCTCGGTGGAAGGTGCCTTTGTTTATGTAGGCTCATTTGTCTCTGTAGGTTTTTCAAGTTCTTGTACCTTGATTATGTTGTTATTGTGCAAGGGGTCTGAGCCTTCAGGTTGTACTTGCGAAATGATCTCAGCTGCTTCTACAAGTACATGTAGCTTACCTGGTAGTGATGTAAGTAGACATTCAGTGTCTAGTGCTTCATCTTGACTTGGTGCAATATTTACATCTTCATCTTCATTGTCATCAGGATCACCATTTGTGATGTCTTCAATGAATACATCGTCATCGGTGTTCTTCTGTAGTTGAATTTTAACTATATCTAGTGCATCCTGTGAAAAACTTATTTCTTCCTTTTGATCAATGATATCAATTACCTCAGTAACTGATTTATCAGTGCTCTTTGATTTCTTTGTTGTTCCTTCATCAATACAAATGCCTTTACCTTTAGAATTTTGTCTCTTCTTAGGCAAGTTTAGGAATGCTTCTTGCTCAGCCTTTTCTTCATCCTTCAAAATTGATGTCCACATAGAATCAGTTATGGTGTCCATATTTGCTACATTTTCATCCATTATCATCAAGGCTATGTTCTTGATATTAAATTTTTCTTGGTATTTGGTTAAATAATCACTAACTTCTCCAAAGCTTAGATGTGCAGCTGCTCAAACTAGAGAGCATTCTCTCTTTCTCTTCTTGTTATCTAGAGCAATAGCCCATCTGTCAGTGATATTGTCATCCAACTTCTTCGGTAATGCACAAGCAAATTCCATTGGAACTTTCTTGAATTTGATCATCATTTGGATGACGGCCTCTTCTATCTTGGTTTGTTCTTCATTTGATAACTTGTCAAATCTATCTAGTGAAGGATCGGTGAGGTCTCCATGTTCAATTATGTCTTCAATAATCTCATCTATTGTCTTTGTCTTATTGTTGACCACTTTGAATTGATTGACATCATCTTCAGTCTCTATCTCCTCAAGATCTTCTTTATTCCTTATGTATTTTCTCCTCTTCTTTGGTGTCTCAACTACAACCTTGTTCTTCCTTTTGATATATTTCTTCGTCAGTGTAGCTGCCCTTCTTTTTGTTACTTTTACTACTTCCTTATCGGTTGATGCTGCTGCAGTTGACGATCGTGTCTTCATACCTTCATGTATAGGTGACTACTACATTATAGAAATTTTAGGTGGAGGAACCAGTGTGGGATCTTCTTCTTTATCAAACTCAGTCTCCTCACTATCATATGCTTTGTCAGCTAACTGTAACTGACCTTTGGTTGCCTATTCAATTGGTGTCTCTTCAGATGCCTCAGATGCATCTCCATATCTAGCAGTAAGGTTTTTCTTCATCTTCTTCACCTTTCTAGTTATTTTACCGATCTCTATATCTGTTGAAATTCTAGACTTTGCCTCTTCATACACTCCAAACCTAGTGGCTATGGGATCCTTTGGTAATGCAAGTAGTGCATTAATAGATTTCAGAGTGAAATATCAGTTTATTTCATAACCCATCAGTGCCAACCATTTTTTTTTAGGTTCAACTACTCTTATCACAGTAAAGTCTGTGTTGACTACAAAACATATGTCATTTTCAAATTTCTCAACTAGTTCCCTTGGAATTCTACTTCTCTTATGCATCTTAGTCTAAAACTCTTTGAAACATGCATCAAATTCTATGTTTAATCTGTCTCCTAATGACATCATCATGTCATTGATTTGAGCTGTTATCAATTTACTTTACCGATGCCAAGTACATATTTTTGTATATAGAAAAATATACAACCAAGTATTATTCCAAACTTACAGGTATTTGACTTCTTTTCCCTTATTGTCTTCATATTCTCTTATATTTGATGAAGTAGTACCTCGGCAAGATCAACCTGGTGATCTTTCTTCATGATTTTGTATGCCATGTCTACTGCACTGCTGGGTACACTGTTCGGTCTGCTCGATTGAAATATTTTGTACCTAATCATGTGTGCTGCAAATTTGATTGCAGGGTCTCTGATTGATGAAATCTTTAATGCTCTTCCATCCCATTGTGCTCCAATATTTTTCTCAACATCATGTCGGGATGAGCTTTGAAAAGCTTTTGCCTTGTCAAATGTGGGATAGCCAGTTACCCTACTAACCATTTTCTTGGTGACCTCTATTGGTTTGTCCAGCCAAAATTTTCCATCATGATATTTGCTTAGAATGATTCTTATCCAATCTGTCTTGAATGATTGTGGATAATGTACCATACATGATAACCCTAATTTCTCAATCTTCTGGTGTTCTATTTTCAATTTTCTGTCGGTGCCACATACTTGTTGATATCTTGCAATAGTCTCAAATGCTCTGATTTCCCCAATCTTGCAATGAATATATGATCTTACATCTTCTATCAATAAAACTCTTTCTGATATGCTTGAAAAAGTGCCCATTAAATCTATCTATGATGCGACCTTGGGATGCGGCTTGAATTTAGGTTCTTCAAATTGTGCTCTCATGATAAGTTTTACTTCCTCCTCAAAAATTTGTGATTTGCTTGCAAATGATGTTGATGCCATAAATCGATTCTAGGGTTTTGGCAAGCAATAGGTTAAAACATATTTGATAGCGAGTGAACTTACTTGAATGTGTCGAAGAATGCTGTCGGTTGGATCTAAATTTGCCTTGAATCCTTCTGAAAAATCTTTTAGCTCGAACACTTCTCTGTGAAATCTTCATTCTTTGAAATCACAAAGTAACAATAGACTCTATTTCCGTGTATTTATAGACTTTTGATATTCCCGCTCAAACTTTTATGCAATAAATGCATGACCTAACTTTTGATACGAAATGGTTGTCAGCTTGGTGACAACTAAAAGTCTTGACTGCTTGGTTAACATAGGATATCTTCATCGGTTGATACATGGTTTCGGTTAACCTTAAATAGTGATTACCAATGAGTAACCAACTCTCGGTCTCTCTTTTACCGATTGTATAACATTGTTAGCTTATAACATATAAACCATAGTGCATCTTTATTCATGCTGATTTGGTATTAGTACATCATGTATAAGGAACTGTATGTAAAATGTGATCATTTAGAAATGTCAGTCCCATACATACCTTTTCACTCTTAAGTGGAGGTGTCGATGTCACCCAATCCAGTGGATGAGGTTTCACCGACAATGTTACTTGACTCAGCATTCTCATTAGATGCCTTCTTCCACATAGTTTTCCTTAACTTCGTGATATCTGCGATAGTATATCCACTCTCAAATATATGGTTTTCATCTGGTGCTCGGTCTCTGTAATTTTTTCTTAAATGATCGACCCTATGACAATGCATACTTTTCATTCCAGTGCTTGTCCAGCTTCTCGATTGTCCAATTCGACTCTTCCTGTAACAATTTGTTGCAATGTGTCCATATCTACCACAAGCAGTATAGTTAGCCTATGTATTATAATCCCAAACATAAGAGTTACCTTGTCTCTTTGGTTGATAGGGCTTTCATTGTGTTTGCTGCTTAGGAGTCCATACTTCATCTTAGCCTTACACTCTCATGCAGTATGTCCATGTTTATTACAAGTATAGCATATGTTCTCCACAGTAGTATTGTTAGCAATATCATTCTATTTAGCTCTGCACTCATATGCTGGAAGTCCAAACTTACCACAATAATAGCAATATCCATTAAACTTAGGAGTGACAAGAGGTTTACCTTGTGCTTTGCTTCTACACACATTAGATGTATGTCCTAGTTTGCCACAGTGATAACATGTCAACACTTTAGGTTTCTGATTTGGATTGTTGTTGACTTGTTCAGGTTGTTGTGATGATTCTCCTTCACCAGTGTAGCCTATTCCAATTCTACTTCCAAATCTTCTTTGATTAGTCAAAAAGTCATCAATCTTCTCAGAACTTTCCTCAGCAAGTTTCTTCATTTCATTCTGTTGTTGTTGATTTTTCACTTCATTCCTCAGCTTCTCATTCTCCTCTCTAAGTCTTGCAACATCATCTAGTCTTCTTGATAATTCTGCATTTACTCGGTTTACCTCTTGATTCACAGTCATCATTTGATTAGTTACTTGGTAATGTTGGTCAGTGAGTCTCTATATCTCACTCTCTTTTGCTTGAAGTTGTTCAGTCATCTGTCTTCGGTCTTCAATTGCTAGATTCCTTTCTTGCTTGGCTTGTTTTTCTTTGTTCATAGTTTCTATCATTCTCACCATCTGAGATTCTTGACCAATTTGTAGTAGTTTCACTTGATCAGTTAAGTGTTGATTCTTTTTAGACAATTCAGCAATTATGCTTTCAAATCCATCAGAGATGCTTCCAGAACTAGATCCAATATGTTTAAACATTTTATCAATGTGTTCTTCATGGTAACCATGTTGAACTAACCACCAACGTCTCCCTTCAGGATTCGTGACATGGTTTAACAACCTCCTGTGTCCTATAAGTCTAGTGGATGTATCGGGCATTAATAGGTCGATCTTTTGGTGCAATGACAACCACTACTTGTAACAAGTGGTATCAGAGCTTGGTCACAGGTTTGAATCCCCTCAGGTGACGTTGAGGGGGGGATTGTTGGACTAACCACCAACATCTCCCTTTGGGATTTGTGACATGGTTTAACAGCCTCCTATGTTCTATAATCTAGTGGTTGTATTGGGCATTAATAGGTTGATCTTTTGGTGCAATGACAACCACTACTTGTAACAAACCGATCTCATTTTGTAGTATGGCTAAGTTCTTTCTTTCAACCAATAATTTCTTCAATCCTTCATTAGCTTGTTTATACTATTCCACAAACATCTGCATTTCTATCTTCTGATTCTCAATAGTCTTATCAAACTTGTATCTCTCCATGACTTAGATCTTTACCCTTCAGTGGTTAAACTATTCAATAAGAGAACCTTCACTCTGATACCAATTGTTGGAATTAGGAGAGATAGGTACTGAGAGGGGAGGGGTGAATCAGTGCCTTCAAAACTTTTACATGTAAACCTTTTAGATAAATAACTGTAAACAGTGATAACCAACCAAAACAACTTGAATCTAATTGCATGTATCAATCATTCATTTAACTTACGAAAGTAAATAACATGACAATCACATGACACGAGTATTTTGGTAATGCAGAAACCCTTGTTAGAAGGTAAAAATTGCGGTGGGATGACACCCACAAATTCTTCACTACTACAAATAGAAAAGGTTTGCCTGTTAGGGCTACAAGTTTTTGATCACTTCTAGTGATCTCACCCTATTAGGAGTGACATATTAGATTAGCTAGATCTACCTAGTTATTGGATTTTAGCAACACTACTAAAGTGTGCACTCGGTTAAGAGATTTACAAAAGACTGTAAAGTCTACTTTGTTAGGAGATTTTATCCAAAACTCTATTACAATTGTCAGAAAGAGATAGGTAAATATCTGCTAATTGACAACACAATTGTCTAATTACAGATCTATAAGTGCTCATAAAATATCACCTTAACTGTGATGAATCTCTTCTCTAAATCTGCTCAGTAGCCTCTTCTGATTTTGCCAATCTGATAACCTCTATCCTTTGTTCTTCTCTATTAACTGATAGACTTGAACTTAGGAAATTGCTTCAAGTGCTCCTTGATTCATATATCAGCTCTCTCAAAAATGATGCGGACACATAAAATATATAGTGTTATGTTTTCGCCGCTTAAGCAAAATTAGGTTATACAACATAATCATAACCCTAAGATCTACGATGTACAATAATAACCTAGATCAACTTTTACAAGAGATATATATTGCATTTAATGTTCCTCGATCTTGGTAAAATTTTTTATGAACTATTGCAACCATTTACATAGAAGTTTGTGGCATTTTTTATTACTATGCCATTCTCTTTGATAATTGGTAAATACTGTATAAACTACTCGGTGTATATTGTGATGCTTGGTGTTTACTGACTGTTAGTGTCGATGTCTTTTGGTGCTCGGTAAACTATCTGTTGCTCAGTAAACTATCTTACCGATGAGTCTGTTTTGCTTCTAGTTACAAATAGGCTCAATGTAAGTAACCGACCGATATCTTTACAGACTTTTGGTACTAATGACAACCTTAAATGCTCAATAGAGATAACAGAACATGATTGATGCAGAGGACAATGGGGATGTAAATTACAGGGAGCTTTACATGTTCCTTACGAAGGACTAGATGATGAGGGTGATAAAAAATCCATACAAGTAGAAGGATGTCTAAGGACTTGGTCCTTATTTCTTTTTTTCTTAGTTATTGTTAGTGGCCCTTGTGGCCTTGTTTTAAACTCTTTTTCTTATTACTAGAACTATTACCTATTGTATCATCTTAAAATGGAATCACTTCCATGTTAAGAGCATTTATCCCTCTGAGTAAGTGGTCTGGGGTCATGTCAAGTGCCTTGATTAGGTCTTTGCATGGATCTGGATGTTTCCCCCCTATTCTACTTCTCTCCCCCTATTTCTAACCTCTTTTTGATAGACTTTCTCTAAGAAACTGGAGACTTTGACTTTTTGGGTCAAGGATGACCTAAAGGGTCAAGGATGACCTCGACCCTAACATAGTTCAAGATCAACCTCGACTCTAACCTATGGTAGAGTCAACCTCATCCCTGACCCTAGGTCCAAATTTCAGTTTCGGGATGTCGGGCTTTGAAAAGTTTCATTTTCCTGCTTTTGGGTCATCTGTTTCAGATTTCGAAATGGTAAACCCCTAAATTGCATTTAATCTAGGTCCATTTCTAGGGGTTAGGATTAATTGGGATTTAATTATCCAATGTCAACCTCTCTAGAAGTTTGTTCCCTACATCACTATAAAAGGAATCCTTCCTCTCTCATTTCATCCATCTCTTTTTGCCATCAAGCATCCACAAGTTTTGAAATCAAGTGCTCAAGATTTTTCTCAAGGTGATCAAGAAAGCATTCCATTCAAGTAATATTATATTCAAGCATCCAAGTTCTCCATTGAAGATTAAGGATTCAAGCATTCAAGCCTTTGAAGGGATTTGGTTTAAGCATTCAAGATTCATCATTCAAACCCTAGATATAGCCATCATGGTGGTGTGATCTTTCTTCAAGATCCTTTGTTCATCATCAAGATCAATTCATTCTTCCCTAAAGGTGGATTCCAAGCATACAATCATGGAGGTTTTGATTTACATTTTTTAATGTTATGTTCAAGCTTTCATATCAACATACTTGTTTACATTTGAAACACAATTGCATATCTATTGAATATCATAACTTCATTGTTAGATCTACTTCTACTACTTGCTAGCATTGCCTATTTCAATAACATTATTAAGGTTGATTCCAAACTAGGGTTTGACTAAGGTAAACCCCTCATCCAAACAACAAAACAATTTTTTCTTGTAGGTATAGGACAACAAATTGAAGTTCAGATCTGGATACCCTTTTTGACAAACTTCCAAGATCCACAAATAGAATTTTTGTCAGAGCTATTCCAGGTCAGGGATGACCTTTAGTGAGGGGTAAGATTGTGCCCCGCTATCTGGGTCAAAGTCAACCTGACCTTAGAAGGACAAAAGCTTTTTGGGTTTTCTTTGTCTCGACATTTCCAGTCTGGATCAGGTTGTAGAATTTCCCGAAACCGTGCACAGACATCAGAAAAAAGTGATATCTTCATCTGCCTTCTTTCGAGATAAGTATTTTTTTTTATTTAGTTTATATGTCGACAAAATTTTCCATCACACACATCATACCACTATTCACAACTATTCACCTATTACACTGGTAGTTTTTTTGGTATATCCATTAGTGACCTTGTTTAAAGACACTTATTACTATTTTGATCAATATCATAAATGGTGTGAGTGTTAGTAAAGGTTACAGTGACAACATATACTGGTCACTCTCTGTTGTTTCAAAGTTAGTTTGACTATTTTGATATTTTGTTAGTGTTGAAAATGATAATCTATTTCTTGATGCCTACTAGGTTATTGTATTAAAGGGACAACACCCTAGTTTTGATTATTTAAATATACAAAATATTAGGGATCTTGAATTCCTTGATAGAAAATAAATTTTGACATATTTTTGCAATACAAGAAGTACCTTAAGTTCTTTATCTTGTAGGAAAAGAAAGGTTATTGTTCTTTATCTTATGAATTTATGTTAAGATTTATTTGGAATAATGTTAATTTTTACTCCTCAAAACATGATAAGGGTAACTTTGAGTTTTACTCTTCAAAACATGATAAGGGTAGAGGAAGTACTACTATTATTATAAGTACAAAATGGACTTTCTTTATCATTGAGTTTAATTGTTGTTGTTCTCCTACTAAAGAGGAGTAGATACTCTTGAAAAAGTATGGTGTGAAATTCTTAATTTTTCTATTCATGATTTAAAATATTATAAGGAGAGAATCCAACTTCAAAATTAGCTTCCTTTTCATTCCCTAAGATGTAATAATCAGTGGGGATTTCAAATTCAAAAAAATAAACTCATAACTAGAGATTTGTGCAGGAAAAACATTTCGGGAAAAAAAAACCTACGCTCTAAACACTTATCTCAATTGTGTTAATTAGAAACAACAATAGATACAATACAATCTTAGAGCCAATACTCTTTTGAAATCATTCCAAAAATACAAAAAATTGGATAAAATATGTACATAAATTCTTCTCAAAAAACATCCAACCCATCATAAAAATACCAAAAAGAAACATATATAGAGAGCTCAATACAAGTGGAAATCACTCAAGGTTTGCAAAGCCAACTCATGTGTTCAAAAGGTAATTGGTGTAAAAAATAAGTTGTTTTTCTATCACCTATTGCACATAGAAACATTCAAAATCATAAACCCATGACTCACTTATAATGGTCATCTCACCATATACTACCTCTACCTCACTCCACTTGTAAAAAGTTAACATCACCATAAATACCAGCTGCCAAATAATAACTCTCCATGAATCTTCCAGCAAACTAGTTATCATTAGATTTATTAAGAGAAACTATCATAGTCCTAACATAGCAACCTATGCCACTAGTCCCCTAAATTCTAGGAATTAAAAAGTGGGTATAATAAATAATTAAATATTAGGACTTTGAGGTTGAGACACCTTAATCCTAAAATTCTCCCACATGTCAAAGGCCTATCAAAATTCAATCTCCCTCATCTTATTAGGACCTCAAGGCTTGTTAAACTGGAATATAATATGAACTTCTCTTTTCTCATTGGCTTTATCAATGCATCTACAATATTCACCAAAGTATCAACATTTTCCATCTTATAACATTCACCTACCAAGTAGACCAAGTGGGGAACCAATATTTGTTGGCCAGTTGACTATACTATTGTATATGACTAAATATAGTGTTGTCATTATGGCAACAAAGTCATATGGAGTTTTGGAGTCAGTGCACATTAGCAGAAGATCAGAATATGGCTAAGTATAAGAGACTAGACAGTTAATAGAGCACCAGTCGATCAGAGCATCGGTGAACATGTGTACGACAAAGTTATGGTATGCACCCTAGAAGATAAGTTGGTAAGAGTGTATTATTGCTAAGTGTAAGAGTGCATGATCAGAAGATACAGTATGGCGAAGATACAGACAGTGAATGCCAGAACAAAACAGAGTATGTAGCCAACTGTTGATAATTTGATTAGCGATGATATTATTGTTTTGTAAAGGCTATGCACCTATTATAATTAAGTTGTAGACATGTAATTATATTTGTTTGTAAACACGCTTGAGCCAATTCAATTGGAAGCATTGTATGTAATCAGTTATAGGCCGACCTAGTTAATTGTTTCGGTAAGCACATATAAATATTAGATGTGCCTTTGTAATAAGGCATGGAAGTGAATACAAAGAGAAGATAAGTAGAGTAGAGGTATGCGAAGAGTAGATAGAATGTATTAGAGCTTTTCAAGAGGTCAAAGCATCAGTGCATCAAAGGAACTAATCAGACAAGTAGTGTCACAACACTAGTTCATCTAGAAGATATAGTGTGTATTTGACTTTAGAAGGTGGTAGCCTTCACCAGTTGAGCAATGAGCTCTAGGATAGTATGTTCCAATCCCTAACAGGGTTATTGTAAAAGACTGCTAATAGGGACTGACCCTTAACAAGGTCACTATACTAAAAGCATTGTAAAGAACAACTCCTAATAGGGTTGCAAATATTCTAACAAGGATCACAAGACACTAGTGCAATTCTTAGTGGGTGTCAATTCACACTGAGGTTTTTACCTATTTGGGTTTCCCCATAATCATATTGGTGTTATGTGTTGTGTTTATGTATCTTGTTTATGTTGATGTTCATTTCAGTAATTAAGCATTCAAGTTAAGTTTCAAGAGTTAAGAAAAAGTAATTATATAGTGAACACTAATTCACCCCCCCTCTCAGTGTTCACATTCCTAACAATTGGTATCAGAGCTCTGGTCCTCTAAAGATAAGTTTAACCACTTGAGGAGATCAATGGGTTCAGAAGGAGAAAAGAATCTGAAGAAGAATCTTATGGCAACTCTTGAAGTCCTTGACAGATCAAAGAAAGAAGTTGAAGAACTAAATTTAAAAATCAGTGGTGCACAAGTTTTCATTAAGAAAATAAGAAAATATTTGAAAGATTGTTCAAATAGTGATCTAGGGAAGATGGTCAAGAAACTAAATGAAGAGAACACATCTCTAAAAGATCAGATTGAAGAATTGGATGATAAGCTAACTAACAATAAAGCAGTTTATGATGAACAAGTCAAAGAGAACCTTCAACTGAATGAAGAATTGAGGCAAGCAAACATGGAAATATTGGAGCTAAGAAACAACAAAGAAAAGTTAGAATCTGAATTGATTGAAGCAAATAATCACATTAATAAATTACACACAAGCAAGGATCTGATAGAATCTTAGAAGCTAAAAGGAGATACCACTGGCATTGGATTCAATGAAGCACAAAATCAAATTGATGACATGCGAGCAAGGATGAAAGCACCAAAAGTCAACACAAATGCTAAGGAGATTGGAAATCAAACTAAAGACAATATTGAACCATCTAAGGATGAGCGCAGCCAGTAGACTGAACTAGTTATGCATGTAACAAGCATGGACATATAGAAAGGAATTGTAAAGAGGTAAGACCTTTCAATAGTTACTATTATTCATGTAACAAATTTGGTCATAGAGCTATGAATTGTAGAACAAGTCAGAAGAACAAGACTCAGCACAATCAGAGAAATCTAAATCAAACAAATACAAGAAGTTCTCAGAGAATTACATGTTAGATATGTAATTATAATGGTCACTTAACTAAACAGCGTAAAATGGTAACCCATATCAATGTGTTGAGGAATTTAAGGCCTCCAATTATTTGTCACTCTTGTAACAAGGCTAGACACATCTCAAAGTTTTGTAGATCAAGAATCCAAAGCTAGGAAAGCCCTAAAGAGAGAGAAGAATCAATATTGGATACCAAAGGAGAAGTCAAGTTTTTAAAAGATTTAGAAGATGCGAGCTTGATTTGGTCAGAGGAAAAGAAGGATAAGGTTGATGAACATGTATTGGATGCATCCACAATGGACGCACCCTCTACATCTGGATAAATGACCCTCAGGGTCATAGGGGGAGCTAATTTAGCTCTAGACCCCTGCGCAACAGGTATAATTACCCTCAGAGTATGCGCCTTTTGATTTAACCTTTTGGATATTATTTGAGGCTATGTGCAAGAGTGCACTACTTGATCGATTGCAGAATGGAAGTTTGAAATTCTTAGTAAAAGTCAAGTTTATGCAGCAAGCATTAATGGCATAATTTTCACAATTTTCACTTTAAAAAACATAGAAACTTGCAGATCACTCATTGCATTCAAGTTAGAGAAATTAGAGATCACAAAAGCCCTAGTAGTTAATTGTGAATTATTGAAGCTCAATTCACCAGAAAAGAGTGTGTTTGATCAATTGCAAAGCCCTAATTTGTCGTGATGATTCAGAAGTTCTTGGAAACTGATTTGAAGCAATAAAACAAGTAAGTAATGGCTACTCCTGTTGTGTTTGATATTGCGAAGAGGAAAAGATATGTTTTCAAGAGGCACCCTTTTAAGTCTACCCTAGATGACATAGAAGGTGCATTCTCAAGAACCCCTCTGGGTGTCATGCATGTTGAAGACATTCGTGCATACATTTACTGCAAGAAAGAACCAGTTGGACTTGATAGGATTAGAGCGCACATTGAATCTATGTTAAAACCAGACAAAACCTTCCTATATGAGTTCACCTAGTTAGAGAATCATCCTATTATTGAGTTTTCTATGGCACATGAGTTCTACAAATCTGAGTGGATAAAGATCTTGTTAAGTAGAATCCATGATGACCTATTTTGGATAGGTGAAGTTCTAGTAAGAATCACAGGAGATCTCATTCATGAGATGACAGGCCTTTCTAGGATAGGTGTCATTCTTCCAGTGGGAAAGGATGTAAGGAAACAAGTAGAATGGGCATGTAAGTCAAGAAGTGATATGCCTAGAATGAAAATTGAGCCTATAGAGGAGAAAGACATCAAATTGATGTCCATGATATTAGGTTATAGGTTTCAGTGCACCAACAGGGTGAATAGTGTGTTCACGGCCACTATTCTTGTAGCAATAAGAATTGTTAGAGAAAATGTTGAGTTTAATCTATGTGAAATTATGCACACACAGCTAATTGATAACATTAAAGCCATCAAACATGATAAGACCCAAATATTTAGGTTTGGGTCTTTAATCATCTCCATGTACTTCCATATACTTGGAAAGGTCTGAGATTTGTATCTAGACAAGAGTATACCTACAATGCCACATATATCTCTTAAGGAATCTACTGAGAGTACTTTGAAGGATTACATGGAGCTGGAACTAAAGACATTCAGAATCAAAATGAAAATGAGGTACATAATATTAGAGAGTATTGTTGAGAAATACAAGGACAACATTTTCTTTATGGTAGAAATTGATATAACTTGTATGGAAGCAATTGAGCCAAGAACAAAGTGGATCCATCCACTTGGGTATGAAGTTGAGGAACCAATCTTGGAAGCCTATGCACAAGTACTAATATCAATTCCTAAGGACCCTAATGAACCTAAATGGGGAACTTATGAAGAGAAGACAAGAGAAGTTCTTGCAGTTCTTAACAGTGCAACAACAAAAAGGAAAGCATCAAAGATTACTTCTGAGATACTCAAAATTTATGGAGTAACTCAGGCAGATCTTGACAAATCAAGAGAAGAAAAGATTGCTTTGGAGATTGAGAGCGTATTTGTAGTAGAAGCTAAGGAAGATGATCCTAAGTTAAAGAAGATCAAGATTGAGAAGACTGATAAACCAAAGGATAAACAGGGTAAAATTGATGATATCAGTCCTGCGCCCACTATTACAGTTGATCTAACATCACCTCTTGAGTATAAGACAATGAACAAGAGGAAGGAGTCTGGTACAAGCCACCCATCCTCATGGGCAACTAGAAGTTAGAGAAAGAGCACTCAAGCACCTCCTCAGGTAGGATTCAGACCTAGTCTTAAAGTGTTGAGTACAAGGATTATTGAGGAAGGTAGAATTGATCAAATAGGAAAATTCTATGAGAAATATAGTGAAATAGACAAATCAAAAATTCATGGAATGATTATAAACCATATGCTAAAGTTCAAGAAGACAGTCCTAGAACTCAAGACAATGATTCCGCACAATGTGTGGAATATCTTGGAATTCTTGAAGAGATGGGCTATTGAAGATGATCTAAGGATAAGAGAAAAGATTCTAGATGAAAGCATCCCAAGTATGTTCCCTAAAAGAGAAAACATTATTGCTAGATTTGGTGAAGCCGCACCTTAGAACTAATACAAGAACATTGTATATAATGAATAAGAATTATGAGTTGGTAGCTAAAGAAATAGAGAAAGCTTTTGAGAAAGTATTTCTAGACAGGCACATGTATCCACCTACTGGGCCCACAACTCATGTACCCTCAAAGGAAGCCAAGGAGTCAGAGACCACAAAAGTGCCAATGATAGGTCCCCAGGACTTAGTGCCTATAGTAGAAACACCTATAGAGGCAACAAAGTATGCACCCATGACATAGACACAAAAGGATGACACTATCTTTATAGATAATGTAGAGATAGCATTGGTGGCCACAAACAATGACTTAGATAAATTTGAAGAAGCTTTTGTGAGTACACAAGAGGTTGAAACTCTATGTGGAGACAATTCACCCAAGCTACAAGAAGAAGTAAAAATAGAAGATCTAACAAGTGAAGAAGAAGAGAAGGAGATAGAAAAAGAGAGAGAAAAAGAGGAAGCAAAGGTAGAAGAGAAGAAAGGGGAAGAAGAGGTAAAAGGAAGTGAACCAACAGATAAGCCATCTATTGAGATGCCAATTAGAGTAAAGCAAGAAGTGATGGATAGAAATCCTATCACTCCATTACTCTCAGCATCATTGTTGTCAAGTTTTACACCAAACACCACTAGCTTGGACTCTTGGGGAGAAGAAGACCTGATAAAGATCAGTGTCTTAGCTATGGAAAAAGAAAAAGAGAAATAGGTAATGAGGAAACCCTTGTTTGTTGAATCAGTCAACATTTTAAACAACCTATTACCTTCAGACAAGAAAGTATCTAAGATCCATACTATTGATGATGTTAGCACCATCCTTACAACCTTCAAGACTAACTTCTCTAGACTGGAAGAATCTGCACCTTAAGTAGCAGAAGAGAAATATAAGAAAAAGAGATTGAGTGAACTGGTTAGTAACTTTGCACTTGACCTAAGTTCATTAAAGGTTGGTCAAGCATCTTTGAAGGAGTTTTCTACAAAGGGAAGGAAGATCATTGCATATTGTATGAACCAAGATAAGTTAACTATTGATCACTACAAGAGAATCCAAGAGCCAGATGGCATGATTGATAGTATAAGGAAATTAGTGGAAGATCCCTCCATTGATGTGAACATGTGCAATAATGTATACCAGGGGTAGATAGACAAAATAGAAAAGGCTGAGAAGGAGATGTCCAAGATAAGGACAAGGCAAACACAACTTAGGAATGCTCTTGCACCCTACCTATATGTGCTTAATTAGAACATCAAGGAGATCAATGCCACTATGGTGACATATGATCAAGGTTTGAGTACAAACTTGGAGAAGATGGAGAAGCTACAACATGCCTTATGCGCCCATCTCCAGATTGTAAATTCACTAATAGCATTTTGGAAACAAGAGACCCAAAAGTTGCAAACAACATATCCGAATGTCCTAATAGTGTAAGTACTTATAGATACATCTTTTGAGCACCTTTTTCATTAATGTCAAAGGGGGAGTAGTGTATATAGAATATGGAGTATCATATATAATGTCTATAAAAAGTATAGTACAAAGTATAAAGGGAGATATAAGTTAGAAAGAATTTTGTATAAGGGTACAGATAGTAACTTTGCCATATTACATTGTTTCCATTAATGAAAAAGGGGGAGATTATTGGTAAGTTGACTATACTATTGTATATGACTAGATATAGTGTTGTCATTATGGAAAAAAAGTCATATGGAGTTTTGGAGACACCGCACATTATCAAAAGATCAAAATATGGCTAAGTATAAGAGACTGGATAGTTAATAGAGCACCAGTAGATCATCGCACCAGCGCATGTGTGTATGATAGAGTTATGGTATGTGCCCTAGAAGATAAGTTGGTAAGAGTGTATTAATGATAATTCTAAGAGCACATGATTAGAAGATATAGTATGGCGAAGATACAGACAGTTGAAGTAGCACATACAGTGAATGCCAGAATAGAACAGAGTATGCAACTGACTGTTGATAATTTGATTAGCGATGATATTATTGTTTTGTAAAGGATATGTGCATATTATTATTAAGTTTTAGACATTTAATTATGTTTTTTTGTAAACACACTTGAGCCAATTCACTTGAAAGCATTGTATGCAATCAGTTATAGGCTAACCTAGTTAATTATTTTGGTAAGTGCATATAAATATTAGATGCACCTTTGTAATAAAGCATGGAAGTGTATATAGAGAGAAGATAAGTAGAGTAGAGGTATGCAAAGAAAAGATAGAATATATTAGAGCTTTTCAAGAGGTCAAAGCATCAACGCATCAAAGGAACTGATCAGACAAGCAGTGTCATAACACTAGTTCATCCAGCAGATATAGTGTGTATTTGACAGCAGAAGGTGGTAGCCTTCACCACTTGAGTAGTGAGCTTTAGGACAGTGTGTCCCAACCCCTAATAGGGTTATTATAAAAGACTTCTAATAGGTTCTAACCCTTGACAAGGTCACTGTAGTAAAATAATTGTAAAGAACAACTCCTAACAGGGTTGCAGATCTTCTAACAAGGATCACAAGACACTAGTGCAATTCTCAGTGGGTGTCAATTCCCACCAGGGTTTTTACCTATTTGGTTTCCCCCATAATCATATTGGTTTTATGTGTTGTGTTTATGTATCTTGTTTATGTTGATGTTCATTTCAGTACTTAAGCATTCAAGTTAAGTTTCAAGAGTTAAGAAAAAGTAATTATAGAGTGAACACTGATTCACCCCCCCTCTTAGTGTTCCTATTCCTAACAATATTTTCATGAGGAAAAACACCAATAATTAATCTTACAATAAATGATAATACTTTTAGGAATGAATTCTGAATGAGGAAGATTGTTGGAAGCCATTCTGTAGCAATTGTTGTTGCATTCATGACTATGATTGCCATTGATGTCAACACAGTGATTGTCTGGTGATTAGCAAAGAAGCAGATAATGTTTCTATTTGCGCACGTGGGATATTGTAGATAAAGTTATGCGACATTGAGGATATACTCTTTGTTATGTCATATGTCTATGATTAAGAGTGTAGACATTAATTCATTTATTCATGAAAGTTATGAGCATTTTGGTGTAAGTAGTATTCAGGCAGTGTTCCTGAATAGCGGTTTGTGGAAATCAGATGATATCTCTTAATTGGGATGGAATCTATTTTTGTGTAGTTAAAGGGAAGTTGTAGACATAGTGGTAGTGACATGGTTCACTACGCAAACTTTGAGGTCACACGAGTGAAGATTTATTGTATTTGGAAGCTGATAGTTTTGTGTAATTTTGGTGTAGCGTGTTGAATCTTTTATTTTGTAATTATATGTCGACTTATTTGTAATTATTTGAGTATGGTATAAAGGAAGGAATGTATTTACTTGTTTTAAATGAGTAGTGATGATAATATGCATGAAGTGAAGAAAAGAGCTAAATTATGAAAGTGAACTTGTGAATGAAGACATGTGAAGTACAGAGATCTGAAATTGAGATCTGATGTATCAGTGAGTGCGGTGTGGCTCAGTCAAAGAAGAGGTAACATATTATTCTTTTGAATAATGCAAAGATTATTTGGATAGTGTGCTCAGTGATCTTATCTAGAAGCTATTTGGGCAGTCGGTCCATTTGTCTTCCATAACTCCTAATAGGGTTAGAATCTTTTAACAGGGATTCAAAATCTCCTAATAGGGATTCATATGTACTGAATGTATTTCATAAGACTCCTAACAGAGTCCATCCTTTCACAAGGAATATTCATATTAGTGCATCTTTTGTAGGCATCATTCTCACCAGGGTTTACTCTTTGATCAAGAGGTTCCCTAGCCCACATATCTTGTGTTATTGTGTCATTGTGTATGAATATCTTTCTATGGTTGGTAATTATATTACTCACATGGTTTAATGTTGTTGAGGATGATAAATGTTATAATTATCTGATAACTTATTCACCCCCCCCTCTTAGTTGTCTTGGTGGACTTTACTTTCTAACAATTGGTATCAGAGCAACAGGTCCTTGAAAGAGAAGCTTAATAGCATAAGGAGATCTATGGCGAATTTCAGGAAAGAAAGCCCGAAGTTTGATGGAGTAAATTTTGACAGCTGGAAAGAAAAGATGAAGACACATCTACTATGTTTAGGACTAGGTTATTTGTTGATTATAAAGAATAATAAGACTATCATTGTAGAAGATGATCTTGAGACACGTTCTAGTGATGAGAGAGATCTATTCATGTGTAACATACTTGCAAGAGAAGCACTTTTGACAGCCCTTCCGAAGAATGAATACAGTCAGCTAAAATGTTTCACAAAATCTCATGAAATTTGGAAAGCTTTACACTCTACTTTTGAAGGTGATGAACATGCAAAGAGAGTTAGATTACATAATTGGATATGTGCATTTGAAGATATTAGAATGATGGAAGATGAATTTGTTAGAAGCTATATTGGTAGAATGTCAGAAATTGTTGCAAGGATAAAATCTTGTGGAGGGACAAAAATAGAGAATGAAGTGATATGGAAAATTCTGAGGACATTGACTCATGTATTTAAGCAGACAACATAGATGATTGAGCAAGTTATACCTTGCACTACGAACTTTACAAGGGAAACTCTTCTTGGAAGATTGGAAGCAGCAGAGATGAACCTGAGGTTATCAAGAGACCTACCTAGAATGGAAATAGCATTCAGTGCTCTTAGTATGTGACCTACTTTATCTAGAAGCATCAGTGTAAATGGAGATTATACTGGCAAGCAATAGATCTAGAAATGAGGAAGACTGAAAGATTGAAGAAGGCATTGCCTTGCTTGTGAACAGAGAGCCAGAAGGTAATAAATTTTTTTAATGTTGGACTTGTCAAGAATATGGTCATTTTGCATCTAAATGTCCTAAGAGAGTTAAGAAGCACATAAACAACTTCAAGCCTAGAAGATCTAAAGAATGTTATTATGCTAATGATGAAGACCTTGAAGCTTGTATTGAAAGAACTCTAAGTGAAAGTGATACTAAGAATAATGATGAAATAGGATTTGTAGCAATTAAAGAAGAAAATCCAGAAACTAATGTTAAGGAAGAAAAAGCCTTAGTTTCCCAAGTTGAAAAGAAAGTTGATTGGATTATAGATAGTGGTTGTTCACATCACATGAGTGGAGAGATGAAAAAATTCATAAAGTTTAACAATTATGATGAAGGAGTTGTGAGAGTTGGAAATAATGCACCTTGTTTAATTAAAGGTATATGATCTATTACTCTTGATGGGAAGACTAATACTAATGATGTTTATTTGTGGATGGTTTGAAACATAATCTTTTAAGTGTTGGACAGCTAGTTGATAAGGGATATCAAGTTTGGTTTACTGAGAAAACTTGTATGATAAAAGATAAAGATGGAAATCTGATTGGAGTTGGATCTAGAACAAGAGGTAATGTATTTCAGTTGAATCCTACTAAGATGACATGCTTGATTACTAAAATTTATGATAGTTGGTTATGGCATAGAAGGTTTTGTTATATAAATTTTGATAACATTGTGAAAGTAAGTACTACACTCGCAATAAGGGATTTGCCTAAAATTATGAAGCCTACTAACATGATTTACAAAGAATGTATGATGGCTAAGCAGAAGAGAAGTTCATTTCCTAGAAAGAAGTTCACATCTGTAGAAAAGTTGGAAATTGTTCATACAAACTTGAGTGGTCCTACCAGAACTAGAGGATTCTATGGAGAAAGGTATTTTATGATTCTTGTTGATGATTTTACAAGAATGATGTGGATTGCATTTTTGAAAGAAAAATCTGAAGCATTTGATAAGTTTAAGATCACTAAGAATAAAGTTGAGAATGAATCTAGAATTAAGATTAAATGTTTAAGATCTGATAGAGGTTGTGAATTTACTTCTAAAGAGTTTAACATCTTTTGTGAAGTGAATGGTATTAAGAGATAGTTTTCAGCCCCTAGAACACCTAAACAAAATGGTATTGCAGAAAGAAGAAATAGATTAGTGACTGAAGCAACAAGAGCTATGTTGTTTGAGAATGATTTTGCAAAGATATTTCAGAGAGAAGCAGTGTATACAACAGTATATACAATGAAAAGAGTACAAATCAGAGCAGACACAGATAAGACACCCTATGAATTATGGTTAGGACATGCACCCTCAGTTAAGTATTTTAGAATCTTTGGAAGCAAATGTTATATAAAGAGAGATGATGATATTGGAAAGTTTGATCCTAGAAGTGATGAAGGAATTTTTCTTGGATATTCTTTGAAGAGCAAAGCATATAGATGTTACAATAAGAGAACCAAAACTATTGTTGAGAGCGCAAATGTTAAATTTGATGAAAAGTTCAAAATTCAGGAAAGAATGCTTGATTATGAATCAGATGAAGAAGCTCATCCTAAACCTAACACTAAAACTACCGAATGATTCTATGAGAATAATAGCGAATTTTTAAATGAGAGTCATGCTAAAGAAATCAGAGAGGAATCTAGAGAAGAATCTACAGTTGAAGCAAGATCTAAGACCATGACACCTAACAGATATATATCAAGACATCATCCTATTGATCAAGTTATTGGAAGTTTGGACAAAGGAGTTGTAACTCAGAATAAGGTACATTTATGTTTGATTTCTCAAATTGAACCTAAATCAACCAGTGAAGCCTGTGAAGATGAACATTGAATTAATGCTATGAGAGAAGAACTAGATCAGATTGAAAAAAATAAAACATGGGAATTGGTCCCTAGACCTAAAGACAAGAATGTGATTGGTACTAAATGGGTATTCAAAAATAAGATGAATGAACAAGGAGAAGTAGTGAGGAATAAAGCAAGATTAGTTTGTAAGGGATACTCATAGCAAGAAGGAATTGACTATGAAGAAACTTTTGCACCAGTAGCAAGAATTGAAGTAGTAAGAATGTTTTTGGCCTATGTAGCTTTTAAGAAATTCAAAGTATATCAGATAGATGTGAAGTCCACATTTTTGAATGGTGAATTGGAAGAAGAAGTCTACATTGAGCAGCCTGAAGGTTTTCCTTTGACTCAAGAAGGAGACATGGTATGTAAATTGAAGAAAACATTATATGGATTAAAGCAAGCACCTAGAACTTGGTATGCAAGACTGGATAAGTATTTGATAAAATTAGGATTTACTAAAGGAACATTTGATAGCAATCTATACACAAAAGTGATTGAAGATGGATTATTGATTATAGTTATTTTTGTTGATGACATTATTTTTGGAGGAGAAGATGAGGCTAGTCACAAATTTGTTGATGAAATTAAAATAGAATTTGAAATGAGTATGATTGGTGAGATGAAATACTTTTTGGGATTAAAGATAACACAAAACAATGATGCTATCTTTGTAAGTCAGACAAAGTACTTAAATGATTTGTTGAAAAGATTTGGAATGGAGAACTGTAAACTAGTTGGAACACCTATGGTTACAGGACACAAACTATCTAGCAAAGATGAAACACCGATAGTTGAGCAAAAGAAATACAGATCCATGATTGGAGGATTGCAGTACTTGATTCATACAAGACCTGATATAGCACATTCAGTTGGGATTGTAGCAAGATTTCAAGCCAAACCTAGAGAATCACATTATGCAGTAGTAAAGAGGATATTGAGATATTTAAGAGGCACAATGAACTATGGACTATGGTATGAAAAATATGATGATTTTACCCTATGTGCATATACAGATGCTAATTGGAGATGTAGTGTTGATGATAAGAAAAGCACCAGTGGTGGAGCATTTTTCCTTGGAGGAAGATTAGTTTCTTGGCTAAGAAAGAAGAAGAATTGTATCTCACAAAGCACAGTAGAAGAAAAGTATGTAGCAGCAGAAAACAATTCTAACCAGATAATTTGGATGAAGCAAATGCTAAAGGATATTGGAATTAAGTTTGTTGAGCCTATTGTCTTACATTGTGACAACACCAGTATAGTTAGTATGTCTAAGAATCTGGTATTACATTCTAAGACAAAGCATATAAAGATCAAGTATCATGTTGTAAGAGAGAAAGTTGCTAAAAAAGAAATCAGACTTGAGTACATTCACACAAAGGAACAGATAGCAGACATATTCACAAAGCCTTTGCCTAAGGATACATTTGAGTATCTGAGAGGTAAGCTTGGGGTTATGCCCCAAACTACTTTTGAGTAATGATGCAGTTGATTGCATCCATCCAGTGGTGTATAAGCCCTATCTTTCTTCTAGACTGGATGTTAGTACTTCCTCTATGGGGGAGTATATGTATCTGAGCTGAGTCATGAGGACTCTTATGAATGCATTTTCTGAACAATGTCTTTTGACATTGAGTTGTTGTTGACATAATGATGAAATTTTTGTCATTGATGTCAATGGGGGAGAAGTGTACATGAAAAATAGGTTGTACCAGTTGTACCATATGTTGGAAAGAACTGAATAGGAAAATGAAGCAAGAATTATGTTTAGTAGAGCAGCAGTGTTGCAGTATTAGATTTTTGGAACATCAAATGTTTTTCATCTATGTTGCCATCAATGCCAATGGGGGAGATTGTTAGGAATGAATGCTGAATGAGGAAGGTTGTCAAAATCCATTCTGTAGTAGTTTTTGTTGCATTCATGACTATGATTATCATTGATGTCAACATAGCGATCATCTGGTGATTAGCAGAGAAGTAGACAATGTTTCTATTTGTGCACATGGGATATTGCAGATAAAGTTACGTGACATTGAGGATATACTCTTTGTTATGTCATATGTCTATGATTAAGAGCGCAACCATTAATTCATTTATTCATGAAAGTTATGAGCATTTTGGTGTAAGCAGTATTCAGGCAGTGTTCCTGAATAGCAGTTTGTGGAAATCAGATGATATATCCTAATTGGGATGGAATCTCATTTTGCATAGTTAAAGGGAAGTTGTAGACATAGTGGTAGTGACGTGGTTCACTATGCAAACTTTGAGGTCACACGAGTGAAGGTTTATTGTATTTGGAAGCTGATAGTTTTGTGTAATTTTGGTGTAGCATGTGGAATCTTTTATTTTGTAATTGTATGCTGACTTATTTGTAATTATTTGAGTATGGTATAAAGGAAGGAATGTATTTCCTTGTATTAAATGAGTAGTGATGATAATATTCATGAAGTGAAGAAAAGAGCTAAAGTATGAAAGCGAACTTGTGAATGAAAACATGTGAAGTACAGAGATCTGAAATTGAGATCTGATGTATCGGTGAGTGCGGTGTGGCACAGTCAGACAAGAGATAAAATATTATTCTATTGAATAATGCAAAGACTATTTGGACAGTGTGTTTACTAATCTTATCTAGAAGCTGTTTGGGTAGTGGGTCCACCTGTCTTCCATAACTCCTAACAGGGTTAGAATCTTTTAACAGGGATTCAAAATCTCCTAACAGGGATTCATATGTATTGAATGTATTTCATAAGACTCCTAATAGAGTCCATCCTTTCACAAGGAATATTCATATTAGTGCATCTTTTGTGGGCATCATACCCACTGGGGTTTACTCTTTGATCAAGGGGTTCCCTAGTCAACATATCTTGTGTTATTATGTCATTGTGTATGAATATCTTTCTATGGTTGGTAATTATATTGCTCACATGGTTTAATGTTGTTGAGGATGATAAATGTTATAATTATCTGATAAATTCACCCCCCTCCCCCTCTCAGTTATCTTGGTGGACTTTACTTTCTAACAAATATTCTCTTCAAATCCATAATGGCTTCATACACGTAAGCATTTGTAGGCTCCCTTATTAGTCTTCTAAAACCCTCATCAAAGAGTAACCATATATCAACACATGATCCTCAAATCATGAGATATCTTAGCCTCACCTGAACCTCTCTAGCCTTGTTAAGAATCCATCAATCATTTCAAGATAATTTTAGATTCAACCCTAAAAAATATGGAACTCCAAGAAAATGAATAATACTAAAAACTTAAGAGAAAAAACAAGACTATTTGAAAAATTATAATTGTATAATTAAGAACATAAAAATGAAATCATTATCTTAGATTCCCCCAAAGATCATATTCTCCAATGAATGTATCATAATCAACACAAAACTTAAGACTCAAGAGTCATCAATGGAAAATCAAGATGTCATCTCCATGATAGTAATTAGGTCCAAGATTACTGAGATGGGGAGGGGGGGGGATGAATCAGTAATTTGTCCAATCTCATAGATCAAAACTTATTAATTCATTTCCATACTCTCTTATCAACATGCATTCACCCTTTTAACCTTAACATGAAATAAACATCACATTAAAGATAATCATCCATTAAAATCAACACATAACACTAATATTTTTATCATGGAAACCTAACTTGTGAAAAAACATAGTGGGCATGACACCCACTAATGAAAATGTACTCTTTTGGACCACACTCAATTAAGAGCTTATCCCTATTAAAGGTTTACAATAGGCTCGGTTAAGATAAAGAAATTGTTAGGACTCACTATGTAAAGTGATTTACCTTTATCCCTATTACGAGTGGTTTGATTAAAGGAATTCAAATAAAAGTTAATGTGTCACCCTATTAAAGGATTTACAAATCAGACCTGTTAAGATCTACCTAGTTAAGGTATTATTCTTGATGAAATTGTTACGGATCAACAAGTGAAGTGATATGAGAAATTAGCACTTCTCTTATGCTAATACAAATCTAGTTCAAGATTAATCTCTACTTCACATATAGAACACATGAACCCTGCAACCACACACCTTCCTTGGTGATCTTCCTTTTCCACTTGATACAAGAGCATCTTAGGATTTTGGCAATCCTACATCAAACAAAAAATATGGTTTTTTTCCTATTTTCTTGTTTGATAAGCTTTATGTTTTGGTCAGTGGTTGATATGTGCTTGTTCTTTCAGGTTGTGATTGATACACCGTGTTCTTGGAGTAATCTTGTATCTTATCCAATGATTGCACCTCATTTGGTTTCATCGTGCATGAGTTATGCCAGATTCTTTTTCAGGACTACCCTATTCTTGATTTCCTTGTTGGTCATTATGGTTTCAGATCATTTTTTTGATCTACTAGTTTGTGTTTCTATGCATGATTGTGCCATCTCATTATTATTTTGGAGGCAAAAATTATTATTTAATTACATCTCTTAATACTTTCTTTGGAGTTTGTTCCTAAAGATTTGGGTCTTGACCTATTTGTTATAACATGTTTTCTCAATTATTGGGGAATACAATCTTTTCAAGTCCAACTAGATGTTGTGATGGTTTTATAAGCTTATGGACTTGTTCCTAAGGGAAAGGATGATCTCATAAGATTATTTTTCTTATCTTGACAAGGATTGTAAGGGTTTTGGTTGTAAATAGACTTTTATACTTGGAATGTATGACTAGCATGTGAAACAACATGTTGCAGATATATTGTAAATTATTATTGATGAAAATAAAAGGATGAATCTCTCATTGTTACCTATTTGTCTTGTTTTCTTCCATTATGTTGTGTTGTCTCCAAGGTTTGGACCGATCTCCTTGAAGTTTCTCCATCCTTTACTGCGTCAAGTGGTATCAAAGCATAATGTTTAACAAGGTTGAGGTTGAATGAGGTAGAGATTATAGAGTTGGTAGATCCAATTTCATGACTTGTGAAGCGCTAGACCTATTGATCATGAGGTGGAAGAGAGAAGATCTAAATTTTAATCACACAAGACTTGTGCAAGGTGGGAAGGAGGGGTTTTTTACTAGTTATTTAAGAGATAAAGGAATACCAATTTGGGGAACATTTCTTGTGTGTCTATCATCACTTGTTGGAGGAGTATCTTGTAATAGATCACTAGTGGTAGAGGCACTTTCACCTGATGATTAGAAAGATGCTACCTAGAGGGCTAGAGAAAATAATGGAAAATAGAGTAGAGATGGGGAATGCAATTAGAAATATGTTGAATGGATTGAGAAGGAATCCTGAAAGTGAAGAAGAATATGAGGAGGTTGTTGAAGATCTAGAGACTATAGATGTTAATATCCCTATAGATGAGGATGTATTGGTGAGAGTTATGGCACAAGTAGGTAAGAGTCATAGAATGGATGTTTCTACTTTCATTGATTCATTACATCCTAAGGATTTGATAGATTGGGTTGGATAATTAGAAGACTACTTTGCGCTTGAAGATGTTAGAGATCCACATAGGGTTAGGTTATCACAAACTAAGTTGAAGGGTCATGCTACCTTATTGTGGAAGGAATTATAGAAGGATAGAGAAGACCACAATGAGACAAAAGTCACTAGAGAGAGGGTGATAGTTTCTATGTTAAAAGATAAATTCATTCCCAAGGATTATGAGTTAGATTTTTTTAATAAATTGTAGAACTTGAGGCAGAAATACATGAGTGTGGAAAAATACACCAAAGACTTATATAAGATGACTATCGGATCTAGTCACAAGGAATATTTAAGGAGAAGGTGGATAGGTATGTTAATGGTCTGAGATTTAACATTTAGGATGATTTGAGTATGTTAAGGATTAGTAATATTGAGGATTCTTATCAATATGCATTGAGAGAATAAGATAAGTTGAAGAGAAGAAGTAACCCTAGAGGAAGAGAGAAGCAAGTTAGTAGCAATGGAAAGGAGAAACAAACCGTTGAGATTGAATCTTATCAAAGGATACCTATAAGAGGGAATGGTAGAAAGGAGTTCAAAGGTACTTTTTACAAATATAGTGGCATATGACATAAGGCTTTTCAATTTTCCTAAGGATCTAGTAAGAAAATGGGAAAACATAACCTTATGGCACATGAGGAACAAATTACTATGATTTTTTGGTAAATGAAGTAGAACCTGAAATAGGAGAGTTTATTATGCTTAGAAGAGTCATGTTAAGTAAGAAGGAATTTGAACCTATAGAAAGGAAAAATTTGTTTAGGATTATTTACAAATCAAGAGGAAAATGTTGTAAGGTTGTCATGGATAGTGGTAGTACTGATAATTTTGTATTAGAGGAGATGGTGCAGAAGCTTGGGCTGAAGAGGCTTAAACATCCTTTTCCTTATAGTATATGTTGGTTTTTAGATGAACATATGGTGGAGGTGAAAGAGAAATGTTTTGTTAACTTCAAAATTGGACCTTACAGAGATGAAGGGTTATGTGATGTAGTTTCTATGAGTGCTTGTCATGTTCTATTGGGAAGACCTTGGAAATTTGATAAAGGATCTCTTCATGATTGCACAAGAAATTTTGTCACAATAGAGAAGGATGGAAAGAAGTTTACTCTAGTTCCTTTGAAGGAAGAAAAAGGGAGAAGTGCAAGGAATTTGAGTATGGTGAAGAGGTATTGTTCAGAGAAGAAGACTACAAAGGCTAGTATGGATCAGAAGAAGGATATTGAAGGTAGATCTGATGAAGGTAATTTGGTATTTGATTGTAAGAAGGGAAAAGTAGAGCAGGAGAAGACCATGGTTTCTAAACAAATGAAGGTTTGTAATAGAGGTAGAATTTTTTTGCAAAAGGGAAGAGGTAGTAATATGAGTGCTGATTTTGGTAAGAGATTTGATAGAATGAGTATAAAGGGGAGTAAGTTGATGGATTTGATAGAGGAGAGTGTAGAGGTACAAAGGCAGAGAGTTGTAGAAGAACAAGATGTTTGGATCAAGAACAATCATGGGATTTTTGTTCCATGCCTTGTTAAATGTTCATAATTTTCTCTTACAGAATATTTTATTTTACTCGGGGTGTCTAATTCAGGCTCGAGCATCTTAGGATCTTGGAAATCTTGCATCAAACAAAAAATATGTTTTTTTTTCCTATTTTCTTGTTTGTCAACCTAGTGTTTTGGTCAGAAGTTAATCTATGCTTGTTATTTTGGGTTGCAATGGATACAACATGTTCTTGGCATTGTCCTAGAACTTATCCTATGATCACACCACACTTGGTTTCATCATGAGTGAGTTATGATAGATTCTTTGTGGGATTGTCTTATTATTCATTTCTCGGTTGGTCATTATAGTTTCAATTAAGTTTTTGGATCTACCAGCTGGTTTTTATGTGTGCAATCATAATAGCTCATTATTATGTTGGAGACCAGCATTATTGTATAATCGTATCTCTTAATTTTTTCTTTGGAGGTTGTTCCTAAATATTTGGGTCCTAACCTATTTGTTATAACACATTTTCTCAATTATTGGGGAATGTGTGTTATCTCTATTTGAGCATTAAATATTTTCATTAGTATCAAAGACATCGGTCGGTTATCTATATTACTCTAGTTGGTAAATGCAAGCACTTCAAGCTAGTCAGTTAAGTCTTTACACCAAGCACCAGAGTAGTTTTATCAAGCATCAATGTTCACCGATACCAAGAAATGGTAAACACTGAGTAGACTAGACACCAAGCACCAATATAATTACTGACCAGTATATACAGTGTTTACCGAGGAAGACAAAAAATAATATAGTAATCAGGAAAGGCACATTTATCTATGCAGACGGTTACAACATAATCACAAAATGTTTTACCAAGATCGAGGATCATTTATTGTAAGATTCCATCATTAATTATGATGATGATCTTTATGTAATTGCTACATCTAGGTTATTTTTGTACATCCTAGATCTAAGGGTTTTCGTTAAGATACTGTAACCTAATTTTGTTAAGCAACAAAAAGTAATATGCTATGTATTTGTAATTCAAGTCTTTTGTATGTGTGCATGGAAGCTTGACAAGGAATATAAGAACAAGAAAAGATGTTCTTGAAGCATTAGCCAACTTCAAGATATCAGTTATCAAACAAAGCAGAATTCAGGGATATTCAAATTAAGTAAAATCAAACAAGGCTATTGAGTAGTTCAAAGAAAATATTTTCACATGAAAAGGTGATATCTAATTAGTATTACATAGATCTGTATCATAAAAGGTTGAGTTGTCATTAGCAGATATATCCTGTTATTTTCTAACCATTGTAACAGAGTTTTGGTAAAATCTCTTAATAGAGTAGACCTAACATTCTTTATGTAAATCTCTTAACCGAGTGCACACTCAAGTAGTGTTGTTAAAATCTTATAACTAGGTAGATCTAATCAATTTGAAATGTTACTCCTAACAGGGTAAGATCACTAGAAGTGATCACCACTTGTAGCCCTAACAAGCAAATCTTTTCTATCTATAGTAGTAAAGAATTTTTGGGTGTCATCCCGACCGTAGTTTTTACCTTCTAACAAGGGTTTCTACATTACCAAAATACTTGTGTTATGTGACTGCTTTATTGTTGATTTTATGTTATTTACCTTTAATAGTTAAATGAATGAATGATGCATGCAATGGATACAATTTATTTTTGAAGGTTACTACTGTTTACTATTTAAGGTTTGAGAGTTGAAAGTTTTTGTGGGCACTGATTCACCCCTCCTCTCTCAGTACCCTATCTCTCCATCCCAAAAATTGGTATCAGAGCCTAGAGCTCTTATTTGATGGTATAACAACTCAAGAGTAAATATCTAACCATGGAGAGGTATAAGTTGGATAAGACAATAGAGAATCAAAAAATTTTGATGTAGATGTTCATAGAACAATATAAGAAAGCTAAGAATGACTTGAAAAAGTTACTGGGTCAGAGGAAGAATTTGGCTATTATGGAGAATGACATTAGTTACCATGAAGAAGAGATTGATGATGTATTTGATAACATTGGATCTAGTTCAAGAAGTATTTCTAATGGATCTGAAAGTGCAATCTCTGATTTGTCAGAAAAGAATCTTCACTTGACTGAACAAGTGAAATCCCTAAAAATAGGTCAAGAATCACAGATGGTAAGAATGACAGATGTAATGAACAATGCTAGACAAGTTGAGCAAGAAAGGAATTGATGCAGGAGCATCCTGGGTGTAAGAGCAATCTTGCATCACCCAAAAATATTTCTGTTTCTTTTCAATAAGGGCTATCTTGTGTAGAGCTGCTATTTTTGGAAAGTTACTAATTTTATTAAGTTATCCGTTCAAGCTTAGAATGGTCTATTTTCTTCCTTGGAGGTTCATTTTGGTCATATCAGCCTGCCAGTAAAGTTTCATTGATAGATCAAGTATAGCTTTGTAGATATTGAAGATTTTCAGTATTGGCAGTAGGGTACAGAAACTTTGAACTCAATTTTGAAGGCTTTAGAGGCCCCAAATGAGGTCAATACTTCAGATGACTGGAGCTTACGTGAGTCAAGCATTGTAGAGTGCTTCGTGCCCTTTCTGGAATGGGGTGATAATAGTCAATCAGGTCAACTAGTGATGACTTATGGTCTTTGGAAGTTGGGTCACCTGAAATGGTCGAAAATGATTTTCCTTCAAAATTTTTGTTTGGGTTTCAAAAGTTATTTTGAGCCGACTTTGATGTAATAAATTTTAAAATAAAATAACTCTAAGTTTGGTCGGCCTTATTGGCTAAAGTTCTGGAACCTTCCCAGGTGGTGGAAAATTGCTTATATAAGGAAGGCTGTAGTGTTGTCTTAGGCAGTTCAGAGCAGTTCATAGTAGATTTGGGTAATAATTTGAAGCTTTATCCCTCAGGATTTTGTAAGGAAAATGCCCATGTGGCTTTGCACATTGTAATTCTAAAAATTTGTAATTCCACATTTGTGGAGATAATAAGAAGCCCATTTTCTATTATTGCATATTGCTGTTGTTTCTCTATTTTTGTTATGTGTTTGTGGTATTAAGAGGAGCACCCTTCATCATGTGGTATCAGAGCAAGAGTTCTTGACTATGTAAACACATCACCGACTGTGAGGCAGTTTGCACCAGGATCGTGGGTTAGGGTTTCTATGTAAACAGATCACCGACTGTGAGGCATTTTGCACTAGAACCGTGGTTAGGGTTTCAACAATACACGTGAAAATACCTCCATGAAGGGAACATGGTAGAAGAGCTGGTGGTGTGACACCTGAGGTTAGAGAGCACTAGAGACAAGTGTGAGCATTGCAAGAAGAGATTCATAGAGGAATGAATCTTAATGTTAGAGATGAAAGTGATGATGAAGCCAAAGAAGGAAATGTTGATCAAGAAGTAGAAGGAGAAATTATGAACCAAGAGGAAGAAAGACTTTTTTAGGCCATTTCTAAGATCGGAAAAAGACCTAAGATCAAGGTTCCTACATTTTTAGGGAATCTTAACCCAGAGGAATTGATCGACTGGATCAATGAATGTCAAGAATATATCGAGTATGAAGATATTGAGGATCCTGATCAGGTCAAGTTTGCGAAGGCTAGACTGAAGGGTCATGCAAAGATCTGGTGGCAAGAGATTCAATTGGAGGGAAATAGAAGAGGAAAGGATAAAATGAAAAGATCGGATCAGATGGTGGATATATTGAAGTGACAGTTCATTCCTAGTTATTATGAGCTTAACCTACTGAAGAAAATGCAAAGTTTAAAGCAACCAGGAAGATCTATCTAGGAGTATACGGAGGAGTTCTATCAAATCCTCATCATAATAGGCCATGCAGAAGCTGATAAGGAGAAAGTTTCCCATTACCTTAATGGGTTGAGGCTGAGCATTTAGGAAGAGTTGAATTTGGTTCAAATGAACAATATTGAAGAGGCATACCAGTTTTCCCTAAAAGTAGAGGAAAAGTTGAACAAGAAATTTGAAAGTAGACAAAGCAAAAGAGGTTGTGGTGGAAGATCTAGCGAATGATCTTATGGAGGCCAAAATGAAGATACAAAAAAGAAGGATGAGGCCAATAGTAGTCAAAATTAGAGAGGAAATAATTTCAATTGTTTCCAGGATCAGAATAATAGAGATTAGAGAGGAAGAGGAAAGGACAAGGATATGGAAGAGGTGGCTTTCATGGAACATGTTTTCACTATGGAGAAGGTCACAGGGCCTTTAAATGTTGTCAATGCTAAAGAAGGATAGATAGAAGAAATGAAGGTTAGGTTAGAGTTGCACATGTGGATGAAGATGCTAGATCATCACATTCTGAAGATGCTAAAAGAGGAGAAACTCTAATTAACAAAAGAGTCCTCCTGTGTGGTGAGAATGAACTTGAGCAAATGAGGAGCTTGTTCCACACTAGATGCAAGTGCAAAGAGAAGTGTTGTGATGTGATTATCGATAGCGGAAGCACTGACAATCTGGTGTTAGAAGAGATGGTGACAAAGATGAAGCTCAAGAGACATGTTTCCCCACTCTTGTTCTTCAAAATTCTCATGCCAAAGTGGATACCTTGTGTTTAGATTGAGTTATGATTTTGAGATAATAAAGTGGAGTCTAGGTCTAGTTTTCCCCATAGGATTGGTGGTCTTTATCGAATCCTCCTTTGTGTCTTTTAAGCCAGGTTGGTTTTTGGTTTCATCTCAAGGGTGGGTAAGTTATAGTTCCCCATTCAATAAAGACCTTGTTTCTTTGGTTGTACTAGAAGCATTCATATGGTTGAAAGTTTTCAAATTGGCATCTCTTCTTTGTCAGAAAATAGAAAATTGCCTTCTCCTCGGCGGGTCTTGGCCCATGAAGGTGACTTTCCATGAAGAAAGAACACAAGAAGCATCAAGCATGAAAGTTAAGCTTAGAAATCAAGACTCTCAAGCTCAAAGTAGGCCAAGTCCAGCAAAGTTTCTCAGTGGAAGAGCTATGATGAATTTCTTTTACTTGCAGAGTTTTCCCTACAGTAGTCTTTTCTTGATAAATAGTGGAGAATTGCATCAGGAACCCCTGAAATCTGAAAGACTACATTTGAAGAAGTAAGTTGAACCCATGCGGTGAATAGAATGGCCTCAAAGGTACAAGAAAATGAAAAGGAACCTTTTCTCAAAAAATTGGTTCGTAGCCTCTTCCTTATCAGAAAATCAACTGGGAAGGTCGATTTCTGAAGGATGACGACTTGTGGAGAAATAAACATAAAAACTATGGGAATGTAATGATTTGTCATGGTGTAAATAGCTCACTCTAATATTCAATGAAAATTTCCAAAGAAATAGGTCGGACACGGAGCTTAAAAAATTATAACACTAGTCTCTTTATAATCGGGTTCCTACCTCTAAAATGAGTTTTCTGACAAAGGTGACAAGGGAAGCGGAAAAGTAAAAATCCACCGTGGAAAGTAAGTTACCCTTGGAGCTGCTTCAAATGGGTAAAAGTAATTTCTTAAGACCATTAATAAGGCGCATTTAATTCAAATCCTAACATTGGAACTTTAACAGATATTTTTAAAAATCCTTTGCTTGTGTAGCGCAAGATATTGAAAATAACGGTAAGAACGTGAGTTGTTTATAAAAGACTCAAGTAGCCAAGTGGAAATTACCATTTTCTTACATTTTCTTCATACCCCATTGATCTCCCCATGAATTCTCAAATCATCTCACAGCTTTCTCCAAAGCTCTTCGACAAATAAAAAATGCAATTAGAAGCTATGGCCCATAGGTTCGTGGGTTTTAATGGCATGAATGGGATTACATCTGAGTGGCATAGTTTGACAGATACATCTATCAGATTCTATGACCTGGATGACCTAAATAAAAGGTTGAACATTGAAAATCTCCACCCTTTGACACAGAAACTCAAAGGTAGTGAGTTGATCGAAGCTGTTGGATTTCCATTTGCGGTGCAAGCTCCCGAGCTCATCTGAGAGTGTATATCTAGATTCAATCCGAATACGAAGCAAATTTTTTTGCCTAATGACATAGTGCTCATCTCCATTGATAGAGAATCTATGTAGAATAGCCTTCGTATCCTAAAGTGAATGGAGTTCTCGCACATGACCTTCCCCATTGTGATTTTAGAATACAATGAGGAGAAGATGAAGTGGAGGAAAGAGATGATGAACTCATGGCTCTAAAAGTCTAGGAGCATGAAGGGAAAAGTACCAAAGACACTCTTTGGAACAGATCTGAAAGCATAGTTCATTGACATCCTGGTGCTCCTTCATAGGATAAAAGGTGAAAGTGATGCGTTGAACTTCGTAGAGCACTATTTCTTCCTGATCTAGGTAATCTATGCTGAGCATTATTATATAGATTGCACTCAAGTGGTAAGTGAGAATCTGTCTAATGCCTTGAATCTTTCTAAGTACCAGAGCCAATTTAACATGTCTTCCTATCTGATCTATATGCTAGCTACACTACAAGTATGGTTGGGGCTTCCTAGGCTAGAAGAATACGAAGATGATGTGAAAATTTATGATTTCTTTCCTCATTTAAAGTTGTAAAATAGCTACACTGATTTCATTAAAGTCAATGAATCATTTACAATGAGATTGTGCAGAGAATTACAAAGATACCCTGAACAAAGATTCTCGCCAGAGGCCATGGAATTCATCACCCAATTTGGAAGCTTTTTCATTCAGTTCACTAGTTTCTCATACCTTCGTCTTGCAGGTTTTGATGATTTTCCCATGAAACTGCCAAGGTACCCAGACAACATGATAGTGCTCATGGAAGTGATCCGACAGATGTTACAAGTGAACCTGATCAGTGCAAGAATAAAGAAGAAAGGCTATGAATTCCCTATTACCATTGGAGCCTACAGCTGCACGTCAAGTTCAAACACTAAGGACCTAATCAAGGTGTTCAAGAGCAGATACAAGCCAAAGAAATATGAAGTGTTGAGGCCATAGTTCGATCCAATGAGCTATGATAAAGATAATCTATAGATGGGCTTTGTAGTCAAACACATTCATGAACTCAAAGATTATTGGGTGAATTGCAAGGAGGAGCTAGAGAGTTGAGAGAGATTTTACTCTAGGTTGACCATTCAACAAATCAATTTGTTCAATGTCAACATTGACATAGAGGGAATCGTCAATGATAGAGAACATATGTATACAGATACCTATCGGGATCAAATCAAGCCCTATCTAGTGAGCTCTGAGCCAGTTCAAGGTCAAGCCATAGAAGATTTGGAGAATTTAACAGCTAAGGTCATCAAGAGGATGGACAAATGGGTTTAGTGGATGATGGAGAGAAGGAAAAGGTCTGGAAAGCCCACTCCTCAACAAAACCCTATGGTCAAGTCAGTGAGTACTCCTGCATCTTCCTCTATGCCAGCTTCATCTGTAGCCAAGGGACTAGCTCAACTAGTAGGAGGAGGCGATCAACCACCAGAAAAGCATATTCCACTTGAGAAAACATGTCGAGCGGGTTCATTCCTAGTCATTGACATAACTCAGGAAGCTGAAACTAGAAAATTTGACAAGCCAAAGGAGGAAACTATTGGAGCTGTGAAACAAGAACAACAAGCCCAAGGAGAGACTTCTAAAGTAAAAAGTGTTACCCCCAGTCGAGGAGCCTCCCCAAAAGTCAAAATTGTAGATGATGATAGTAGTAGTTCAGAAATAGAGACAAATGAAGAAACAGAAGAACAACTAGAAGCTGCTTAAGAAGGAAAGAAGGTTACCTTCGCACAAGTAAACCCTTTCACTTCTAGGCCAAAGTCTTCTCCTCCTATCATCAGGAAATTATTCGTAGAAGATTTACTTTCTGCGATGAAAGTCACAAGTGTGGAATTGTGGATTGATAACACCATTGAACAGAAGAGAAATAGAGCTGAGCTAAGTACCCCTACTGGTGAGATGCTTTCACAGGCAATGTAGTCGGGCCTAGCCAAAAGCAAAGTCGAGAGGTCTCGGGCCCTAACCACTATGGGTCGAGATCCCAACATAGGTCATCTAACTATGGAGATATCCAAGCCATTAAAGGATGGTACAATCAGAGATCTTGCTACCTCAGACTTCACACTCCAGTCCTTGGATATGGGACTTGCTCACCATGACATGAAAGTGGACCTGTGGAAGTCTAGTAATGTCTTGATAGAAGAAGAGCTTGAAGAGCTTAAAATCATGAAAACTTGACTCAAGGCGGAGATCAAAGAAATGACTAACTTCATCAAATAGTTAGGCACTCCTGAAGTAGGCCTATCAAGTTCCATGATGACATTTGATCCAACTATAGTAGAGAATCAAGTGATATTAGCCAAGTTGTAGGAGGATAGGCATTATGAACACCTTGGTAGAAGGTGGATCGAGCCACTCAAATCTGAAGGTTTGGTAGCCATAGAGCAGCTTGGGAGTGTCATTCTATAGTTAGAAATAGAGAAAGATTCTATTAAAGGACATATGCAGAATCTAACAGTAGAAAGGTTGAGATGCAAAGAATGCATGGTGCTACTGCATTAGCTAGTCACGATGAAGACAAATGATATAATCAAAGCCAATATATTGTAGAAAGGAGATGAACCATTGATTTAATGGCTCCAAGGAGTAGAGTTCAAAATGAAAATGGTAATCAAAGCAGAAGCAAGAATGAAGGCAGTTGATGAAGAAATCACCAAGGAGAAAAAAAAGATCTTCACATATTTGACAGGCCTTCACTCTGAGTCTCAATCTAGTAGAGATGGATAGAGTCTAATTGGCTTAGCCAACATGCAAAAAACATTCTCTGATTACTTGGAGCAACTCACAGAATCATCTGGATCTCACCTTGATAAGATACCAGATCTTTAGCAGCTCAGAGGATGTATATAGAAAGCAATGTTGAAAATACAGCCCTGAAAAGATGCTCCAAAACACATAGAGAAGGATCACTCTCATTGGCTAATAAGATTAGAGAACGTGTACATCCCAAATTCTAAGAAGATGATTCAAGTCCTTGCCACCACCAAAGCTCATAAGACCAAACTGGAGAAGGCGAAGAGGCCCGCAAAGAGCCAATAGTTTTTCCCCTCTTCCTTTTTGATATATGTTGTAAAAGTGGTAAATGGCCACTTTTCATTTACCGACTCTATGGAACATGAATCGATTCAATTGATTTTGTAACAGCTTAACTCTTGAAGCCTATATGTAATATCAAAAAAATCAATGAAAGGGTCGGCTAATTTTTGGTGTGAGATACATTTTTGTTGCAGAGTCAATCTGAACTATGTTTTATACCATTTATTTCCTATTCCATGTTATGTTAAGTTGAATGTTTACTTTTCTTAAGTTGGATTGAAGTTAGGAAATGTGCGGGGTCCTATTTCCATCTTTTAGTACAACTAATCCCCAATAATCAGAGTATTACTTGAAGATTGGGAAGGTTTTCATTCTCTGTTTTAGATTAGATTCATTCACGTTGTCCTACTACATTTCATTAGCTCCAATAAAATTTATTGGTGCATCACTAACGGCATGAATTCATAAGCACTATGAAATCACAAGGTTGGTTAGGATTTAGAATCATTTTCATTTCCTTGATTAGTCCCTCACTAAGGACTGGTTCAATTACCTCTCCTGTTCTTTGGTCAAGAACATACCTCGTTCAGTTCTAGAAACAAACAAAATTCATTGCATATCTTTACATAAGGGATCTGTACCTATAAAAATTCAGAGGGAAGTTAGTTAGAAGATCAACAACTTTCCAACTGTTCGTATTCACATTGTCTCTTAAGGAATTTTGAGTAAATAAAGAGTTAAATCTAAGAGAGAACAATCTATTTACCAATAGATTTTTGGCAACTCTACTGGGGAGAGAAATAGTCGCTAGACTAGAATATTTTCCATGAGGAAAGATGGTGATACCTCATGAGAACATGTTCCCTATGCTTCAACCCAATCTCATTTTCCAAGATGACCAAGAAGACATAGTCTCATCCTTGAACACTTTCTCCTAGAGATACAGGAAAAGTGTAGAGCATTACAGGAGTGTGAGTCAAGTGCTCGAACAAGAAGAAGCGAGAGCCGAAGCACTTTAAAGAGCCATTTAGAGAAGAAACCAACATAGAACAGAGTGCAAAGCTAGGCTTCAAAACTAATTCAGAGCTCTGGATCAAAGAAGGTTTCTCTAAAGTACCAAAGAGCAAGGTGGAAAAGACTCTACATTTGAGAAGCTTGCGGAACTCAGTTTTCCCATAATAGACTTACCTCGCCAGCAAGGCAATAAAAAAAGTTGGAGTAGACCACCTTCACCTATAAAGACACAATCCATCACCTACAGCCTGTTAGGTATTGACTCTACATGGAGTAGTTGATCCTCCTATTATTAATTTCCCTACACATCAAGCACCTATAATCATGGTAGCTCTGTGGGCCGCTGCAACTAGTCCTCTATAGTTTGTAGCATATCATCCACTCCCTGGAGGATCTAGAAAGAATTTTCCTAAGTTCTCAGGAGATGGGAAAGTAACTACAAATGAACACATCAAGGCCTTCTTCATAGCAACTCACATCCTGGGAATTGCACACGAGGATGTTGCTATTAGATTTTTTTTGAAACTCTAGTTGAAGCGGTGGTAGATTGGTTTTATCATTTGGATGATGCTTCTATTATGAGTTGGGCTACTATGAGGTCAACTTTTGAAGCCAAGTTTAAAATGGCCAAAGATGAGCACGCCTTGTTAGCACAATTAACATCCATTAAGAAATAAGCTTCCATAAGTATGAGGGAATTCATCACAAAATTCAATAAGATTGCCAATAGAATTCCCACCGGTGATAGGCCTACCCCTGCGAACCTAAAGATATTCTTTATGGGTTCCATGCCACTAGATATAAATTATGATTTAAGGAGAGCTCAGCTCACAGATTTAGATGTTGCTCAGAGAATAGCCATTGAGTTGGAAGATGACATGATCTCAGTCAGAAGGTGGAAGAGAGAGATGCAAATAGGCACTAGTTCAAGTGGTAACACATCGACTAATGAGGTGATGCAGAAAATGTCCAATGAGATCATTGCTTTAAAATGACAACTCCCTAAGTTTAACGGTCCTTACCAGAAGCTATTTCCTGATCAAAATAATAGAAATATTGATTGTAGGATGTTATAATTTACTGCTCCATAATAGAGGCTTGCAATCGAGGCTCCCCCTAAGAAAGGAAATATGTGCATATTCCATTTAATGATAGATCATAATGGTGAGAGCTTTCCATAAATAGCTCACATGATGCAGTTATTATCTACCAATGAGTTAGATACCATGGCACTAGACAACGAATTAGATTCATGCTCGCATGGTGACTTTGTAAATCTTCTTTTTGAGTATAAGTCTGATTCAGAAGAACAGAGAGAATGCTATGCTACTATACATGGTACCACCTATGTGGTCCTAACTCAGAGCCAAAAGGATAAAACTCCCATCATCATCCCTCCAATAGGAACCAATGACTCATCTACTTCAAGAACGAGAGAAAGCAGTCAGGAAATGAAAATTTCACAGCTTGGTAAGGAAAATGACTCCTTTGATTTCATCCAATTTTGTAAAAACTCCAAGATCCAAATTTCCCCCATAGACTATCTAAGGTTGAATCCCACTGAATTGAAAAGATTCATAGATTACTTAAAGGAAGATAGTATTAAATTAAACCATAATGTCACCTCTTCCAATGAAGATGATTCCTCATTAGCGAAACTATTTGAAGAGATGGAAACCACTGTACTAGCTACCTTCCCAAGCCAAAAACCTGAACCATTCTATGTCTCCTTATATATTAATGGCTGTAAACTTAGCAACTGTATCATAGATTCAGGTGCCTCTGATAATGTGATGCCCTCCTCTGTGGCCAAAGCCTAAGGCCTTACCCTGACAAAGGTTCATGGTAGATGTTACTCTATGGATGCTAAACAAGTCCCATTGGTTGGCCAAATCAAAGATGCCTAGGTAGCCTTAGCAACCCATCCTAAGAAGAAAATGTTACTGACAATCCTTGTTGTAGATATACCAGCAAGTTATGGGCTTTTTCTCAATAAGAGTTTTTACAGAGATATCAGAGGGGAAATTAAGTTGGATTTGTCCTAGGCAGTAATTCTTGTGGGAAGTAAGAAGGTTAAACTAGAACCAAAAGAAAAATCAAAGTTTATAGTACTAAAATCTGATGATCCAAAAGCTCATATCCTATATCAAGAATTGAAATTTGGCAACTATATGATGTTTACTCGGGACCTTGTTGATGAGCCTAAAAGTGAACAAGAAGAAGTCAAGTCCCTTGCAGAAAGGGAAACTCTAGAGGTCTAGACACTAAAATTTGATGGTAGTTCTTCTTCTTCTGGGTCTGGTGCTGGAGTTGTGTTAACTCCACCTTCAGGTGAACCTGAACCTATGGCTTTCAAACTAGAATTCACGAACACTAATAATTCGGCCGAATATGAGGCACTGTTGCTAGGAAAAATTTCCACAAAAGAGAAAGGTGCAAAAGTTCTAAAAGCCTGAGGAGATGCGGAGTTGATCATACACCAAATCAAAGGCCAATACTCTATTTAGAATAGGAAGTTGAAGAGTTATAGGAATAGAGTATGGGATGAAATTGAAGGATTAGATGCCTTTGCAATCGAATATGTCCCTAGAGAATCAAATTCTAAAGTTGATTTGCTAGCAGTCTCTGCCTCTTTGCTATTGCCTCATCCAAAGTTTAAAGGCAAGAAATATCAGGTGGAGGTAATGTATAGGTTGTTGGTACTTGATAATATAGAAGATTGGCAAGTATTCGATGATGACAAGAGCTTACAACTCTTCCTTGAAAGTGATGATAATTCCATGGAAGGGAAACCAATCAACCCCTCACAAGATCATCCCAAGAAATGAAAGAAGGATGAACCTGGTGTAACTTAGTTGCAAGGTGATGTCATCCCCCCATATTTCATATCACTGGAGAAATTGTTCAAGCACCATGATTCTTATGTTAAAAAGAAAAGGGTAGAAAAGGGCCTTACTACGGGAGAATATGAAGGGATGAATATCAAGAACGAATCAAATCCAAGAATGGTCAACATTGGGAAGTACTATACACCTGAGGAAAAGGCAGAAGCTACAAGGATTGTTCTTGAATATCAAGATGTCTTCACCTGGAGTTATGAAGATTTAAAAAGCTTTATGGGAGGAAACTTCAAGCATCAAATTCCCCTAAAACCTGATGCTGCCCCATTCAGACAGAAACAAAGAAACTACAACCCTAAAGTAGCAGATGCCATCTTTAGAGAGGTTGATAAAATGCTCAAGGCTAGAATCATATACCCTATTCATCACTCTACCTAGATAGCCAATATCATCCCTGTAAGGAAGAAGAATGGAGAAATAAGGATATGCGTAGATTTTAGGAATTTAAATCAAGCATCCTTGAAGGATAACTACGCACTACCCAACATGGACCATCTATTGCAAATAGTCGTAGGGGCTGAGATGATGTCCATGCTCAATGGCCTCTCTGATTACAACCAAGTTGAGGTGGAAGAGAAAGATCAACATAAGACTGTGTTTACCACTCCCTAGGGTACATTCACATAGCACAAAATGCCCTTTGGCCTCATCAATGCTACCATGACCTTTCAAAGAGGTATGGACTTGTCCTTTGTTGATATGAAAAATAAGATCATCATTATGTACCTAGATGACTTAACTGTGTTCTCTAAGAGGAGGAGCGATCACATTAAAGACCTACAGAGGGTGTTTCAAAGGTGTAGAGAACATGAGATTTTCTTAAATCCTAAGAAGTTGGTCTTCTACGTCATCGAGGGAAAACTCCTAGGTCATATCATATCACAAGAGGGTATCAGGATTCATCCAAAATGAGTTAAATCCATTCAAAGACTAAGCTTGCCTATAAGCAAAATTGGAGTAAAGTCATTCTTCGGTCAGGTAAATTTCCTCAGAAGATTCATCCTTGATTTTTCAGAAATCACCAAATATATCATCGACATGAAGAAATATAATCAAAATTTCAAGTGGAATGACCCTGGAAAAAGAGCCTTCTAGGATATAAAAGATGCCATAGCTAATGCCCCTATTTTATGTCACCCAGATTATAAGAAAGATTTCATGATTTATTGCTATGCATCTGAACATACGATGTCAGTGATCCTTATGCAAGAAAATAAAGGAGTTCGGCCTCCGATCGCTTTTATGAGCATGCCATTAAAAGATCATGAGCTGAGATATTCTCAAGCAGAGAAACATGCCTTCTCAGTAGTGAACGCTTTGAAGAAATTCAAACTCTATATCTTGCATTCTCACTCAGTTGTATTTGTTCTTGATGTTGCTATAAAGAGTATATTAACCCAGCAAGATGTGGGGTGCAATAACAAAGTGGCTTGGGTAGGCAAAACTCAAGAATATGACATAGAGATCAAGCCTACTAAATTGGTGTGGGGAAATGCATTATGTAAAGCTATGGTGGAGAATAAAGAGGATAACCAGCCCAAGCCTAAGCAGTTGGTTTTAGCAGTGATTTTACAAGACCCATGGTTTGAAGACATCATGTACTTTCTAACTTACGGTGAGTGTCCTGAGAGGTTGACAACTAAACAAAGAAGGGACTTGAGGTTGAAAGTAGCTAAGTATGTGATCTGGGAAGATACACTATACAAAAAGTCTGTGGATGGAACTTTCCTTAGGTGTGTCAACAAGCAAAAACAGGAGAGGTTGTTAAGAACATTCCATGATGAGGCTTGTGGTGGGCATTTCTCATCCTCTATAACTGCGTTCAAAATTTTAAGGCAATGCTACTATTGGCCTGGGATGTTCAAAGATGCATATCACTAGGTAGCCAAGTGTGAAAAGTGTAAGATGTTCACAGGCCAACCTCAACTGGCAGCCTTCCCTCTCAGGCCAATAGTAATAGAAGGTCCATTCGAACAATGGGGCCTAGATTTTATCAGGTCTATTAACCCTGCATTGAGTGCTAGTCATACTTAGAGAATTACTATGACTAATTATTTTACGAAATGGGTAGAAGCCAAGGCCACCAAGAAAACTACTTCTAAAGTAGTCTGCGAATTGGTCAAGGAGAACATCATGGTAAGATTTGGTGTGCCAGTTAAACTAGTCATGGATAATGCAGCTTACTTTTCTTCAACTGAGATTACTAACTTTTGTTTTGAGTACGGCATAACTGCTAGCCACTCATTCGACTATTTCCCATAAGGAAATGGTCAAGCTAAGTCAAGTAATAAGAACTTGGTGAATATAGTAAGGAAGCTTGTATCATATAATTAGAGAACTTGGCACAAGAAAATCCCTGAAGCACTCTAGGATGATAGAGTAACCCCAAAGAGGGAAATTGGTATTTCACCTTTTGAACTAGTTTACAGAGTCGAAGCAAGCCTTGCCCTGCCCCTAGAATTGGCTACTAGCAAGTTGAGAATGGTAGTAGAAGATGGCGTCTATAAAGATGGATTGGAAAAATGGATTCTATATTTGAACAAGCTTGAGGAAGAGTGAGAAAAGATCATTGATCATATTATAGAGCATCAGACGTGAGTAAAGAACCTCTTTGAAAAGAAATCTAGACCAAGGAAGTTCATGGTTGGAGATTTAGTTCTATAATGGGATAAACACAGGGCACCTAAAGGGATGCATGGAAAATTCAAGTCACTCTGGAAAGGACCATTCATCATCTATTAGGCCTTTGACAAGAATTCTCTCAAGTTGGTGTATCCAAATGGTGAAGCGCTACCCTTGACCTATAATGGTCAAGATTTGAAGTTATATCAAATTGCAAACTAAAAACAAGTAACCCCTATACTATACAATAGTTACGTTTAGTTCCTTTTTTGTTTGCCTTAGCTTTGTTTCTCCTCTTTTTGTCTTTCTGTTCTTTCCTTTCTCGTTGCTTTAGTTTTGTTGTGATCCCCTTTTCATTTAACCTTTGTGAAAACTAGAGATTTGGATTCCTTGCTTATATATGAGCATATCCAAGTCCCTAGACAGAGCCAGCTATTGCCCCACTCTTATTCTTCAAAATTCTCATGCCAAAGTGGATACCTTGTGTTTAGATTGATTTATGATTTTGAGATAATATAGGGGAATCTAGGTCTACTTTTCCCCATAGGATAGGTGGTCTTTATCGAATCCTCCTTTGTGTCTTTTAAGCTGGGTTGGTTTTTGGTTTCATCTCAAGGGTGGGTAAGTTATAGTTCCCCATTTGGTAAAGACCTTATTTCCTTGGTTCTACTGGAAGCATTCATATGGTTAACAGTTTTCAAATTGGCATCTCTTCTTTGTCGAAAAATAGAAAATCACCTTCTCCTCGGCGGCTCTCAGCCCATGAAGGTGACTTTCCACAAACAAAGAACACAGGAAGCATCAAGCATGAAAGTTAAGCTTAGAACTCAAGACTCTCAAGCTTAGAGTAGGCCAAGTCCAACAAAGTCGCTCAGCAGAAGAGCTATGATGAATTTCTTTTACTTGTAGAGTTTTCCCTGCAGTAGTCTTTCCTGATAAACAGTGGAGAATTGCATAAGGAACCCCTGAAATCCAAAAGACTACATTTGAAGAAGTAATTTGAACATGTGTAGTGAATAGAATGGCCTCAAAGGTACAGGAAAATGAACAGGAACCTTTTCTTAGAAAATTGGTTCGTAGCCTCTTCCTTATTGAAAAATCACCTGGGAAGGTCGATTTCTAAAGGATGATGAATTATGGAGAAATAAACATAAAAACCATGGGAACGTAATGATTTGTCAAGGTTTAAATAGCTCGCTCTGATATTCAATGAAAATTGCTAAAGAAATAGGTCAGACACGGAGCTTCAAAAATTATCACACTAGTTTCTTTATAATCGGGTTCCTACCTCTGAAATGAGTTTTCTGACAAAGATGACAAGGGAAGCAAAAAAGTAAAAATCCACTGCGGAAAGTAAGTTACCATTGGAGCTACTTCGAATGGGTAAAAAAAATTTCTTAAGACCATTAATAAGGTGCATTTAATTCAAATCCTAACATTGGAACTTTAACAGATATTTTTGAAAATCCTTCGCTCGTGTGGTGCGAGATATTGAAAATAATGGTAGGAATGTGAGCTATTTACAAAAGACTCAAGTAGCCAAGCGGAAATTACCATTTTCTTACATTTTCTTCATACCCCATTGATCTCCCCATGTATTCTCAAGTCATCTCAAAGATTTCTCCAAAGCTCTTTGGCAAATCAAAAATGCAAATAGAAGCTATGGCCCTTAGATTCGTGGGTTTTAATGGCATGAATGGGATTACATTCGAGTGGCACAGTTTGATAGATACATCTCTTAGATTCTATGACTTGGATGACCTACATAAAAGGTTGAACATTGAAAATCTCCACCCTCTGACACAAAAACTCAAAGGTAGCGGGTTGATCGAAGCTGCTGGATTTCCAATTGCGATGCAAGCTCCTGAGCTTATTCGAGAGTGTATATCTAGATTCAATCCAAATATGAAGCAAATTTTTCTTCTCGATGACACAGTGCTCATCTCCATTAATAGAGAATCTGTGCAGAACAACCTTCATATCCCAGAGCAAGCGGAGTTCTCACACATGACCTTCCCCATTGCAATTTCAAAATACAATGCGAAGAAGATGAAGTAGAGGAAAGAGATGATGAACTCATGGTTTTGAAAGGCTAGGAGCATTAAGGGAAAAGTACCAAAGACACTCCTTGGAAAATATCTGAAAGTAGAGTTCATCGACATCTTGGTGCTCCTTCACGAGATGAAAGGTGAAAGTGATGTGTTGAACTTCATAGAGCACTATTTCTTCCTGGTCTAGGTAATCTATGCTAAGCATTATTATATAGATTGGGCTCAAGTGGTAAGTGAGAATCTATCTAATGCCTTGAATCTCACTAAGTACTAGAGCCAATTTTACATGTCTTCCTATCTGATCTATATGCTAGCTACACTACAAGTATCGTTGGGGCTTCCTAAGCTAGAAGAATACGAAGATGATGTGAAAATTTATGATTTCTTTCCTCATTTACAGTGGCAAAATAGCTACACTGAGTTCATTAAAGTCAATGACTCATTTACAATTAGATTGTGCAAAGAATTACAAGGATGTCATGAACGGATATTCTCGCCAGAGGCCATGGAATTCATCATCCAATTTGGAAACTTTTTCATTTAGTTCACTAGTTCTCATACCTTCGTCTTGCAGGTTTTGATGATTTTCCCATGAAACTACCAAGGTACCCAAATGATATGATAGTGCTTGTGGAAGTGATCCAATAGATGTTACAAATGAACCTAATTAGCATAGGAATAAAGAAGAAAGGCTGCAAATTCCCCATTACCATCGGAGCCTACAACTGTGCATCAAGGTCAAATGCTAAGAAAGTGATCAAGGTATTCGAGAGCAGATACAAGCCAAGGAAATATGAAGTGTTGAGGCCACAGTTCGATCCAGTGAGCTATGTTGAAGATCATCTATAGATGGGCTCTGTAGTCAGACACATTGCCAAACTCAAAGATTATTGGACGAATTGCAAGGATGAGCTAGAGAGTCGAGAGAGATTTTACTCCAGCTTGACCTTTGAACAAATCAAGTTGTTCAATATCAACATTGATGTAGAGGGCATCGTCAATGAAGGAGAACATATGTATACATATACCTATCAGGATCAGATGAAGCCCTATCTAGTGAGCTTTGAGAAAGTTCAAGGTCAAGCCATAGAAGATTTGGAGACTTTAACAGCTAAGGTCATCAAGAGGATGGACAGATGGGTTTAGCAGATGATGGGGAGAAGGAAAAGGTATGGAAAGCCCACTCCTCAACAAAACCCTATGGTCAAGTCAGTGAGCACTCCTGCATCTTCCTCTGTGTCAACTTCATCTGCAGCCAAGGGACCAGCTCAACCAGTAGGAGGAGGTGATCAACCACCAGAAAAGGAGATTCCACTGGAGAAAACTTGTGGAGCAGGTTCATCCCCAGTCATTGGCACAACTGAGGAAGCTAAAATTGGAAAATCTGACAAGTCAAACAAGGAAACTATTAGAGCTACGAAACTAGAACAACAAGCCCAAGGAGAGACTACTAAAGTATGAAGTGTTACCCCCAGTTGACGAGCCTCCCTGGAAGTCAAAATTTTAGATGATGATAGTCGTAGTTTGGAAACAAAGACAAATGAAGAAATAGAAGAACAACTACAAACTGCTCAAGAAGGAAAGAAGGTTACCTTCACACAAGTTAACCCTTTCACTTCTAGGCCAAAGTCTTCTCCTCCTATCATCAGGAAATTATTCATAGAAGATTTACTTTCCATGATGAAAGTCACAAGTGTGGAATCATGGATTGATAACACCATTGAACGGAAGAGAAAGACAGCTGAGCTAAGAGCCTCTACCGGTGAGATGCTTTCATAGGAAATGCAGTCAGGCCTAGCCAAAAGCAAAGTCAAGAAGTCTCAGGCCCTGACCACTATGGTTCGAGCTCCTGACATAGGTCACCTAACTATGGAGATAGCCAAGCTATTAAAAGATGGAAGAATTAAAGATCTTGCTACCTCAAACTTCACACTCCAGTCCTTGGATATGGGACTTTCTCACCATGACACGAAAGTGGACCTGTGGAAGTCTAGTAATGTCTTGATAGAAGAAGAGCTTGAAGAGCTTAAAATCATGAAAACTTGACTCAAGGCAGAGATCAAAGAAATGACTAACTTCATCAAATACTTAGTCACTCCTAAATTAGGCCTATCAAGTTCCATGATGACATTTGATCCAACTATAGCAGAGAATCAAGTGATATTAGCCAAGTTGCAGGAGGATAGGCATTATGGACAGCTTGGTAGAAGGTGGATCGAGTGACTCAAATCTGAAGGTCTGGTAGCCATAGAGCATCTCGGGAGTGTCATTCTACAGTTAGAAACAAAGAAAGATTCTATCAAAGGACATATGCAGACTCTAACAACAATAAGGTTGAGATACGAAGAATGCATGGTGCTACTGCATTGGCTAGTCATGATGAAGACAAATGATGCAATCAAAGCCAATATATCGCAGAAAGGAGATGAAATATTGATCGAATGGCTCTAGGGAGTAGAGTTCAAAATGGAAATGGTAATCAAAGCAGAAGTAGGAATGAAGGTAGGTGATGAAGAAATCACCAAGGAGCAAAACAAGATCTTCACATATTTGATAGGCCTTCACTCCGAGTCTTAATCCAGCAGAGATGGATAGAGTCTAATCATCTTAGCCAACATGCAGAAAACATTCTCCGATTACTTGGACCAACTCACGAAATCATCTGTATCTCACCTTGAGAAGATACCAAATCTTTAGCAGCTTGGAGGATGTATATACAAACCAATGTTGAAAATACAACCCCAAAAAGATGTTGCAAAACACATAGAGAAGGATCACTCTCACTGGATAATAAGATTGAAGAACGTGTACATCCTAGATTCTGAGAAGATGATTCAAGTCCTTGCCACCACCAAAGCTCATAAGACCAAATTAGAGAAGGCGAAGAGGCCCGCGAAGAGCCAATAGTTTTTCCCCTCTTCCTTTTTTATATATATTGTAAAAGTGGTAAATGGCCACTTATCATTTACCGAATCTATGGAATATGAATCGATTCAATTGCTTTTGTAATGGCTTAAATCTTGAAGCCTATATGTAATACCGAAAAAATCAATGAAAGGGTCGGCTAATTTTTGGTGTGAGATACATTTTTGTTGCAAAGTCAATCTAAACTATGTTTTATACCATTTATTTCATGTTCTATGTTATGTTAAGTTGAATGTTTACTTTTCTTAAGTTGCATTGAAGTTAGAACATGTGCGGAGTCCCATTTCCACCTTTTAGTACAACTAATCGCCAGTAATTGGAGTATTACCTGAAGATTGGGAATGTTTTCATTCTCTATTTTAGATTAGATTCATTTGCGTTGTCCTACTACATTTCATTAGCTCCTATAAAATTTACTATTGCATCACTAACGATGTGAATTCATAAGCACTGTGAAATCACAAGGTTGGTTAGGATTTAGAATCATTTTCATTGCCTGGATTAGTCCCTCACCGAGGACTGGTTTGGTTACCTCTCCTGTTCTCTGGTCAAGAACATACCCTATTAGGTTCTAGAAATAAACAAAATTCATTGCATATCTTTACATAAGGGAACTGTACCTATTAAAATTCAGAGGGAAGTTAGTTAGAAGATCAACAAATTTCCAACTGTTCATATTCACATTGTCTCTTAAGGAATTTTGGGTAAATAAAGAGTTAAATCTAAGAGAGAACAATTTGTTTACTAACAAGATAGAAGCACCAACATCCATACCAAATTGCCTGGGTGCAGGATGATCACAAGGTCATGGTTAATGAATAGTGCCTAGTGAAGTTCAAGATTGGCGAGTACCATGATGAGGTACTATTTGATATCATACCTATGGATACATGTCATATGTTGTATGGTAGGCCATGGCAGTTTGATAGGCATGTTGTACATGATGGTCATGTGAATACCTATTCCCTGATGAAGGATGGAGTGTGACATAAGCTAAATCCATTGAAGGACACAAAAGAAAAGGTATGTGGTACTGCAAGAATAATTTTTGTTAATGGAAGGAAATTCTTGGAGGGTATGGGGCATGAGCATATGTGTTTTGTTTTAATTTTGAAAGTTGGTAGAGAGGAAGTAGAAGATGTGCTTGTAGAAGTTATAGATTTGTTGGATGAGTTTCAGGATATTGTATCTAATAATGTGCCTGATGGATTACCACCAGTCAGGAAGATCAATCATCAGATGGACTTGATCCTAGGAGCCAATTTGCCAAATAAGGTAGCACACAAAATGACACCTGTAGAGAGTGAAGAGTTGAACAGACAAGTGCAAGAGTTGTTGCAGAAAGGATTGATCTATGAGAGTAAGAGTCCCTGTGCTATACCAATAGTATTAGCACCTAAGAAGAATGGAGAATGGAGGATGTGTAAAAATTCTAGAGCTATCAACAATATCACAATCAAGTATAGATTTCCATTGCCACAGATGGATGATATTATGGATTGTTTGAGTGGAGTTGTGTATTTCTTAAAGATAGATCTAAAAAGTGGATATCATCAGATTCGGATCAGAGAAGGAGATGAATGGAAGACTTCTTTCAAGACAAAGGAAGGATTGTATGAGTGGTTAATCATTTCTTTTGGGCTAACCAATGCACTGAGCACTTTCATGCGGCTCATGAATGAGGTTTTGAAAGAATTTCAGGGTAAGATTGTCATTGTTTACCTAGATGATATTTTGATCTTCAGTAAGATATTGGAGGAGCATATGATGCATATTCGTATGGTGTTTGAGAAGTTAAGGGAAGATAAATTGTTGATTAATATGAAGAAGTGCAGTTTTGTGAAGAAGGAGTTAGTGTATCTGAGATTTGTAGTTTCAGCAGAAGGTCTAAAAATGGACCTATAGAAAGTGTAGGCTATCCTTGAATGGCCTACTCCAAGGAGTGCTACTGAGGTAAGATCTTTTCATGGATTGGCTAGCTTTTATAGAAAGTTTATCAAAAAATTTAGCAGTATTTATGGACCCTTGACTAAAACAAAGAGGGGGGATAGAAAAGAGTTTAAGTGGATTAATGGGGGTAGAAAAGAGTTTTCAATTGTTGAAATAGAAAGTTACAGAACAACTTGTTTACCACTTCCATAGTTTAATAAGGTGTTTCAAGTAGACTGTGATGCTAGTGGTACTACAATAGAAGTTGTTATGAGCCACGAAGGTAAACCTGTTGCTTAATTTAGTGAGAAGTTGAATGATGCCAAAAGAAAATATTATGTTTATGATCAAGAATTTTATGCTATAGTTTAGGCATTGAAGAAGTGGAGACACTATCTGCTTCCTAAGGAGTTTGTTTTGTATACTGATCATCAAGCTTTGCAATATTTGAATAGTCAAGGAAAGTTGAATCAAAGGCATTTGAAATGGGTTGAGTTTTTGTAGAGTTATACATTTATTATGAAATACAAGAGTGGAAAGTCTAACAAGGTTGTAGATGCTCTTAGCAAAAGGAAGATTTTGCTGACAGAAATGCAGATTGAGGTGGTTGGGTTCAAGAAACTCAAGAGTTTGTTTCCAGAGGATCCTGATTTTGGTGAAGCTTGGAAAGCTTATATAGAACCTATTACCCTAGATAGAATGAAGTGGTTGGATTTCATCATCTAGAATGGTAAGCTATTCAAAGGGAGATAGTTGTGCATTCCACAAAGTTCTATGAGAGAGAATCTCATCAAGGAGAAGCATAGTAGAAGATTGGCTAGATATTTTGGTCAAGATAAAACCATTCCTATTGTTAGTGAGAACTATTATTGGCCATAGTTGCAAAAAGATGTCAAGAAGTCTGTACAGAGTTGCAAAATATGTCATATGGTGAAAGGAGTGAACCAGAATATAGGATTGTATCAGCCATTACCTATACTAGAGAAACCTTGGGAGGATATCAGTATGGAGTTTGTTCTTGGTTTATCGAGGACACAGCTGAGACATGATTCAATTTTTGTGGTGGCTGATAGATTTTCAAAGATGGTGCATTTCATTCCCTGCAAGAAGACTAATAATATTGTTCATATAGCAAAATTGTTTTTCAGAGAAGTGGTGAGACTACATAGTTTATTGAAGACAGATTTGAAGTTCAATTAATCACATCATCCATAGACTAATAGGCAGATAGAGGTGGTGAATAGGAGTTTGGGGAATTTGCTGAGATGTTTGGTTGGAGATAAGCCAACAAGATGGGATTTGATTTTACCACAGAAAAAATTTGCATACAATAATTTTGTCAATAGGAGCACTGGTAAATCACCATTCCAGATTGTATATGGAAGTAGTCCTAGAAATGCATCTGAGTTAAGAAAGATAGATAAAGGAGAAATAAGTAGTGATGAAGCTGAGGATTTTGTAGAACATTTGAAGAACATCCATGAGGAGGTGAGGAAGCACATTACCAAGATGAATGTGCATTATACGGCTAAGGAAGATGAGAAAAGAAGGCATAAGGAATTTCAGGTTGGAGATAAAGTCATGGTTCATTTGAGGAAGGAGTGATTTTTAGTTGGTACATATAACAAGATGAAAATGAAGAAGTTTGGGCCATGTAAGATATTGAAGAAGCATGATTTAAGAAATGCATATGAGGTAGAATTGCCTATTGAGCTGAATATTTCACCAGTGTTTAACATTTTAGATTTGACAGAGTGTTGTGAAGGGGGTGTTGAAAATGAGATCACAGAAGAACAGTGGGGTATTCCAGTAACTGGTTTAGATACCAAAGAGATTGAGGATATACTATATAGTCATGTTGGCAGAAGCACAAGGAACAGGACATATGAAGAATATCTAGTCAAATGGAAAGGACAACATGTTGAAGATTCATCATGGCTAACAAGGGAGGAGGTTAACTGCCTTGGTTTTCCTCTTCACACCTGAGTCATCATAGGGTCACTTCTCAAATTACCCCAGGTGTCTGATGCAGGAACATCCTGGGTGTAAGAGCAATCTTGCATCACCCAAAAATATTTCTAGTTTCTTTTCAATAAGGGCTATCTTGTGCAGAGCTGCTATTTTTGGAAAGTTACTATTTTTAGTAAGTTTTCCGTTTGAGCTCAAAATGGTTTATTTTCTTCCTTGGAGGTTCATTTTGGTCATTTCAGCCTGCCAATAAATTTTCATTGACATATCAAGTCTAGCTTTGTAGATATTGAAGATTTTCGGTATTGGCAGCAAGGTACATAAACTTTGAACTCAATTTTGAAAGCTTTAGAGGCCCTGGATGAGGTCAATACTTCAGCTGATTGGAGCTTACATGAGTTAGGTGTTGTAGAGCATTTCATGCCCTTTCCAGAATGGGGTCATAATAGTCAATCGGGTCAACTAGTGATGACTTATGGTCTTCGGAAGTTGGGTCACCTGAAATGGTAGAAAATGATTTTCATTCAAAATTTCTATTTAGATTTCAAAATTTATTTTGAGCCAACTTTGATGTAATAAATTGGAAAATAAAATAATTCTAAGTTTGGTCAGCCTTATTGGCTAAAGTTCTAGAACCTTCCCAAGCGGTGGAAAATTGCCTATATAAGGAAGGTTGTAGTGTTGTCTTAGGTAGTTCAGAGCAATTCAAAGTAGATTTGGGTAATAATTTTAGGCTTTATCCCTCATGATATTGTAAGGAAAATGCCCATGTGGCTTTGCACATTGTAATTCTGAAAATTTGTAATTCCACATTTGTGGAGATAATAAGAAGCCCATTTTTTGTTCTTGCATATTGTTGTTGTTTCTCTATTTCTGTTATGTGTTTGTGGTATTAAGGAGAGCACCCTTCATCAAGAATCTAGATGTTGAAGACCGAAGATAGATAACTGAACAAATTCAAGAAAAATAAAGTGAGATACAAAGACTCACTGAGCACCATTTTGACATTTCCAATCAGATGATGATTGTGAATCAGGAAGTTAACAGAGTCAACGGTGAATTGTCAAGAAAACTTGAAGCTATTGGAATACTCAAGGAAGAGAATGAGAAACTAAGAAATGAAGTAAAGATACAACAACAACACAATGAAATGATGAAATTGGCTAAAGATAGTTCTAAAAAGATTGATGATTTTTTGACTAATCAAAGAAGATTTGTAAGTAAAGCTGGATTAGGCTATACTGGAGAAGGAGAATCATCCGAGCAAGCTGAACAAGGCAACAACTATCAAGATCAAAGACCTAATATTTTGTCATGCTATCACTTTGGCAAACCGAGACATTATTCAAATGTCTATAGAAGCAAAGCACAAGGTAAACCTCTAGTCACTCCTAAGTTTAATGGTTATTATTATTTTTGTGGTAAATTTGGACATCAAGCTTATGAGTGTAGAGCAATACTAAATAAGAATGCTAACAATCCTACCATGGAGAAACTTTATTATACTTGCAACAAACATGGACACACTGCACAAGAGTGTAAAGCTAAGATGAAGCAAGTCTAGACACCATTATAGAAGAGAAAACCCAAACCTTATCAACCGAAGAGACAAGGTAATTCTAATGTTTGGGATTACAACACATGGGTTAACTGTACATCATGTGGTAGATATGGACACATTGTAGAAAACTGTATGAGGAAAAGATGGGCTGGATAATCAAGAAGCTGGATAAGCACTGGAATGGCATGCTTACTACATTGTCATAAGGCTGATCACCTAAGCAAGGACTGCAGAGACTGAGCACTAGAAGAAGGACATGTATTTGAGAGTGGAAACACTATTGCAGATATCATGAGAATCAAAAACACTATGTGGAGAAAGGCATCAAATGAAAATGCCGAGTCAAGAAATGTTGTCGGTGAAACCTCATCCATTGGATTGGGTGACATCAATACCTCTACTTAAGGTGAATTAGGTATGTATGGAACTGACATTTCAAAATGATCTTATTTTACATACAAACCCTTATACATGTTGAGCACATACCAAATCTGCATGGATAAAGATGCATTATGGTTTATATGTTATGAGCTAACAAAGTCACACTGTCAGTAAAAATCAAACCGAGCAAAAGGTTACCTATCGGTAATCAATATTCAACGTTAATTGATTATCAGTATCAACTGAGTGAGAAATCATGTGTTAACTGAGCTATTGTAAGTTTGCAGTACTCACTGAGTTGATAGTTGTCATGAACCAAAAAGTAGGTCAAGCATTTATGATTAAAAGTTTAAAGCAGGAAAACAAAAATGCTATAAATACACGGAGGACTTAGTTCATTTTCACATAGTGATTTCGAAGAGAGATTATTTCACAGAGTGAGTTCAAGCAAAAATTCTCAAGATTATCCAAAGTAGTTGTAGATAGAACCGAGCACACTCTTTGTATACTCTGAGTAAGTTGAAACCTCTATCGAGCACATTCTTCACTTTCTGCTGAAAACCTAGTTTGTTAAAATGGCATCCACTGCAAGTAGTTCTAAGAATGTTGAAGAGGAAGTTAATCTAATAGTATCAGCTAATTATGATGAACCTAAGTATAAGTTACACCTAGAAGTCATGTCAAAAATAGATTCAGTGGGTGCTTTCTCAAGCATCCCACCTAGGGTTTTTCTAGTCGAGGATGTATGACCTATATTCACTGCAAGATAGGAGAAATAGGAGATTTTGATATTTATGTTGCATACCAAGGACTCTATAGTGATGATGGGAAACTCAAACCCGAGTACAAACTGGTTGAAAAGATTGGACTCACTAATGCCCTAAATTTCTTGAAGAATTTCAAAATTGAATGGATTATGGTTGTACTTAGTCTCTATCATGAGGGTACATTCTAGCTAGATAAACCAATCAAAGTGACAAAGAGAATGATTCATAGGGTTATAGGTTACCCTACAATTGACAAGGCCAAAGAATTTTGTAGTTCATCTTGAGCTGATATTGAGAAAAATACTAGCGCAACATGGGATGGTTGAGCATTGAAAATTGCTTCAATTGTGGATCCATAAGTTAAATATGCAGCACATGTAATTGGTTACAACTTCTAACAGTCGAGTAGACTGAACAATGTTCCTTGTAGTGTTGTGGATATGGCATACAAGATGATAAAAAAAGGACACCAGTTGGACCTTGTCAAGTTACTTCTAAAGTAGTTAGACAAGAACATGAACACAATTAGGTCGACAAAGTCTAACACCTACAAGTTTGAATCACTGCTAGTTTGTATATTTTTCTACCTTCAAAAATTCTTTCCTTCTATTGGTCACAAAGATTGGCCTACTGACAAACAAGTTATTATTCAAATTTCTAATATTATGAAAAGTCTGGGAGATAATGTAAACAAGGTTGTAGATGACTATTTTGAAGAAGTTTAAGATTAAGATGAATCTTAGAAGCAGAATTCCAAGCTCACTGGTTGAGAAGTATGAAATGGATATATGTTTCCTAGTAGACACTGACCACACTTTAATAAAAGATGTTGAGACAAGAACAAAATGGCTAGCCCCCATGGGATACGAAATGGATAATGATTTTGTTTCACAATCAATCAAGGATTTACTAGCTACACCAAAGGGCAAGAATGCCGAAAGGTTTGGAACCTATGAAGAGGCAAAGTCTAGAATAAAAATAGGTCTTGTCATTGGTAAAATGACTAGAAAGTCTAGGAAAATGATGAAGACACTCACTGAAAAGTATGGAGATGAATCTAATTCATCTAGTGAGTCACCAATTGAACTTACAACCAAAGATTAGTTGTTATTGACTGATAAAGCACATGATAGTGAGGAAATTGATTCTGACAAGGAAAAAGATTCAATACCAGTTTCTCCCACTCCAACTCCAAAGAAGAAGTAGTTACAAGTGCAGCCTAGAGCACAAACAAGGTCAACCACTACAGCTTCATCACCTTTGAAAAAGGGAGTTGTGAAGGTAACAATACCAAAAGTTGCCACACCGACCAAAACATATGCAAAGAGAGGAACCAAGGTCACAGCTGAAGCACCAAAGGAAAGGAGAAGATTGATTAGAGGAAGAGAAGACCTTGAGGATGAAGAAAATGATAATGAACAGTTCAAGGTTGTCAGCAACAAGAATAGAACAATAGATGAAGTTGATGCAGACATAATTGAGAATGGAGATCTTATAGATCTGGAACTCAGTTGATTTGACAAATTGTCTACCGAGGATCAAAATACTATTGAGGAAGCAATCATCCAAATGATGATTAAATTCAAAAGGGTTCTATTAGAATTTTCTAAGAAACTACTAGAGGCACTAGAGGAATGAATAAACTGAAAATGATCATATGCCTTGGAAGCAGAAAAGAATACGAGGGAGAAATCCCTAGTGTTAACAATTCCTAACCTAACTATTGATGAAATTGAAGAACATATGACTACCTATTCTAAGAGATTTAGAATAAAACACCGGGCACTATAAATATTAGATGAAAATCTAGCAGATCTAGATGAGTCTAGCCAACTCTTGTAGACATCCATAGTTGCAGCTCGTCAACAAGTTGAGAAGGCAGCAAAACTGGACTTGTCTAATAAGAGACAAAGATTAAAAGGTAAAGGTATCCATATTGATGATGTTGATTTTGTAAAGAAGACTGAAGAGAAAGATGCATCAATTACCAAGGTAATTGATACTACACTAGATAGTATGGACATAAACATGTCACAGGATACACCAAATCGGATAGTGATTCAAGTTAAAGATAACAAAGATCTAGATTTTCTTATTGAGGACATTACTAATGGTGATCTTGATGATAGAGATGAGGATGAAGATATGAATATTGCAGGAGGCATACATAATCATGAAGGTACTACTATGTGTGTGAAAATTGTACCTAGTTGTAAAGACACAACACTTCAGTAAAACATTAGAGGTTAGCAAAAACTAAAATCTTGCAAATAATTGAAACTATGCTAACTAGGTGATTTACTGCCTTTTAATAGATGCGAGTATGTATTCTCAGATTAGACCGAGATCAGTGACCTTGACGACACCTAAATGACGGATTTGAATGCAAAATCTAGATATGAGATGAATGCAACTAATCTTTTTTTTTTGGGGATTTTCTATGCAATAAGATGAAAAACTGGATATGAAACTATTCTAGATGAGACTAATATATGATATGCAAATTAATCTAAGAATGCTATGAAATATGAAACTAGAATTGCAAACAAGATTGATCTCACAAAAGTTGTTGATTCTCAAGAGGCTTCAATTCTCCAGATTGATTTTGGCAAAGTAGATATGCAAACTTCTGAGATTATGAGATATGAGATGAAGAGCTGAGCCTTGATTTTATAGAAATCTAGGGCTTTGGAGGTGCATGGGAAAAGCTATAAATCACTCTTGATAAACTCAGGTTGATTTTTGAGTTATCAAGGAATTAAAGATAATTAACTCACAAAATTATGCAAAAGCATGCAGAAACAACTTTTAACTCAAATCAGAAGTTGAGTTTCCAAAAGTTAACAACTTGCATTGATTTTCTGATTTTAAGTTTAACTCCTCTTTGAATGTGCATAATAATTATGAATTAAATAAATAAATAAAGTGATTTATCTTCAACTTAACTGATTTAAAAATAAAATAATTGATTTATGGGTTAATCAATCATTAAATTAAACTTTTATTATATTATTAAATAATGACAAATAGATTTAATCAATTAAATATAAATTTAATCAATTATCCGTAGGAGATTTTGATTTATTGTCAAAATTAAATAGTATAATTAGGAATAAATGAAATTAAATCTAATTAAATAATTAAGTGGAAAAATTAAATCTAATTAATTAAATATTTAGAATATTCAATTAATCAAACTTAGGATAAATATGATTTATCCCCAAATAATCAGATAATTAGATAAATTAGGAATATTTATGAAATATTCCCCGATGCAAAATTTAGGATAATCAATTGTGATTCGATAGTGTGCCAATGTGCCTTGGGTTAGGACTTTGATATCGATTTTGTTCAATTTGATGATGTAGGAGGTTAATGAACCTATAGCCCATTTTTGGGGTATTACATTTTGCCCCTCTTTGAATTACTGTGTGAAGTGCAGTGGTTCAAAGACAGTTTGTGTATGATGTTAAAACTGATGTTTGAAATTGAAATTGATATGAAACAGAAACTGTGATATGAGACATAAATTGATTGAAAGATTCAAAGATATTAGGCCCTGAATGACCAAAGATAATGTTAACTATAACAGCAATGAACCGGTGATCACGAAGAAGTGTCAAAATGCCTGATTCTGAACCTTATGATTGTGAAGAAGTGAGTGATCGATTCCAGACCCGATTGTCGATAACAATCACATTGATATCACTTCTGAACCCTTCAGTTTCTGAAGAACCAAGGAAATAACACAACTAAACCGATAGTTACAAAAACTGATACAATTTACAAGATTAAGAGAATACTAGATTGATATGGATCTCGATGAATCTGATATACCCCAAGCAATGATAGATTTTCCCCAAGTGACGAGGACTTTTGATGAGTGAGCAACTAGACGTGGTTGTTGTCTTGACTACTAAGGAAAGATTGATAGACAAAATTAGATTTACAGACTTGAATGATGTCCAATACCGTGCCCCCTTCCGGATTAAAATCAAAATTTGACAAGAAAAGTCAGCATTGAATCGTTTAGAAGCATGTTAACTAATTTGAGAAGTGGTTGTACACGTCTGAGAATGCGTTCTACATCGTTTAGAGGTCCTGGAGACCAAGTTTGACTAGGTTAAACCATGAGTTGACCATAGTTGACCAAGTTGAAATTTTGATAGTTTGATGTAAGATAATCAATTAAGTTGAAAAATGGATTGATGTGATGATAGAAGGTTGATTATGCAAGTAGTTAATGATATGAATGATCATAGATTTTGATTTTGATCCCGAAAAAGGATTCTACTTGTTGTTTCGTTGGAGGAACCTTCGTGTGAGATTCAGCTCTTGTTAGATTTGAAGATGCGATTTGAAGAATCATTTAAGCATTGAAGTTTAGCCAACCATTGTGAGATCATGCAAACATGCAAAATGCAAAGAGACATGCAGAATGAAATGCAACCTAAGACCTAGGACCTAGTGATTGATCATGTGTTAGTCATTCTCATCATTGAATTTTTAGGTAACTGGATAAATCAATACAGTGCCCACTAGTTATGAAACCATAGACATATGAATATCAATTTGTATGCGCAAGAATCAATACAACATCCACTAGTTAATCAACCATAGATATATGAATATTGATTTTAGTTCATAATTTCAAATTAGATATAAGCACCAAGGCGAAAACACCAAGATGACTTGAATATCATGTCCATTTTGATATAGCAATTTGTATAAGCTTCAGAACATAAATGTCATGATGACCTGAATATGCCTTGCATAACAAACACATCAAACAGTCAAGAGATCATTCCAAATCCAGTGTGAATTACCCGTAGTGACCCTTTATCGTTCACATCCTTAGGTAAGATCGCATTTCACAATAGGAGAAAAAATTCACTCAAAAAGACAATAGTTAGATCAAACTTCCATGAATTTTCTGGGTATCAATGGTCGAGGTACTCATGGCCATCCAATTCGAGATAGAGGCTCTTACAAACAGACACCATTTCAATCCAGAATTTCCAAAGTTGTTAGATTTTCACATACAAGGAGAAAACAAAGAAAAGATTTTTCCCCCAGTCATCACTTCTCTAAATCCTTTAAAGGACATCATCGAAGAGCTCGTGGGAACAAAATATGAAAAAATATCAATGTGAATTAGTAAGCATACAAGGAGATAAAAGCATGAAAAGCACAAATTGTTTTTAGTTTGATTGCATTGCTGTAGATGCAAAATCCTTTCTGGAGATGAGATAGACAGACTGACTCAAATGAAGCTTCAAAGGACTCTGACTAGATATGACACGTCTAAAATATACTAGAGACCATAGGATATGACATTGATTGCCCCAAAGTGTTAGGCATTGATAGGATACAGACGCGTGAGCCAATCGGTGTATCGACCGACTTATTGAAAATAGGAATGCGTAAACAAACTGGGAGATATGTACAAACTAAAGAAAGACTGAAACCTAGGAAAGACCAAGATTGTGCTGATAGATGGAGCATTTTGAACAAGTGGCACCCGTTTGCTGGGTTTTCACCATCTTGGCAGAGATTCTAGTTTTGCTACCAAGGCGCCTGTTTCCAAGTTTTCACCAAGGCACTTTTTCTTTTTCTCATTTTTTTGTATTTTTCCATTTTTTCAATTTTTTTGTACTTTTCCATTTTTTTAATTTTTTTTTTACTTTTGATATTTTTTTAATTTTTTTGTGAATCATCAAAGCACCTATTGCTAGGTTTTCACCAAGATGTTCATTTTTTCAGGACTTTTTCATAATTTTATAATTTTTTTAGGACTTTTTACCATACATTGAATGTCTTAGGCATAGAATTTCTTCAGATGGAGAACGTTGATTGGTTCTCAAAGCTATTATCCTTCATTTGTTGAGAGTTGATAGGCTCTAGAGCCAAAAGTAGCACTGATAACAAAGGGACCCAACCAGTTGGGTTCAAACTTCCCCTTGCGTTCTCGATGTGATTGATTTTTAGGATTCTCTCTCAAGACTAGATCACCAACCTGAAATTCTCTGTGTTTGACTTTCTTGTTGTAGCCTCTAGACATTCTTTTCTGATATACTCTGAGATGATCATATGCTGCTTGTCTGCACTCATCTAGTAGTTCAAGTTCTTGCAACCTAGACACTCTGTAGTCATCATCAGTTACTAGACCATGCATTTTGATTCTTAGTGATGGGATTTCAACCTCAATAGGTAGTACCACTTCAAACCCATAAACTAAAGCGAATGGTGTAGCCCCAGTGGGCGTTCTGATACTTTCTCTGATACTTATTCTGATACTTGTTCTGATACTTCGTATACTTGATAGCATCTTTTTCCCTTGCAAAATCTTAAGCAAGATCATATCGTTCAATCCCAATGTCTAGCAAGGTGGAGAACAAGAGGGATTGGCAAGCTGGTGGAAGAGATGGAAGACAAGAGAATGAAGGACAATGAAGGGAAGAAATCCTCAAGGGAAAACTCCTCAAGAATACCCAAGCTAGGGAAAAATTGTCATGTAAACTGCATTTGGACAAGCAATAAAAGGCCAGCATAGGATAAGTCACAAAAGTGTAATGCCAAAGAAGGAAAATATGTAGTCCAAAGGAGTAGGCATGTCAAGAGGTTTCAAAGCATCGTGTTCTACTCTTTTTTTTATTAGATCAAGACCAAAGGGGAAAAGGATAGCGAAAGGTTAGAATGAATGGAGGAGAATAAATATGAAGGCTAAACAAGAAGGGAAAGAAAGTAAGATCATCGTAAGATAGCTCACAAGATAGCCAAATGTTCGTGTATAGATCAACATTGTCAAGATCAAAGAGAGAAGATGGAATGGATGAAATGTGTAGAAGAACTATGCATGATGCCTGATTGCTAGGTTTTCATCATGGTACTTATCCAAGGCACCACAAGGGAGTGCTTTTCACCATAGGATGAATTTATTTCTCTTTACTTTTGCTACCAAGGTGCCTGTTTCTAGATTTTCACCAAGGCACATTTTTAATTTTTTCAATTTTTCTCTAGAAGAAGGAAAGCTTTTTAGATAATTCTCCTTGAAAGGATAAAAACATGATATGCCAAGGATTCAAAATGATATGCTCAAAGATGCTAATAGGGAAAGGAAGCTGGAAGAAAAAAATGGAGGATAAGGTTTTATGTAAAGCGAGTGAGGTTGGAAGATAGGAGGAATAAGAAAATGAGGAAAAAGGATAGAAGGTAGAAGGATAATGAATGGAAGGATTGTGAAAGGGTAGATGGAAAGGAAGGCAAGATCAACACCAACACACACCTTGAAGGATGGCGAGAGGATGGAGGAAACGTGAATGAAGGAATACGTGAAGGAATATGGCAAATGGATAGCAGAGGTTGTGGTTTAGGTGCATGGAATGGAAGAATATTTTTGGAAGAAGATGAAGTGGAAGTCTTTGGAAGCTTGAATGTCAACTTCACTTGTTGCTCAACACCAGACTCTTTCAAGAGAGACTTTGGAATCCATATAGTTGTAGGCTTTTCATTTCTTTTTGATGATCTAGAGAGAATATCTTTAATGATGGATTTTGGAACCCATACTTGTCTTGTAGTTTTTTTCTTAGATATCTCTTTTGACTTTATTCCTCCATGTCGATTAGAGGAGACATGGTGATCTTCTTTTTTTGATGGATTCTTTTATTGCTTCTTTTTCTTGTATTGAACATTCAAGTTAATTCCAAAATACTTGGGACTTGTCAAAGAAGAAGGAGGATATGACCGGTTTAGATGGGTGGGTGGATGAAAAGGATTCAAGGGTATGCATCTATGTTGATCTTGAGGAAAGATAGGAGATGGAGGGATGTAAGGACCCAAGATGGATGGAGAATTAGGAGAGTTAGGAGGGGAAAGTGAAGGGACATAAGGACCCAAGATGGAAGGCAGATGTGAATCCCTTAGTAGTGGTGGAAGAGGTCCAAGGATGGAAGTGGAAGACGCAAAAGGATAATCAACAAGTTCATCAACATTTATATGACAACCAAGGACATCAACATCTCTACAGTGAGCATTAGGATTTTCAATAGAATCATGGACATCTTGAATATGAGCATCTTCTTTGATAGGCTTTTTCAAAACTTGCAAAGACTTAGGAAGAGTAGAAAGCATAAATGAACATGGAGTGGTAGAATAAAAAGATGGAAGACATTGATCTTGACAAGGATCTTTGGATAGCATAAGTGCATAATTTTTGTCTTGATTTTCAATAGGCTTAACATTGGAAGTAACAACACAATTTTTACCAACCTTAATGGAAGTATCATCTTTGGAAAGTGAAAGTGTAGTAAGGTTATTTTGATTGTCAATAAACTCAACAGTGTAAGTGGTAGTTTGATCTTTCTTAGGAGAAGACTTAAGACATGGTGGAATGCATGAGAAAGGGGGTGCAGGATCAAAAGAACCCTAAAGTGGATAAGAGACATCATGAAAATGAGTGGATGACATGGAGCGTTCTTGATCTTGATCTTTCTTTATGTTCTTTTCTTTATCATTTTTGGAGTCCTCTTGATATGGAGCCACTTCTAAGGACAAGGAGCATGTTGGGATTGTATGGAAGACTTTGGAAGAGATGGTGGAGGACTAGCTGAAGTGGGAATTATAGCATATAAAGGCTTAGGCTCTTTAGGTTTAGCATTATTGAAAGTATTTGCAGCCAAGTGAAGGTTAACTTGAGTTTCTTTAAGAGGTAGCCCTTGAGGATAACTATAGGAAACCACATGAAAAGTATTAGGACCTTTGGTGGATGAAGGACTTGTGAAAGATTTGAAAGACTTGGAAGCTTTAAGAAATGTATGAGCATTGGAGGAAGTAGGGGATGGAAAGGAACCATCACAAGACAAAGGTTCAACATTAACATGATCTTTCTTGAGAGTGTAATCTTTATTTTTAGCATGAGAGTTCTTAGAGGAAGGATTCTTCTAATATTTATGTTTCAAATCAGCGTGGTACATTTTATATTCCTCAATAGAAGTAGATGTATCATCTAGGTATTGTTCACAGAAATCATCAAAGTCTCTTTCAAAATCAGACTCATATGGATCACCATCATGATCTATCCAATGTGACATCCCATTTCCAGTAACCATGAGCACATGATGAGGAGGACTCTTAGGAAAAGAGGTGTCATAGATATCATTATATTGTCTATCATCATAGTCATCATAGTCTTCAAAGATAGGTGTGTCACTCTCCGTGGAAGAGGTATCATAAGGGTTATCATGTTACTCGACATGGTATATCTTGAGATGAGGAGTAAGACCCTTGGGAGAATTAGAAGAGGAATGATATCATGGAGAAGAGGAAGGTGAAGACCTAGAAGAGGAAGAAGACGTGGATGATGAGGAATGATAAGAAGACTTAGAATATGAAAGATGTTTGGAAGAAGGTCGTGACATGACCATGCATATGATCCTAGCAAAGGTGTCTGATTCAATCAATTTTTCCTCTATTTTCATCATAAATTTATCACTCATGGGCTTTTTGGAATAATACTCTTCAAATTGAGCAATGAGTTCGAGATCATCCATTTTCAAGAGAGGTTCCCTAACAAGATAACTAAAATTCATGGTTCTAAATTGCGCTCTATGTTTTTGTGATGAAGCTATGGTTTCCACCATTAACCTTAGGAGAAGCAAGAGAGAAAGATGAAGACAACTAAGAAATGACTTGATTCAAGAAGATCGAATGACACAACCTTGTCAAGATTTGATTGATGGAAGATTAGATTGGACGTAAGAGAAGGATACTATGCCCTAGATGTATGGGTAGATGCCCAAAAGATAGCGGACATGAGTTCACAACACTTAGCCATTTTGATAGTTGATTGAAGATTGATAGTTATGACAAGGTTTTGACACAAGATGAAAAAGACTCAAATCGATTAAACAGAAGGCTGAATCGGATTCAAAAGGCCACTTTAGGAAAATGATTGGATTCTCAGTTTATGTTGCTATGTTCTTGACACAATGACTTCTTTGATAGATTTTGGAAATGGGTTGAAAAAGCTGGGTATTTGGCAATTCTGACAATTTTTCAAAAATTCTCAAATGACTTTTGACAGGTTCGTACGATAGTGGGTAGGGCATGAAATGACAATTGGCAAACTTGTACAACAGTTGATAGCAAGATTTTGGCTTTTGATTTAACTGGCATAAAAACTCGTACCATAGAGTACTGAACACCGTATGACAATGGGTAGGCTATGAAATGACACTTTCAAAACTCGTATGACTTTCTAACTTCACAAGATGACTTTTGACTCCAGAAAGGTGTTGGACATCAGATTTTGCAATTTTTAGGTGTATACAAATAAATGTATCTTCATAGAATTAGGGTTAATCAATGACAAATAAATGAAATAAGAACTAAATGCAACCACAATTGAGAAAATATTTCACAATATCAAAGACTAATTGAGCATCCTATGGCTCTCTAATTAGAACGAATAATGAAGCTCTCAGCAAGCTCACTAATGACAGTTCTAATATGAGAATGATGAAATGAAACAATGCTAATGCTAAAGCTCACAATTATCTATATGAAATGCTAAAATTGCTCTCAAAATGCTTTCTAAATTTAAATTGCAAGAGGTTTGATGCAATTCTCAGATAGGTGGTTGATGAATTATGAAGGAATTATGGCTTCCTTTTATAGATTTTCCCAATGTGAGGGGGTGTGGTTGCATTTGATCATGGTTGAGTTGGGGTTAAGTCTTTGGTCTCACCCTTTGAAGACAATGCAAAGTTTGTGTCCTCAAAGCTTGAGACAAGTAGACAAGATGGATGGCTAAGATTCTCTTTCACTTTGAGTGATTGAGATTCAATTTAGCTTGATCCATGTGAGTGTCTTTCCTTCAATTTCATTGGTTGATTGATTTCTCCTTTTGGGTTGTTGAGAGTAATTGATTTTAATTAATTGATTTAATTGATTTTCTTTAGCCATGCACCCCTTGAATGGGTTGAATTAATTTAATCCAAGATTGTACAATTAATTAAATTAATTGTATTTTGATTTGATTGCACTTGATTAAAATGTTCTCAATTTTGATTGGTCTTGATTTAGAATTTAATTTTCAATTTGATTGGCTAATTACACATTGTGATTCAATTGATTCAATTATGTCCTTGATTTGCTTTGATTTGATTCAATTTGCTTTGAATTATCATTGAATTGTCTTTGTCCATTTTTAGGTGATTACATTAGGTTTTCAGATTCAGATTGTTCACAAAATTGTCTATCTAGATTTGAAGATTGTACTAGATTGATTCATTTCTAGTAACCAGATAGAGAAACAAGCACGCAAATTAGCAAGTAAGTGATTCAAGCACATCTGAAAATAATGAACAGGGGACAAAGCAACCCTGCGCATGAACAATCAAGTGACTGAATGTACTAATCCCTAGGAGTTCTAACTATGTATGTTCCAAAAAGTTTTTTAATAACACACATATTCCTAAAAAATGAAAAAGTTGGCCTCACTAGGGTTTGAAGTAATGGTCTTACTTTGCAACTTTTATGATCTCAAGAGGGCGAACTCCAATCCAAGCTCACCGGGGTTTTGACATAGTCCGAGAACTTAATCTTCAGGATCTGCTAGGGAGATCTAATAGCCCAACAAGAGACCACACCTGTGAAGATTTCCTCCACAAGGACATTTATATAGCAGTTGTCACTACCACGGTGAAAATGGCTATTACCGCTTGAGGTTCCCTCAACGTGGTTGACCTAATTAAGGGAATGTCCACTATGGTTAACCCTCTCTAAAGGTGACTCACAAAAGATACCACATGGAGACTGGTTCCAGATTCAAGGATCTGAGTTTTCGATACTACCCAAAAAGGGAGTAGAGCATAATCCTCTAGCCTTTTCACTTTTAACCAAAATAATGCAGACAGATTAATCTGACACGCTAAGACCAAGATTATCTCACAAAGATCTATGATGTCAACCACTTATGATCTATCAACCTCTCCAGAGAGAGAATGTATCAATCAGAAGTTGAAGATGCACAAATCTAGTAGAATGTGAGATGCTCTCAGTATCCTCCCTACCTACAAGGATCCCTTAGTTGAGAAGAGTTTCGCTAGAAACTCACTCTCTCAAGAACCATGAATAGTGTTCATAGGGCCTAATTACTATGTGTAACAAAGATGTTGAAAAGCAAATATATGTTCATTTTATAGCCCAAAATGAAGCCTGTGATACGAAAGCAATAAAAGGTCACACAAGCCAGACATGTGAGATGTTTGTTTTAGTCCAAATCGAAACATTATCAGTTGAGAAGATTACTTGAATTCCTCACAACATGCTTAGTAGATTTTTACCTATTTTTAGCAACTCTCACGCTTTTCCCAATCAAAATCAGCAGAAATCAATCAGAAACAACAAATTTCAATTGTTAATGTTAGCTGTTAGTCCAAATCTGGAAAACTGCCTAAAAAAGTGAAATGACAATTGAAACCTAGAGTCAAGACTCGTACAACAGTGGGTTACCTCCCAAACGATAGCCCAGAAACTCATACGACACTGGGTACCTGTTCATACGACAATCTGACTTTCAAATGACAATGTGTACAGTCTGATACGAGCCTCAATCAAATAAACTATTGTACAACAGTGGGTATCTCTTGATACGAGTTTCTAACAAAACTTGTATGAAAATTATACAGACAGAAATTAAAAATCATAGCTTGGAACAAAAAATGAGAAAAAGATGATAGAAATTGATAGAAATTGAAGGGAAACCCATTTCAGGACCCCACGGTGGCACAAGAAATGTGTGTGTGAAAATTGTACCTAGCTGTAAAGACACAACACTTCAGTAAAATATTAGAGGTTAGCAAAAACTAAAATCTTGCAAATAATTGAAACTATGCTAACCAGGTGATTTACTACCTTCTAATAGATGCGAGTATGTATTCTCAGATTAGACCGAGATCAGTGACCTTGACGACACCTAAATGAAGGATTTGAATGCAAAATCTAGATATGAGATGAATGCAACTAATCTTTTTTTTTTTTGGATTTTCTGTGCAATAAGATGAAAAACTAGATATGAAACTATTCTAGATGAGACTGATATATGATATGCAAATTAATCTAAGAATGCTATGAAATATGAAACTAGAATTGCAAACAAGATTGATCTCACAAAAGCTGTTGATTTGCAAGAGGCTTCAATTCTCCAGATTGATTTTGGCAGAGTAGATATGCAAACTTCTGAGATTATGAGATATGAGATGAAGAGCTGAGCCTTGATTTTATAGAAATCCAAGGCTTTGGAGGTGCATGGGAAAAGCCATAAATCACTCTTGATAAACTCAGGTTGATTTTTGAGTTATCAAGGAATTAAAGATAATTAACTCACAAAATTATGCAAAAGCATGCAAAAATAGCTTTTAACTCAAATCAGAAGTTGAGTTTCCAAAAGTTAACAACTTGCATTGATTTTCTAATTTTAAGTTTAACTACTCTTTGAATGTGCATAATAATTATGAATTAAATAAATAAATAAAGTGATTTATCCTCAACTTAACTAATTTAAAAATAAAATAATTGATTTATGGGTTAATCAATCATTAAATCAAACTTTTATTATATTATTAAATAATGACAAATAGATTTAATCAACTAAATATAAATTTAATCAATTATCCGTAGGAGATTTTGATTTATTGTCAAAATTAAATAGTATAATTAGGAAAAAATGAAATTAAATCTAATTAAATAATTAAGTGGCAAAATTAAATCTAATTAATTAAATATTTAGAATATTCAATTAATCAAACTTAGGATAAATATGATTTATCGCCAGATAATTAGATAATTAGATAAATTAGGAATATTTATGAAATATTCCCCGATGCAGAATTTAGGATAATAAATTGTGATTCGATAGTGTGCCGATGTGCCTTGGGTTAGGACTTTGATGTCGATTTCGTTCGATTTGATGATGTAGGAGGTTAATGAACCTATAGCCCATTTTTGGGGTATTACAACTGCTACCAAGCCTACTATCACACAATTATCAGGCAAACTAACTATCCTTGTGGAAGCAGTTGAAATTTTATCATAGGAACAACCCAAAGGCTCATACCCCAAGAAACCAAAGGATACAATAGGGGAACAAGGAGAAGAGACACCAGCTAAAATAAACAAGCCTAAAGAAAAAGAGGCAATTGAAACATAAACAAAGGGCCAAGATGACCCCAAAGTAACTGAGGCTACCCCACAAAACACATTAGAGGCTCCACCTCAAAAAATTGACATAAAGGTCACCGAGGAGTCGAAGCAGGAAGAAAATGTTTCAACCAAGTAGGTTACTCCAACCTCTAAGGTAAAAGATATCATATCATTTGTAAAAAGTTCACCTCACAAGCTAGAGAAGGAGAAGAAGAAGAAGAAAAGGAAAGGAAAAGGGCTGGTCACATTAGATGAAGTCATAGTTATACTAGATTGTAACCCGAGGATGCTAATCCCTGAGGAACTTAGAAAATATGGGGAGTTATGCACAAGAAAAACTGAGGCAAGAATGCTAAAGCAAGGAAATACTTGAAAATGTAAGAGATATCTTACAATAGGTCATACCAGAGGTACATATAAATGAAGATACTCCAATAATAGACCAACTTACTACACTTGCTAAAGAAATAAATGCCCCAGTGTTGATGCTAAAAAGAGAATAGAAGAAAGGGCAGAATCAAAAATTCAATACAAGCTAGCAGAGAAGATCAGCCAAGAAGTGGCAATTAACAAGGTAAAATTAGCTGAGGTAATCACTAAGATCAAATCTATCACTTAGTTAATAAGTCAAATTTTACTGAAGCTATGCACTGTGGAAACCTTCACTGCTAAGTTCAATGAAAGGATTAAATAGCTTGATAATGAAATCAATGCTAGTGTACAAGTAGCTATAACCAAGCCACAAGATTTTTCAAAGTGCATATTAAGACTTCAAGAACTCAAGCGGTTAATAGTAGATCTCAGGAAGCAAGAAGAAAGAATAAGTGATCAGGTCACTGAATTAAAAACCGGGCTCCTACCCTATCTGCAGATTTTTGAGAAACACATTGTCAAAGAGAAAACACTTGTTGCAACACTAGAAATCTCTGTGTTGGACAATATTTTTAACATGCATGCACAAGTCGGTCTTGAGCACATTGCTCTCACCAACATGAGAGAGGAATGGGAAAACCTCTTGGATTCACTGAAGAAAACCCATCATCACATTTTTGACAAGCTGTAAGTATACATTTTTGTATTTGGCATTAATATCAAAAAGGGGGATAATAATGTATATGCCAAATATGTAAATATATGCTAAGTATACTACACAGTACTAGGAGCATGCACCGAGGGGGAGTATAGAAATTTTTTTTGGTTATGTATTTATGGTGGAGACAAAATTTTTTTTGAGACATAAGGTCTATATACATTTAAGGTTTTGATACTAATGCCAAAGGGGGAGATTGTTATCTCTATTTGAGCATTAAAGATTGTCATTAGTATCAAATACATCGGTCGGTTATCTATATTACTCTAGTCGGTAAAAGAAGGCACTTCAAGCTAGTTGGTTAAGTCTTTACACCGAGTACCAGGGCAGTTTTACCAAGCATTAGGTTCACCAATACCGAGCAACAGTAAACAACGATCAGACTAGACATTGAGCACCAGTATAATTATCAAGCAGTATATACAGTGTTTACTAAGGAAGATAGAAAATGGCATAGTAACCAAGAAAGGCAAATTTATCTATGCAGATGGTTACAACTGAATCACAAAATGTTTTACCAAGATCGAGGATCATTTATTGTAAGATTTCATCATTAATTGCGATGATGATCTTTATGTAATTGCTGGATCTATGTTATTTTTGTACACTGTAGATCTTAGGGTTTTCTCTAAGATATTGTAACCTAATTTTGTTAAGCGGCAAAAATCAGTATGCTATATATTTGTAATTCAAGTCTTTTGTATGTGTGCACAGAAGCTTGACAAGGAATATAAGAACAAGCAAAGAAGTTCTTGAAGCATTAGAAAACTTCAAGATATCAGTTATCAGACATAGCAGAATTCAGGGATATTCAGATTAAGCATAATCAAACAAGGCTACCGAGTAGTTCAGAGCAGAGATTTTCAAATGAAAAAGTGATATCTAATTAGTATTTCATAGATCTATATTAGACAAGGTTGAGTTGTCATTAGCAGATATATCCTTTTATTTTCTAACCATTGTAATAGAGTTTTGGTAAAATCTCTTAACAGAGTAGACCTAACAGTCTTTATGTAAATCTCTTAACCGAGTGCACACTCAAGTAGTGTTGTTAAAATCCTATAACTAGGTAGATCTAATTAATCTGAAATGTTACTCCTAACAGGGTAAGATCACCAGAAGTGATCACCACTTGTAGCCCTAACAGGAAAACCTTTTCTATCTACAGTAGTAAAGAATTTGTGGGTGTCATCCCCACCATAGTTTTTACCTTCTAACAAGGGTTTCTACATTACCAAAATACTTGTGTTATGTGACTAATTTATTGTTGATTTCATGTTATTTACCTTTGATAGTTAAATGAATTAATGATGCATGCAATGGATAAACGTTATATTTGAAAGTTACTACTATTTACTGTTTAAGGTTTGAGAGTTGAAATTTTTTGTGGGCACTGATTCACCCCTCCCCTCTCAGTACCCTATATCTCCATCCCAACAATGTGATCTTTTCAAGGCTGAATAGATCTTGCAACAAATTTATAAGCTTATGGACTTGTTCCTAAGGGCCAAGATGATCTCATAAGATTATTTGTCTTAGCTTGGCTAGGATCGTAAGGGTTTTGAGTGTTAAAAGGCTTGTAATCTTGGCATGTATGACTCACATGTGAAATAGCATGTTTCAAATCTATTGTAAATGATTTATGATGAAAATAAAAGGTTGAATCTATCATTGTTACCTATTTGTCTTGTTTTTTTCCACTATGGTGTGTTGGCTGCAAGGTTTGGACTGATCTCCTTGAGTTTTCTCCATCACTCTTACTTGAAAAATAAAAGAAAGTAGTACTTATAATTCTCAACACATATGAGGTCTTAGAGAAACTAAAAACCCTAACAAAAATACTTCAATCATCATCCACTACCATAGGAAGTCTGTAAAACATTTTTCCTTTCTCAAAAACATAGATCAGCTATAGGAATCTCATTGCACCTTTGATTTGACCAATAAAATAAACTTTCATCACCTTTCCCTAGAAACATGCATAAATTCAAGAAATCATTTCCTTCTAGATCACTATAACATGTTTTACCTTGACAAGTGAGATCTTACATGTCATCGCGACACTTGGAGCATAAAAAAACTTATTAACTGACCTTAGATATCCTGATAAAAAAACTTACCGATTAAACATATAGTTGATTGTTCTTCCTTTGTTCTTCCTACTTGAGTCACTTCAAATCCTCAAAACTAATTCCTCTATTCTCCAATCATGATGTGGTCATATGATTAGGTAGATATACATGTCTAGATCACATATGTATGACCATACATACTAACTCAATTTTTTTTCTTCATAGTGAGCAAATCATTCAACTCTAAACTTACATGTACCTTTTCATATCATCATAAATCAACTTGTACTTAAATTTAATGTATATGGTCATGGATATACCATCTAGAGACATCAATTTATCACTATGAACAATTGCACAACACAATTCTCAACACAACTTGAGATTCATTCAACTGATCATTCATCTTCTTATCAATAACATAGGCAACAAATAAACACCTAGTTGACATCAATGACAATATCATAACTAATCAACCTCACATCAGACTCATACCATAATATACTCAACTCATCAATTATTCCAACAATCTCCCCCTTTGGCATTGATGGAAACACCAACAATACCATGAAAATAAATTTTTTCTCCTTACTTATTCTTCTCTGACTCTTGTATCTCATTTACTAGTTCTTCTCCCCCTTTGAAAAAAATGCCAAGGATGCAACATGCCCAATTCTTCTTTTTACTGCAACTATCTTCATCTTATTTCTGATTTCTCCTCCTAAGGAGTAGTCCCCTGAACATCAATATATAGTGAAAGATATGGCAATGAATTCACTGGATTAATGCAGCAACAACATCTTAGTTCTTCTTAGGTATGGGCACAATCCATGGGCTACCTATAAGGTACTAAAAAACATCCTTAGGTAATGGCTTTGTGAATATATCTAAGTTAACTATTCATTTGTTGGTATATATTCCAACTTCACCTCTTTATCATGCACTTTCTCTCTTATAAAGTGATACTTAATTGCAATGTGCTTAGTATTGGAATGTATTACTAGATTCTTGGAAATATTTATTACACTTGTATTGTCAAAAAAGATGGTTACCAGTTCAGTTACCTCTTCTTGGATACCTTCAAAAAATTTCTTCATCCATGCAATTTGTGTATAATTAATGGTTGTTGCAACATAGTCCACCTCTACGGTAGATTATGAAATACAATTCTTCTTTTTGCTTGTCCAAGATACAAGCCTATTTCCTAGAAAGAATGCACCACCAGTTGTGCTCTTTCTATCGTCAACATTTCATGCCCAATCAACATCTATATACACATTCAAATTGAAATCTTCTTTGTGAGGATACCATAAGAAATAATCAGTAGTCCCTTTCAAATATCAAAAAGTCCTCTTAACTACAACCATGTGTGACTCCTTAGGATTTTCTTGAAATCTTACAACAATAGCAACCTCTTGAGCATTGTTTGGTCTACTATGAACAACATAGTGCAACTTACCAATCATAGATCTGCACATAGTATCAACAACATCAGATTCATCATCTTTAGACAATTTACAATGTATAACCATGGGGGTACCAACTATTTTGGATCATACATACCAAAAGTCTTTAATAATTCTTTCACGTACTTGGATTGACTAATGTAAATACCATTCTTTAGCTGTGAAAACTATAATCCAATAAATAATTTGATCTCCCCAATCATTTACATTTAAAACTCCTTCTTCATCTCCTTAGAAAATGCTAAACTCATCTCATCATCTCCTCCAAAGATAATATCATCAATAAACCCTTCATCTATCAACAACTTATCTCCTTCAACTTTAGGATAAATATTACTATCATAAGATGTTCTATTAAAACCAACCTTAATCACATAGGAATGTAAACTTTCATACCATGTGATCTTGGTGCTTGTTTCAGTTCATATAATGCCTTTTGTAACTTGCATACCATATCCTTGTCTTTTTCCAAAGAAAAACCATATGGTTTTTCTATGTTGACTTCTTCTTCAAGAGAACCATTAAAAAAAGTAGATTTTAGATCCATTTGAAAAAAAAATGAATTTATTATATGTAGCATAAGAAAGAAGAATTTTTAGCCCTTCAAGTCTTGCAACTGGAGAAATGTTTCTCCATAATCAAGTCCTTGTTCTTTTGCATAGCCTTTACACACAAGTATTTCTTTATTCCTGATCACATCTCCATCTTCATTTAATTTATTTATGAAAAACCTCTTAGTTCCAATCACATTCTTATCTACAGGTCTAGGAAAAAGTGTTTAGGTAACATTCTTCTCAATTTCATCAAGCTCTTCCTCCATATCTCTTACCCAATCTTCATCCTTGATTTCTTCCTTCACTTTTTTAGGCTTATATTTTGAGATCAAACAAGTGTTTTCTCTAACCTTACTTATAGTTTAAACACATGAATTCTTATCACCAATTATCTAATTATTAGAATGATTCAATCTCACATACCTTGGTATTACAAATTTTGATCTAGACTCTTCTTGTTATGTCAGTTGAACCACTTCTTCCAAATTATTTTGTTGTGATGGTTCATACACTTTCAGCTCAATGTACACAATTTCATGATCATCCTTTGTCACTTTCTTGATTGAATCATCACATCTCTTAGTGTATGCATCAATCTTTACATTAGCACTCTCGATAATTTTGTTAGTTCTCTTATTGAAAAACTTATACACTTTAGTTTTAGTAGAATAACCCAAGAAAATACCTTCATCACTTTTTGGATCAAACTTTCTTGTGTAATCATCCTTTTTAATATAACATCTACTACCAAATAGTTTGAAACATTTAACACTAGGGGAGTGATCATACCATAGATCATAAGGTGTCTTATCTTTTCCTTTCTTTACTTGCACCTAGTTCAGTATGTAAACAATAATACTAGTTACTTCTCTCCAATAAATCTTTGGTACATTACCTTGAATCAACATTGTCCTTGCAAAATCCACTGTATTCCTCTCTGCAACACCATTTTGTTGTGGGGTTCTTGGGGTAGACATTTGTCTCTTGATTCCATTATCTTCACAATACTTAAAAAATTATGCATAAGTAAACTCACCACCTCTATCATACCTTAAACACTTCAAATTCTTAACTGATTCCTTCTCAACCAATGCCTTGAATTCTTTAAACTTCTAGAATGCATCATATTTTGACACATTCATGGTCAGAGAATCCCCATAGGATATGTCCAAACATACTTGTGAACAAAGTCACACAACAGAAAACACGAATGCACAACAATCTCTAACAGAAAATTCAAATTTCATTCATCAATAACTGAGCTTACAAGAAACATGTCGAGCTATAAGACCTTCTCGGTTATGGCCAATTAAATCATAAAATACAACAAGATCAAAAATGATCCAACTCTTCCTAGCTAGTTCAGATCTGTACCAAAATGACAATTGGTTGGACTACGAAGGAAGATCTAAACTTGAGCTCGCAAGCCTCCAAGAAATCTCCTTGTTCCACAATAATATTAGCTCTGCTACACTTAGAATTATTGATTGAATTATACTCTCAAATCATAACATCCTCTGCTACTACCCTTTTTCTCTCCTTTCTCCCTTCATCCCTAAACACTACATATACCTTCCTTATATACTATTCAGTGACAAGTCAACTTTACAACAATAATTAATTACAAAATATCAATCATCTCTTAACATAGCCTTTACAAAATATATTTCTTCATGTCAGCCTTCAAACGGTCATTAGATCTACATAGAAGAATGCAACATGCCATATTTAGGTCCTCACATGTCCAATGGTCAATCCATGACTTGAGGAGCATGACCCAAATTAAATGCACCAATCAACCAAGTTGATTCATCCAAACTAGAAAGTAGGTTAGCAAGAGCACAGAGCACCTGAACACATCAGCGAGACCCAGTTAGTAAACAAGCAACCAACACAATGAGTCACTGAGTCCATTGGTAACATATCCTCAAGACCTAGTCAGTATCCGAGCACTAAACTCTTCCACTGTGAAACAAATACACTGAGTCACTAAGCTCCATCGATGAAGCTAAGAAGACTCCCAACTGAGAACCACCACCAAAGTGACCACCAGCCACCAAGCTCCATCAGTGAATCCAAATAACTTCCAACTAAGAACTAACACAAAGAGATCGAGAATCTCAGGTCTCCAACCAAGATACAATAGGAAACCAAAACCAAACACAAACATATTTTTGGTTGATACAAAATTTCTAACTACCCCAAGATGCTCCTACATCATATTTTCCCTTCAAGAAAGTCACCCACATAATTATAGATTATTCATCAGTAAACAATATGAAATATCTATCACCATTATAACTTTTTTGTCTCATATGCCCAAAAAGATCAATATGTGCCATGTCAAGTATTTTATCTGATAAAAAAGATTTACTCTTGAAAGTAGAGCTAGTCAACTTACCTAACTAACATTCCTTACACATTATGTTGTCCAGTTTCACAAGTTGTGCAAACCCTCTTATTGCATTTGTCTTACTTACTTTTATCAAATTGTCAAAGTTAACATGATAAAGTATTCTATGCCACAACCAACTATCAACCTTAGCAACCAAACAACTATTCACAATTTATTATCATGATGGAATAAGTTACCTCTGGTCTAGCTATTGGTTGTAATCTCATCACCCAGGCTTCCAATTATTCTGCATACACCACCTTTAAATTTCAACCGGTAACCCTTATTGTTTAGTTGACCCACACTCTACAAATTATAAGTTAGACCATCCAAAAATTAAAATTTATCTATATTACTCTTACCATTCACAGAGATAGTGTATTTTCCTTTAACCAAACAAGGTGAATCATTACCAAATCTTACCACACCACCATCAAACACTTGAATCTTAGTGAACTTACTCTTGTCACCGGTCATGTGATGTGAGCACTCGCTGTCTATAATCCATTCATCATTATGTCCCATGTGATATACTAATGCCTTTTCTCCTTCTGGTGGATCTTCTTTAACTGCAACAAATACAATTTCTTCTTTCTCATTAACTTCTAATTCTTCATCAGTAAATAAATCCTTCATCAATGACAACATAGAATTGGTGTTCTTTTCTTTTACCTTAAACTTTCTAAACTTATCCTTTTTTCCACCATTTGGACATCTAGCTACAATATGTCCAATCTTTTTACATGAGAAATATTTCAGAGGAAGCTTGCCTTTGTACTTACCAATCTCTCTAGGAAATCTCCTAGCTAGTAGTGCTTCAAGTTCTCCTTGTCTCCTTTCATCATCCAAAATAAATTCAAGTTCCCTCATGTAACTAGACATGGAATCATAATCATGACTTATTTCCTTAATTTTTCTCATGAGTACATTAGACACCGATGTCTTGAATGATAATTCAACTTTTGGAATACTGTCATCAAAATTACTTAACTCAAATGTAGTAAGCTTACCAGTTAGTCCATCTATAGTGACATTGTTAAAGGTTCTCAACTCATTTATGGAAGACACTCTAATGGCATAAGGGCAGTAAATTTATCAAAATTTTACTTACCACAACATCTTCCTCAATATTTCCACCAACACCTTTGATAGCACTAACAACTTCTTTTACTCTTTGACTATATTGTGCAATGTTATCTCCTTCTATCATCTTCATGTCATCATACTTACCTCTCAACTTGTCTTCTTTAGCTTTTTGTACATGAATATATCCACCATAGATTAGTTTCAACTTTTCCCAAATATCATAGGTAGTATCAAGTTCACGTACATCAACATATTCGATATCAGATAAAGAACTTACATTGGCTTCTTGTTCTTGGGTATTTTCCTGTTGTTCCTTTAGTTTGTTAGCATTGAGATTTCTAGGAGGAGTGGTATACTTGTGTGTGACATGCATCTATTATTGTGATCCAATACCTTTCTAATATAATTTCATTTTGTCACTACATACCAAGTAGTTATCTTTAGTGAACTTGGGAGGTTCCTTCCTTGTCATTGTTAGATCTGTCTCAAGTTGTTAAGCTTACCACAAAGAGGACCAAAGATATGATACTGATTGATAGTAATCAGGTCCCAGATTACTAGGAGGGGTGTGAATCAATAATCTATCCAATCTCATAGATCAAAACTTATTAATTCATTTCCATACTCTCTTATCAACATGCATTCACCCTTTTAGTCTTAACATGAAATAAACGTCACGTGAAAGATAATCATCAACACATAACACCAATATTTTTATCATAGAAACCCAACTTGGGAAAACTACGGTGGGGATGGCACCCACTAATGAAAATTCACTCTTTTGGATTAAACCCAGTTAAGATCTTAGCCCTGTTAAAAGCTAACAATAGGCCTGATTAAGAGAAAGACCCTATTAGGAGAAACCAAGTTAAGGGATTTACCTTTTGTCCCTATTAGGAGATTCACCCTGTTAGGAGTGGTCTGATTAAAGGAATTTGAACACCAGTTAATGTGTCACTAGGTGTTACAGGATTACAAATCAGACATATTCAGATCTACCCGATTAAGGGACTTTCCTTGATGAAATTGTTAGGGATCAACAAGTGAAAGTGATCTAAGAAAGTATAAATTATCTTCTACTAATTCAGATCCAATTCAAACTCAATCTCTTGTTCACATGAAGAACATCCAAACCCTGCAATCACACACATGCCTTGGCGATCTTCATTTTCCACTCTTACTTGAAAAATATAAGAAAGTAGTATTTATACTTCTCAACACATATTAGGTCTTAGGGAAACCAAAAATCCTAGAAAAAAACACTTCAATCATCATCCACCACCATAGGAAGTCTATAAAAAGTTTTTTTCTTTCTCAACAACACATGTTAGCTATAGGAATCTCATCGCACCTTCGATTTGACCAGTAAAATAAACTTTTATCATCTTTCCCTAGAAACATGCAAGACTTTGAGAAATTATTTCCTTCTTGATCATTGTAATATGTTTTACCTTTATAAGTCAGATCTTCCATGTCACCAAGACACTTGGAGAAAAAAATTCATTAACTGACATTAGATCACCTGATCTTACAATTATATTGATTAAGCATGTAGTTCATTGTTCTACTTGTTTGAGTCACTTCAAATATTCATAACTAATTCCTCTGATCTCCAATCATGATGTGGTCATAGGATTAGGTAGATATACATGTCTAGATCACATATGTACAACCACATATACTAAATCCATTTCTCTTCTTCATAGTGAAAAAATCATTCAACTCTAGTCATTTGTTCCTCTGCCAACTTACTTATAACGGCTCATATGATCATAATTCAACCTATACTTAATTTTAACATGTGTGGTCATGTATATACCATCTAGAGACATCAATTTATCACCATTCATGATCACACGACACGACTCTCAACATAACTCAAGATTCATTTAACTTATCATTCCTCTGCTTATCAAGAACATAGTCAATAAATAAACACCTAGTTGACAATAATGACAATATCATAACTGATCAACCTAACATCATACTCATACCATAATATACTCAAGTCATTAGTTATGTCAACACTCCAGAAACAAGAAAATAATCACCTATCATCAAAAAATGAATCTACATCATGCTACCAAAGCTCCTATTGAACTATGTAACCAAAAAATCCAAGAATTCTAAAAAATGTCTCCTAAGTAAATAACTAGTATACCCCTAACACTATCAAAGAACTCAAAAAAAATTTAATTTTCAAAATAAGAGTCAAATAGCGATCTCCAAACCAAGAAGATACAAAAATGCACATCCTTTTTCAATAGAATCAAAGATGTCAAACTCTCACTACAATTGATGGGTAGAATCTAACAGACCCACATAGCATTGTAAGACCCCTTGAAAAATTTCATCCATCTAGTCTAATCAAATATTTTCCATGACTTATCACTACACATTACAACAACAATATCTCACATCCATAATCTTGAAACAAAAAGATAGAATACATTACATGTAACTACATAAAGTTCCAATTAAAAGTGCTACCAAATTATGCATGGGATCATGACCAACATCATTATGAAAACTCCATTTAAAGTTCAAATGGATATTCTTATGCACCATAATCTATTTAATAAGTTTCAAATGAGTAATTAAATCAACTATTAACAAAAAAAAATCTCACAACAATCAACATACCAATGTAATAATGGTGAATATAAAAAATGCATATCAAAGAAAACCATTATCAAGCAATCTACAAGATTTGCACATGTATGTAACACATCAAAGGAGAAATACATAATAATGCTTCAATATCAAGTAACTAAAAGGTTCAAATCCACATTAGTATCAAGAAAAATAGAGATAAATAGGCATTAAATGTGTACTTCAAAACTTAAACACTAGGATCAATACTATACTTGATTTTTCAAACAAACCCACATAGGCTAAATTAAGAACCTCCCAAGAAGTCATGAAAACATGTAATTGTATTAATCTATAACACCTTGATTATAGTCTTATTATATATCTACACATCATAAATTTTAGTAAACATGTGAAACCTACAAAACCATCTCTGTAAATCTAAAATCCATTCAAATATCTAGGGATTCACATTAAATATGTCATTTGACAAATGGTATAAGCACAAATATACAAGTAAAAAGTTGAAAACAAGAGAAATTATTGTCTAGGAGCTTAAAATATATGAAACATATCAGGTCCACAATTCACAAAGAAAGTTAAATTTCTTATCTTCTAGTGTTTTGATGTAACCATGGGCTAAAACCATGAACTCAACATAAACACTCCATTTCATAGTTTAAATAGCTAGTATTTCTCTACATGATCAAGATGTCACAAATACCCATCCAACATGAACACCTTCTCACTAGTCATGACCACAAGATAATAGAATATAACTACCAAACAAGATGATATGCACTTATTATCAAATAATAGCTCTAAATTACCAAAATAACCAATTCCATGTAGACCCACAACCATGATGTTCCAATACCCAATGTAGGTCACATTGATAATATGTACATGGTTTCTAAACTTGCAAATTTACATGGGGGATTCACTTAGTGAACTTGAATCATAACATGTGTGTTTGTGGTATACCAAAGATTCCCCCTATTTTAAAAATTATTGCCCCAATCTCCTTTTTTGTCACCCTCCTCCAATACTTACCTAGTACCCCATGCACCTATTTTCCTATATAAAAACCCTCCACACATAAAAAAAAGAACCCCCTCCCCCCTATTTAGGCAATATACTTCCCCCCTTTTTTGTCCATTTTAAACCCCCCAATATGAATCCACAAGGTATTGTATTGCCCCTTCAATGAAGACCCCATGTAAATTTGAAGGATAAACTCACATAATATTTATTATAGCCTCATAAATCTTCAACAATTTTTAATTATTTCTAACAAATACCCTCAATATTTCTAAGATAGGAAATAGAAAATAGAGGAAGACCTAAACTAGTTAGCCTTCATCTCTAGTACTAAATATTGAGAAATATATCTAGATTCAAATGTCCAAAACGTTGTGAAATTCAATCTCTATCCAATAAACCAATGAAAGGATGAGAAACAAGGCTTGAAAAACCACAACACAGAAATCTAAAACTTATATGTAAATCTAAAATTAAGTTGCCTTAATGTGGAAATACCACGCTTAGATCTTTCTTCTTTGTGACACCAAAAATATATCTTCATATCATGCTTATTAACACTATCATATGTGGAATTATAAGAAAAATAAATAATAAATACCATCACTATAAGATATAAGAAAAGAGATGCACAAATCAACAACATAAAATCATCTAATAACACAAGATTTATATGGAGAAACCTCTATAGGAAAAAATCCACCAAGAAGAAATATCAAGTGTGCATTATCAAAAAATTAATGTAATTATAATATATCATTTTAATTATTTTCTTCTACTCCAACATAGCACCTTAATCATAAAGAAGGCACCTTAATCATAACACCAAACTATCTTAAAGATGCATATACAAAATTAATATGAATCAATCCCTAACTAAACTCTTCATTTTATAGAGATCTATTATATATAGGGATGTCTATTAGCTTCTTTCTTGGTATTATATTATATTTCTTACATTATATGTTCAATAACTAACCACTTTGATTATTTGGTTAAGGGTGAAAATTCAACAAATAATGATATGACACTTAATAAACAATTTATTTTTTACACTACTCTATTTTTTTTATTTAGAAGAGATTTTTTTATAACTTAATGAATTGAGTTAATTTGTATTTTATGGTTTTCAGAGATCAAATATTTAAAAGAAAGTATACTATCATCAGTTGGAATTATGGCCCTCCTAAGTGACTTGTTACCTCTAATTAGCAATGAGGTGGTCATAACAAGAAAGGTAGATATAGATTTGGATTTCATTTGGTGTTAATATATTTCTCAAAATATATGTGGGATTGGATTTTTAATCACATTTTCATCTTTTAATAGAATTTATTTTATTTATCTTTGGCTAAAAGATGTAAATATGTTAAAGAAAATTCTCTAATCCAATAGCATATGCTTTGTTTCGGTTTGGATGTTTGGTAGTTTTTGGGTTGAAATTTTAATATGTTTTTTTAAGATTTTTTCACATTTTGATGGTAAGGGGTGAAAGAAAAGGAATTTTAAATTAAATGGGAGTGGTGTTTTCTTAGAAGATATAGTTGTAGGATAGGGTTACAAGATGTGAAGTTATAAGGTGTAGCTTTCATTATGATATAGCTAGAACTTAAGGCTTTAAAGGGACTCGAGCCTTAAAAAGTTCTTATAAAAATTAACAAATAACTAGTTTCTATAATGAAAGGTGAGAAACATGAAAAACTATTTGCACAATATTTTATTTGGTAAATTTGAGGTTTGACCATTAGAGTCTTGTGCATTCTACTACATTTCAAGGGTGTGGGAGACTGTGGAAACCTTGATTGTTGGTGTGAAATTTCATTTTCTAGAGATAAAGGGAATGTATATATAGTCACAAATTTATTTGATGGAATCTATCATGGAATCTAATTAACTACCTTCATTGTTGTCAGGGTGCTTTGCTAACTCTTGCAATAATAAATGAAAATGTTAAGTTTGATTATAAGAGTTTTAAGTTTGAGCATCTAAGAAGTTGAGAGTAAATCGAGACAAATTTTTTACTTCACTTTTTTTTCAACTATAGGCTAACGCTAAGAAGAATTTAAAGTTTGATTTTCAAATTCAACAAATCAAGCTACAAGCCAAGCTTTTCTCAACAAGAGGAAAGTGGTCATGGCACGTGATTTAAAGTCTTTCTTTCAACATTGTTGGTGTTATGGACTTTTTATTCCAATTACTATTACCTAGAATGGAGTAGAAAGCAAGGTTAAGGATGTTGTTTCAGTTCCATGTATACTCTACTTGAGTTGTAATTTAAATTAAAACACATTAAATTGTATTGTTTTGCATCTCTTGTTGTCTTATATTTGTAGGTCTGTATATTTTTGTCCTATGTCAAGTTAGGTGTTTGGTTGTAGTAAGAGACTTTGAAGGTTGTTGGTTAGATTGTACTCTTTTGTGGTAGCTTTTTCCTGCATTTTATTTGTAATCTCTTGCATTATTTCAATACAAAAAATGACAAATTTTTAACTACTTGATTCTAATAATAGAAGTATACATATGATAAATAAAGCACTATCTAATATTTAATTCCTAGTAGAATTAGCCTTCAATATTACTATTTTTGAGAACTTGTAGCATGGTGTAGTGGCACCATTTTCTTGAAAATTAACTTCACCAAGATCTGTAACCGTTACTGACTCCCATGTGACATTTTATCACATAAAATTATGTTGAAATTTTGTTAAATAAATTTTAAAATATTTTTGTACATCACTTTGGTCAAGATTAGTGTAAGAAGTTTCTATTTCCATCATTCAAATTTTTTTACAATAACATGCAAACATATTATTGGTATATTCATAAAATGTACATCTCAACTGCACCTTATCTTAAAGATGCTAAAGTTTTGATAAATAAATTTACATAAATGATTATAAAAAAAAAATCAATATAATATAAAAAAAAATTATAATTTTTAAATTTCAATTCAAATTTAATGAAAGTAGAGTAATATTTTTTAATTAAATAATATAGTTTTATATCGAAATTAATTTAACTTTTTAACCCACATTCATATTATTACAATCTAATTTTATAAGTATTATATATTCAATTTAAAATCTCTTAAATTATTCCAATCCTCCATAATAATTTATATACTTATAAAAAGAATCAAATAAGAAGAAAGAACACTAAACTTTTTTTTACCTTTTTGCTGGGAATTGATCAAATAATCTACACAATTTTTATTATCTTTCAAAATCTGCAAACCTGCCCAATTGATAAGCATTACCCATTCTCTCAATATCTCTGCCTTAAAAATCATATCAATATTCCTAATGTTTTTGCAGCGTCATGTGAAGGCATGATGTGGAAGATACTCAATATTCATTGCCTTGTGAGATTGAGGTTCAATGAATATACTTAATGTATATATAGTATAATGGGTGGCTTGTTGTCATCATCAGCCAACCAGTAAACGACTCCTATTTCTACAAATCATAAAAATATTTTGAATGCATTACAAAAATACAACGACGTCTTTGAATTCAATGCATGTTCAATCATTACATAATACGGACGTACAATAAAAGCATTCATTAATGGCGAAATATGCTTATCAATCCAACCATTTTATGTCTACAGTAAGCATTTTGTTTATCTAACAATTTTGTTTGTTTGTTGGTGTGATGGGATATAATTCAGAACAAGACATTCGACAGTGACCATACAAATTCTTCTTCGTGTTTATACTGCCTTCAGTTAAATAATTCATGTCAGAAGAAAGCTGCACTGAATTCATTAAAAAAATGTGAACACCATCATCAATCTTTATTGTTGTTTATAGTTTACTGTTTATAAAGCCTTGGATTCCTTTTGAATTCTTATCCGTTCGACATGCTTCTGTCTTTAACTACACATTCTTTTCAGCATTTGAGGATTTGTAAATGGAGTTACCCATTGTATTATCATTGCATGAGATTGAATCAAAGGGTATAGTGAAACAGATTGACAAGTGAGTTGTACATAATAAATTATTAGTTTATAATAGTTTTTAACAAATTTTTTATTAATTATAAATTGAGAATGTGAGCTTATAAAAGTATGGTAGATTGATTAATAAAATATTAGATAATAAATATATAAGCATATATAATTGTTTCAAATGTTAGGTGAGGAGGATTGTTAGTTCTTAGAACCATCTATTAGGGATGTGGATGTCTATTTGACACATTTACAATTATTCATCAGTCTCAAGATGTCTATTTTTCTTGTAGTAGTAGGGGGGCCAAAACACCTAATCCAAGAGGAAGATTCAACATCAATGGTGGATGCATGATGTGAGGATTTATAGCAAACAAAAATTTCATGACAACAACCTACATAGAGCCACCTGCCTTTCCATGAGGGGAAGTGAATGGATCCCATGCACTAGTAGTGGTGAAAGTGGCCACAACTATTCGAGTAGTTGAATTTATGTATGTGAATAGCTAGAGTTGTGGTATAACCATTACTATCTAGAGGCGCCAAACTCAATCCACAAGATGCTCCCCTAGTAGTTGATCATATTATACAAGTGTTGAAACTCAAGAGATAGACAAAGGAAACTACATTCACTTTTTCAATTAGTAAAAAGCTAGAACCATTAATTTCATCAGAGAAAAAGATCTATTCTTGTATTGGACATGATTAGATGATTTCCCAAAAATATAGTCACTTGATATCAAGGTAGTGAGTATATTAGGTCATGCATATGGTCTTCTCCTCTATAAGGAATTTCCCTACAAGTTAAATGGATTGATCTAGTTAGTTCATATTCTTATAAGATACTCTTTCATAAGAACCTACCAAAGTTGGATAAGAATAACAATTCCAAAATATCAAAAGTCCCACAATGTAAGAAATCTTGGAGGAATCTTGAACCCATAAATCACAACTCTCTAAGAGAATAACATATGATGAAAGGGGAAAAAAATACCATGAATACATTGATAAGAAATTTAGACATAGGGGCAAGACTACAAGGCAAAATCAATTTAGTGACAACAAAGACATTTATGTTCAGAATAACCAAGATAGACAATTGTTGGTGAAGGGGTGAACCCTAGTAATACAAAAACCATAAAAATAAAGTAATCTTAGGCTCAAACCTAGCTTTCAAAATTTTCTATCTAATGTCAAAAAATTTAAGCATGAGAGAGAAAAAAACTCTACCATAAATTTGTTAAATGTGTAGGCCAACTAAGTGGGGGAGGGGGGTGAATAAATTGTCAATAAAACTTACAAATCTTTTTCTTCCAGCTCAGATCCACAAAAATATATCTTAATCCTTAATCACATAATAATATAAACATGAAATGAACATGTAAAACCATAAACCACCATGCACAAGGAAACACCATATTTACGTGGAAAACTAGGGAAAAAACAAAAAGGAGATTAATTCTTAAATATATTCAAACATCTATGAGGGTGACACTAATTAAGGTGATTTTTAAAAAGAATTCTCGCTGCTAGAGGGCTCACTTCCTAGAAGAATGATCACTATCAGAGGGCTTACCGCCTAGATGAAGAATAAAATAGAAAAGATCCACCACTGATGCACTTCTGTAACTTGACTAAAAGATCTGTACATACATTTTTCTTACTGTATCTAGTATCTAATGTAATCACCCAAAAATGGTCTAGTAAACCTTGAGCTCAACTGTAACATTAAACATTAAAAATACTAGAGCTTATCTTATGCTTAATCAATCTTATCTCTTGATCAAATCATCACTCTAATCATTTATTTGATGATATCCTACAGTTTGACCACTTTATCCTAAGTCTTATTTAATTAAAAGAACATGTCCCCTTTTAATCAAATAAAATCCACTTTATCCTATGTGTGCACGTGAAAAAGAAATTTCCTAATTTGAAAAAAAGAGAAAAAGACAAAAGTGGAATCGCTTTTTCCCCTTAATTCTCACCACTCATTTCTACCTAACCATTCTCATCCATTTGATTTTTCCTCTTGAGAATCTTGTGCCCTAAAGTCAAATTACAAATTATTCTCCACTATTGGATTTTTCCTCTTAATCTTCACTGTCTATTTCTCTTTAAAAGAAGGCTCTTTCTTCACTCTTGCATTATTAGATCATTCATGCTAGTGTTATGCTATCATTTTGTTTACTTGCATTTTAAGAGCATTCTAGTTTACTTGCATTCTAGCTTAGCATTTACTTATTGCATTTAGCTTAAATCACATAGCTTAACTAGGAGGTATTGTAATCTTGTTAGATTGGCTTTTCTTTCTTGTTCTTACATTTGCATTCTAGCTTATATCTTGCATCTTAAATAGATATCTCATTCTTGCATTATCATTTTTGTTAGAGTTTTAAGTGACTCTACAACACCCCCAGGATCGAATGCAAGACCAAGATAACTTTCACAAGAGATTGGCAAGATAATTGTATTAAGATGCAAGAATGATATTATTGATAATGGAGATTATTAAAATGTACATACTAGGCTTCCTTATATAGGAAAGGAGATAAGAGAAAATGATAAGAAGTTGATAAGGTATCGCCTATGCAAGATGTAATCACATGTCCACCAAATGTGGATCATCCTCCATTATGCAATGAAGTATGTGCAATAGGATGAGGATGATAATGTGATAAGAGCACTAAAGGTGGATCTCACACCTAAAGTAGAATTTCTCCTACACCATGTGCTTGATTGAGGTGCAAACTCCTAGGTGTCTCAATGAAAAACTACTATTCAATCCATTATCCTAAGTAAGATTAAGTTAAGTGTAATTAGGAATATTTAATTACACCAACAATTTTGAATCTTCCATTCTATGGTGCACCTTGCAAGGGTTTCTTATTAAGGTTCATTTGAGAGCCACTATCCATAATGTTTACATTCTTGCACATCATAGATAGGAAGCTATAAGATGCCTCTTGAGATTTCCTCTTCCATGAATCCTCTCAAGTATAATGGTTTATAGAAGTGTCTCACATTTTTATCACACATTTTTTGCGCCCACCGTGGGAATAGACATGCTTTTATAGCTCCATTCCTTGCATTTTTAGATTTTTGGTGTCATAGGTTCGTCAACTCTATTTTACAGGCCAAGAAAATCATACAACACCCCACAGTATACCTAGGTGACATTTCTTAATACTACCAGGAGAAATTTGTTATTTTCCAGAATATCATCTTGCTTCTTTATGATATATCATCCTACTTCTTTATGAAATATTGTTCTTCATTTATGAGGTCTATCGTTCTTCATTGAAATGTTGTTCTCCTTCTTTATGGTATATCATACTAATTTCTAACAGACTAATTAAATATCACCCAGATTTATTTTCTATCACAATCCAATTTTTTAGCCCATTTTTTACATTTTTGGATTTTCTGGTCTATCAACAGCATCTAACAAGTTGTTTTGTAGGGCTATTGATCTTGTGTGCATATGTTTTTGATGCAGGGGCATTCTTGGTCCTCGATGAATATGCATGGTGGTTTGGTATTTGGCTAGTGTTACTCAATTTTAGCCTTAACTGATGGTCTCAGTTATTGTAGGAAGCTCGGTCACTGAAGGAACTCGGTTGAACCTCTGGTGCTCGGTGGAACTGGTGCTCGGTAATGCTTGTGTTGGTCGGTGTTGTTGACTTGGTTGGTTATTTCACTGTCGCTCAGTTGTTTCTCTAGCGCTCAGTAGTTGGTCTTACCAACTGGAGTTCTTGAAGATTTGCTTGGCCAACTTAGTGCATTTATTGTTGGTATCTTTTGTTGGATTCTCCTATGTGGATCTAGAGGCTGACATGTTGAATTAAATGTTTGTAAGGCTATTTGAGAGCCAACTTATATTGCATTTAATATTTGTTTGTAGGAGTTAAGGATGTCATCCAACCGACTTGTGGTTGATGATTAGTATTTAAGGGGTATTTGGGGTAGTTGTTTAGGCATCAGATGGGAAGTTCTGAGAGAAGATTTGGGAGAACTAGATAAGTGAAGTTGTGGAAAAGATCCTATAAGATCTTGTAGATCATGTTGTTATCTGATAGTTTGTATTTACAGAGCTAGTGGTTGCTTACTTGGAGACAAGGAGGTTACTTGGAGGCTTGCAAGCTCAAGTTTAGATATTCCTTAGGGTTTCCATTAGTTGCTGATAGTTTTTAGGGCTGAAATAGCTAGAGTTGTATTGGATCTTGATGATCTTGTAAAATTATTTCTGATTGTAATTGGCCCTAACCCAGAAGGCCTTACAGTTGGGCATGTTAATGGAAAATTGATTTGAAACAATTGTTGTGTTGTGTTGTGTTATTCCAATGTATTGTTCTAAAGCTGCAAGATTGGATTGTCCTTAATTGGATCCTCTGCACCTTGATCTATGCCAGGTGGTATCAAAGCTAAGTTGATCTTGTGGAGTGAAGGTTGACCTAGCAAGGTTGATCTTGCGAAGTTGATTTGGTTGGCAAAGAGATTGTATGATTTGAGTTGCCGATTCGTGGCACTAAACTTGTGGAATTGTGCCCTAGTTGTTTACAAGGTGGTAGGTTGTGATCTAACTTGCATGCAACTTAGAGATTGTCACAAGGTGGTCGGTGTAGGGTTTGTTGCAAAGGGTTTCTCCTAATCTTTAAGGATGCCTCTGAGAAGATTAGACCCTAGAGTAATTGTTGATCTCTGTGATACTATGGAATCTAGGATTACAGAGAAGCTAAAATTAGATTTTAGATCTGAGATGGAACTAATGAAGAATGACATGGTCACTAAGATCATGAGAGTTGTTAATGGTGTACCTCAAAATGTTGGTATTGAGGATGGTTATGAGGAAGCTACTAAAGACTTTGAAGTTGTTGTATCTAGTGGTGATGACTAGAGGGACAGATCTGGTGAGGATAGAACTACTGGGTTGCATAGATCTGGAGCTCAGTTAAGTAATAGTTACCAAATGGAAGTTTCTACTTTCTCTGGTACCTTGAAACCTGAGAACTTGATTGATTGGATTGGTGAACTTGAAGAATTCTTTGAGCTGGAAGAAATTGAAGATTCTCTTCAAGTGAGATTGGCACAGACTAAGTTGAAAGGACATGCTTCTCTTTGGTGGAAAGAATTACAAAGAGATAGAGAAGATGAAGGTGAAATGAAGATCAATCGGTGGAGGTTCATGGTGACAAAGTTGAAAGCTAAGTTCATACCTATTGACTAGGAGCTTGACTTGTTTAAGAAGTTGTAGAATCTGAATCAGAAGGATTTGTCTATTGAATATTATACTGAGGAGTTCTACAAACTTACTATTCAGTTTGGACATAGAGAACTTGGTAAGGAAAAGGTAGCTCAGTATATGAATGGATTGAGATTCAATATTCAGGATGAGCTTGGTATGCTGAAGATTGATTCTATTGAAGATGCTTATCAGTATGCTATAAAGGCAGAAGATAAGTTGAAGAGGAAACAACATAGTAACTCCTGAGGGAAGGAAAATATTGATCACTCGGTGAAGGATAAACCAACTGATGCAGAAGATGAAGAGAAACCTGTGGAACCGAAGAAGAAGACAAGTAGAGTTATCTTTAAGGGTAATTGCTATAACTATGGAGAGGAAGGACACCATTCTTTTGAGTGCTCACAGAAGAAGATTGGTGACCGATGAACTATTGTGGTAAATGAGAACATTCAGAATGAACCTAAATCTGAAAACTCGCTAGCTCGGTGAACATTGCTTGGTGCAAAGGAGGGACCTTGTCAGAGGAGTAACTTGTTCAAGACTCGGTGCAAGTCTGGAGGTAAACTTTGTGATATTATTGTTGATAGTGGTAGTACTAATAACCTTGTTGCTAAGGACATGGTTTAGAAACTTGGTTTGAATAGAATGAAGCATCCTTGTCCTTATAGGATTGGCTAGTTGCAAAATGATCGTGCTCTAGAAGTAAGAGAATAATGATTTGTTGATGTTTAGATTGGCCAGTATAAGGATCTTGTGTTATGTGATATTGTGAAGATGAATAGTTGTCCTATATTGCTCAGTAGACCTTGGCAATATGATTGCAGAGCTATGTATGATTGTGTGAAGAATGTGTTTACTGTTGAGAAGGATGACAGGAAGTTCTCCCTGATGCCTTTGTTGGATACAATGCTCGATAGGAAAAGCCTGAGTATTGGTAGCCGAGTTGAGTTGGTGGATCCTGAAGGTATGGATGATCAGTGTGAAGAACAAGCTTGTGTGTTGTCAAGAAAAGACTTGAAAAGACAAAGAAAGCTAAAGTGGAAGAGTATGAAAGTTGAGAAGATGGAGGACTTGTATGTGAAGAACCAGTTTGGGATTTATGTGCTGAATCCTGGAAGATGTTTTTCTCACATATGAACATCTTTTTTGAGCCTGGGGTGTCTAATGCAAGGGCATTCTTGGTCCTCGATGAATCTTCATGGTGGTTTGTTATTTGGCTAGTGTTACTAGGTTGCATCATTAACCGATGGTCTCGGTTATTGTAGGAAGCTTGGTCATTGAAGGAACTTGGTGGAACCTCTGGTGCTTAGTGGAACTAGTGCTTGATAATGCTTGTATTGGTCAATGTTGTTGGCTTGGTCAGTTGTTTCACTCTCGCTCAGTTGTTTCTCTAGCACTCGGTAGTTGCTCTTACCGACTGGAGTTCTTGAAGATTTCCTTGGCTGACTTAGTGCATTTATTATTGGTATCTTTTGTTGGATTCTCCTATGTGGATCTGGAGGCTGACATGTTTAAAAAAAATGTTTGTAAGGCTATTTGAGAGTCGACTTGTATTGCATTTAATATTTTTTTGTAGGAGTTAAGGATGTCATCCAGCCGGCTTATGGCTGATGATTAGTATTTAAGGGGTGTTTGGGGTAGTTGTTTAGGCATCAGAGGGGAAGTTCTAAGAGCAGATTTGGGAGAACTAGATAAGTGAAGTTATGGAAAAGATCCTGCAAGATCTTGCAGATCAGATTGCTATCTGATAGTTTTTATTTACAAAGCTAGTGGTTGCTTACTTGGAGACAACAGATTGCTTGGAGGCTTGTGAGATCAAGTTCAAATTTGCCTTAGGGTTTCCATCAATCACTAATAGTTTTCAAGGCTGAACTAGCTAGAGTTGTATTGGATCTTGATGATCTTGCAGAATTGTTTCTGATTGTAATTGGCCCTAACTCGGAAGGCCTTACAGCTGGGGATGTTAATGGAAAATTGATTTGAAACAATTTTTGTGTTGTGTTATTCCGTTGTGTTGCTTTGAAGCTACAAGGTTGGATTGTCCTTAATTGGATCCTCTGCACCTTGATTTGCATCAGTTTTGTACACTAACTTGTGGTTTTATAGGATTCATTTGTCAAAGAATCATCTTGAAACTACTAATCATTGGTTTTGTAGGTTGCCTTGGAAGATACAAATCAACTTTGTGCTTTCATACATTTGGTTTTCTAGGCACCTATCTCTAATTAGGATATATATTTTTGTGTGATTAGTTGAGTATTAGGAGAGTATGCTCTTCACCTTCTAGAGGATGAATCAGAAATCTTGACCTACTTGATTGGTTTCTTATGAAAGGAATCTTTTTTAAATGAATATGTGTTTGATGTGTTTGGGAAACACTATGGAGTAGGAGAGTATTCTCTTTTCCTCATGGAAAATAAAAAATCTAGACCTCTTTTAGCTATCCATTTACTTTCTTGCATTTACCTTTAGAGGGCATGCTAAGAGAGCAATCTTTTGGAAACAACCCAAGTGGGGAACAAGAGAACCTATTTTCTCCACCGCACTATAATCAAATGCTTCCTTCAATCCAAGGAAAGAGAAGACGTGACTATTTCTACTTCTAATGATTCTTCATGTGTAGGGCCTAGTTGCCTAAATCTTGCTAAGCAAGACTGCATTTGATGAGGCGCTTGTAATATTTTTTACAAGATTACAAGGGAAGTACATTTAACTTGTGTCAAACTGAGAGGTCTAAATATTTCTTGTGAGACTATGCATTTTGGGTGCTTGTAGGGCTATAGGCCTTAATTTTTCTTGTGAAACTACAAGGGGTAGTCATGAACAAAGATTATCACTAAACACCTTAGGACTTAGAGGCTATCCTTTTGGTCGTGTCACTTCCTTTGTGCAAGAATTGATCCAAGTGGATTTACATGGATCACCTCATGATACTCACCATATGTACTCCCTTGGATGCAAATCCATGACAAAGCCAACATCACTTTGTGTGAGGCAAAGGAGTATCAAGTTGTGGGCAAAGATTGGAACACTTCCCTTTTGACCTTAGGTATTTTTTCTTGATGTACTTTCATGTGCTAAGACCCATGAAGACTATATAGAACATACACATCATACACTTGATACATTTCTATACCTTACTTAACTTCACAAATGCTTGTGTCCCCAAAGTTGCTTTGTCCTTTGGTGGATTATTTGAAGACCATTGTTTTCTCATAATATTTGCTTACTTGGAAACATTGAAACCAAATTTAGGGACACTCATTGATCAATGGTTCATGGCTTTGATGGATGTCTATTTTTAAAATTCTAATAATTTTGAAAAAAAATTGAAAAATTTTACCCCAACTTGGTAGGACCATAACTTTTGACTTGGTGCTCAAAATTATGAACTATTTTCATCATTGGAAAGATAATCAAAATCTCTAGTTTAGTCTATAGATTAGTGTACCTCTAAGACCCCAATTTTAGTGCCCAACGATAGTTTCAACTCCTGAAAATGAGTAGAAGACCTTCAAAAATGCAAATTACTAAAACATCAAAAAATACCGAAAAAAGTATAAATTTTTTACATTTTTTATTTTTCTCAAAATCAAACATACATGCTTATGGCTTTCTTGACACATCAATTTCAAAGTCCCAAATGATTTTTAGATCTTGGTCTCTCATGTGTTCTCTTGGCTTCTTCTATCTGCAAACTAATATCCTCAATAGATTGAGTCCTTGCTAGTGATTTGATCTCTCTTTGCTCTTGTTATAGTATCTTGGAAGTGCTCTAGCCTTGTCTCAAATAACTTATCTAATATTACACTTTACTCTAACTTTGTCACAAGTGCCACTCAGTAGGCATTCAAACCTCATTCTTGGTACCTTGTACTTAGTTCTCTTGGCTATACTATTTATCTACTTATCTTTGAGACAAAAGTTATCGTTACCTTGATCCTCATACATTAGCTTAGTAATCTTATTATTATCAATTTCTCAATCCCCTCTCTCATGGCTGCAAACAAGTGGACTAGATCCTATGATTATAACAAGGAAGAAGAGATTCTTATGGCATACTTATCAGAGAAAATCAAATCTTTGAAATATGAGATTCAAGACATTAAAAAAGAAAAAGATGCATCCTATAAACAACATTCTTTGAGATCAGTCTATCCTTTATCTTCATCTTCTTCAATCAAGGCCACGTCACACTCTCACATCAACTCTATCTATGAGCAATGTCAAACTTCTAACAAACCTATCTTTGATCGAGAACCTCTCCATGACCGACCTATCTTTGATCGAGAAAGTGAAGTTGTAGAAATATCTTATTCACTTAAGAGTCTTCCCTACCTGAAAAAACATCAAGAAAGAATCTTTACACCTTTGGGAGAATCATATGAATCAACATTGAAAAAACTCCTTGAAAATAATCTCATCACATTACGTCCAACCACTTCCAGCAAAATTTCATGCATGAGTCTCTGATATGTGTATCATCGGAATAATGAACATAGGACTTCACATTTTATGGAGTTGAAACATAAAATTCAAGATCTCATTGATGATGGCATAATTGGTGTTGAAGATCCTAATGAATAACCTAATGAAGATACTACTATCAAGCTTGATCAAAATCATGAACCCATGTCTAGTAATGGTTCTCATGCTGCATCTACCTCTTCCACCATTATTCCATCTCCTAAAAATGAAAAGCCATCCAAATCCCTACATTGAACAAAGAACTTAATGATTTTCACGCTACCTATGTGTACCCTCAAGGGTTACCTCTAAAAGAGATCCAAGCTAATATACATCTTTCTACAAGCCTCTTCCATAATTCAAAGGTCATAGATCCCAAGCTTCCTTATGATTCAACACCTATCATACCTATCCTAAATTTTCCTTCATCAACCCTTCATGAACACCTCACACATATCCAAACTCCTATTTTATCCCTAGAAGTAGTTCCATGTCAAGAGGACAATCTGAAGTGTGAAGAAAGATCAAGATCAAGATAGCATCCATCCTTATTCAATGGTTGACCAAAGTATCATATCCCAAGAATCTCATGATGATTTCTTCATCCCCTTTCAAGAAGATATCCCTCCACCTCCTCTTACTTCTCCATCTCCTAATAAAGATCAAGATACTCCTTCCATCACCTCTAATGAGCTTATTGAAAATTGAGAGGAGAGTACTCTTCCTATATTATCCAAAGATCCTTATCAAGATCATAATATCCCAACAACTCCTTGTCATGATCCTTCATATCCATCTCAAAAATTCCATATCTTTCCTACTCCTCCACATAAGAATAAATCATCCCTAGCTCTTGTTGCTCCTATCAAAGTTTCTCCCATCAAAACTACTCATGAGTCTATTGGTAGCATTGGCCATGCTTCTCACTCTACAGATTTTGATATCCCCATCCATTATCTATTTTCATCTTCTAAATCCATCCTTAATCCTTATAACTCAAAGCTAAAACCTTTAAACCTTTCATCCATATTGGGACCCTATGTTCCTCCATCCACTAGACCTCTCACTCGTAGCTTACCTCAAGATAAAAAAAGACATGCATCCTTGATAAATTTATATCCATCCATCCATCTAAACTGACCATATCAACCTCATTCATCCATGATTCCCAAGTCTTTTGGAATAAATTTGGATGTGTAATGTAAAAATAAAAAATGCAAGAATCCACTTACATAGGAATATCACCATGTCCTATCTAATTGACATGTGACTACGAAGAAAAGTGAAATATTCAATATACCACAAAGGTCCTCGGAGGAAAGAAGAAAATCAAAGAAAATATTGGGTCCTAAATCCATCATGAAATAATTGTGATCAAAAGCAACTACAAGTAAAGAAAAATCAAAAGCTATGTGGATTCCCAAGTCTCTTGTAAAGGACTTGAATATAAAATTAAAAAAAATCAAAGTTTACATTCAAGCTTCCAAATACTTCCACTCCATATTCTTCCAAACATCTTTCATCCTCTCCTTCATCCATCTTGGGTCCTTGTGTCCCGAGATCCACATCACTTCCTATATCAAAACCTCAAGCTAGCCAACTTATTCTCTCTCTGGTTGTTCACTATCCCTCAAGGTGTGTGTCAATGTTGATCTTGCCATCATCTCCACATACTCCTACGCAATCCTTATCTACTGTCCTACACCTACTTCTTATCCTCTCATTCATTATTTTTACATTATCCTTATCCTATCTTATGCATAAATCTTTGGCCATCATCTACCTTATCCTCCATATATTTTCATATCATTACCTTATCAACATCTTTGAGAATATCTCTCAGTGGCCTTGGCCTATCATATTAAATCTTTCCAAATGAGGATTATCCAAAGAGCATTAGGCTTGACTTCCTCCAAAAATCTAAAATGAAAAAAAATGAAAAACAAATACAAAAATTAAAAATACAAAAAAAATTAAAAATAGAAAAAGTGCCTTGGGGAAAATCTGGAAACAGGCACCTTGGTAGAAAAAGTAAAGAGAAATAAATTTTTCCTATGGTGAAAACCACTCCTTGTGGCACCTTGGACAAGTACCATGATAAAAACCTAGTAGATAGGTGTCATGTGTAGTTCTTTTGTCTTGCACTCTACACTTGGGGAAAGATTCATCCATACTAGCTATTTCATGTACACCCATACTTCCTCTATCACCTTTGATCTTGACAAGGTTGAACTATCCATGAACATCATATATCTTTCCATCTTCTATCCTTTCCATTAGTCAACTCACTTGCTTACATCCATGCTACCCTATCATGATCTTTCTTATCCAGAATTTTCTATCACTATTCCTACTTGTATACTTTCCCTAATCCCAAACCATTCACTCATATCCTCCATCAACCTTTATCTTGATTGTGCTATCTTATCACTATCATATACAATTAACTCTTTGGTCTTGTTAAAAAAGAAGAATGAATAAAAATGCAAGATCTATTAACAGAGGTCTATTGACATGTCCACTCTTTTGGACCACAATCTTTCATGACATCGGGTCATTATCCTATGTGCTATCCAACTCCACTTCATGAGCTTACATTGCTATATTTTTCTCTTACCCTAGCTTGGGTACTCTTGAGGAGATTTCCCCTGAAGGTTGCATGCACTCGCCTACTCCATCATGACCTTTTCACTTCTTCCATAAGCTTTTTGATCCATCTATCTTATCCTATACATTTGCTAGTCATTGGGGTCAAACCAATGTGATCTTTCTTCAAAACTCGTAATCTCTAAAAAAATTTAAAAAGTGAAAAATGATCCTGAAAAAAATTCAAAAAACATTAATATATTATCCTGAAAAAATTCTAAAATCATAAAAATCATAAAATCTAAAAAATCATACAAAATTATTATCTTGTTTTAACACTTGATCGAACTCTTGATCTTAATCTGAGTCAATTTGTCAGTCCTTCCTGATGGGCAATTTATCACTAACACTACTTGGTGTTTCTCAACACCCCAATCATATAGTGTTTCTCAACACTTCCTTTGACATCAAGTATTTCTTAACACTTATCAGATATGCTATCTTGAGTCGATGCTTTGTTTGCAGTCTAGGATTGTGTGATATTTCTCACTTACAGGCATAAGTCCTAACAAGTCAGTGATTATCTTTTCTTTTTCACACCACACTTAAAGTGACCCGGCTGAGACATGTTATGACTTATTATCTTTGTGTGTTTTCTAACTGATGATTTTTTACTAGGTGTTCTCTCCTTAGTTTCTCTGTGATGTTATGACTAGAGGACTGGGGGCATGGGGCATATTTTCTTTGATTTCTACCTGTGGGTATCACTTTAATGATTCTAGGTGTCTCTTGCTTTGATCCCTTAGACACTTGGGATATTTAGAGCTATATCCTTGATTGTTACATTGTGTTTTCTTATGAAAGACTGTACTCATGGTTATCTTGGTGCTTATGCTTTGATACTAGTATAATCTTTCAACATTAACTTGGAAACTATGTTTAGGTCACCTCGACACTTATGTCTCAATGCTGACAAGAGTTTCCTACATTCTATCTGATATAGATCATATTCATATCTTCATAGTTGTGTTCACACTACTAATGGTTGTATGATCTTGTGATGTCCCTTAATAAGGCTTGATGATAAAAACAAGGACCTATTAACCCTTTCAAATCACACTTTTCATTTTCATGGTAGCTTGCATTTCTTAGGTGCATTATTAGTTTGCATTCTAATTTGGAGAGAGTCTCCTTCATCATTTTGGACGGTTAGTCAACTACGCTTGATCACATATCTCATTTCTTGTATCTTGATCATTTCTCTTTTATCTCCTCAATATTTTTCTCTTTAGCCCTTTCTTGTCATCACAAGGGGTTAATCATATAATTATATCTAATCTACCCTTATATAGCATTTCAACCTAATTTTTCAACATCCCAGATTTCTACAAAAATTGCACCCTTACCTAATTTCAAAGTCCTGGATCCATTTTCAGGATTGAAATTAAAATTTGGCTTCATCTTGATTGTCAAAATCACATTTTAAAATTATCCCTACGCGTAGTTGTCTAACCCTTCAAGGCTAATCTCTTAAATCTTTTGAGGCAATCATCATCTTCTCTCTCTTCCATCATCCTTTCTTTTGGTTTTGACCTAACATTATTGCTATATTTTTCTAGTCAACCTTATTCAAATTAGGTAAAATTTCCATCACTTGGTGGTCAAACTTAGTATTGTGCACTTAATCGATCATCTAGAACCTTATCTTATCTCAATTTGATCAAATCTATCTCATTTTAGCATCTCCTCTACCTTATTTCGATTTTGATCCTGAGGGGGCAGGAATAATCTATCATCTATCTCTTAAACAACAATCTTATCTATCTCTGCTATTTCTCATTTAATCAAGTTTAGGATTAGCTTCTTTTATGTGCTTCATTCGATCAAGTTTGGAGTTAGATCTATCTTATCAACCATTGCTAGTTCTCGTTCGATCAGGTTCAAGATTAGTTATCTCTTTGTGCTTTGTTCGATCAAGTTTGCAGTAAGATCTCTATCAATCATCTCTGACATCATTATCCTTTGACTCAATGTGTTCCCAAATCACTCACACATTAGTCAAAGAGGGGACAATGTAATCACCCAAAAATGGTCTAGTAAACCTTGAGCTCCACTCTAACATTAAACATTAAAAATAATAGACCTTATCTTATGCTTAATCAATCTTATCTCTTGATATAATCATCACTCTAATCATTTATTTGATGATATCCTAAAGTTTGACCACTTTATCCTAAGTCTTATTTGATTAAAAGAACATGTCCCCTTTTAATTAAATAAAATCCACTTATCCTATGTGTGCACATGAAAAAAGAATTTCCTAATTTGAAAAAAAGAGAAAAATACAAAAGTGGAATCTATTTTGCCTCTTAATCCTCACCACTCATTTCCACCTAACCATTCTCATCCATTTGATTTTGCCTCTTGAGAATCTTGTGCCCTAAATTCAAAATAGGGATTATTCTCCACCCTTGGATTTTGCCTCTTAATATCCACCATCCATTGCTCTTTAAAAGGAGGCTCTTTCTCCACTCTTTCATTATTAGATCATTTATGCTAGTGTTATGCTATCATTTTGTTTACTTGCATTTTAAGAGAATTCTAGTTTACTCACATTCTAGCTTAGCATTTCCTTATTGCATTTAGCTTAAATCACATAGCTTAACTAGGAGGTATTGTAATCTTGTTAGATTAGCTTTTCTTTCTTTTTCTTTCATTTTCATTCTAGCTTCGATCTTGCATTTCATATAGATATCTCATTCTTGCATTATCATTTTGAATCTTCCATTCTATGGTACACCTTGCAAGGGTTTCTTATTGAGGTTCATTTGAGATCCTATGTCCATAATGCTTACATTTTTGCATGTCATAGATAGGAAGCTATAAGACAAATCTTGAGATTTCCTCTTCCATTGATCCTCTCAAGTATAATGGTTTATATAAGTGTGTCACATTTTGATCACTCAACTAACACATGAAAGTCTGCACTGCACAACACTACACTTTACACCAACTCATAATCACACATACAAGGAGATAGATTCTCTTTCACATATCCTCATCACACATGTACATACTTGCACATGAACTTGCACAAGTATATACATAAACACTTTTACTCCCTCAACCATTTATCCTTTACTTATACCATCCTCACAGTAGAAAAATCTCGTAAGGTCTGGTAAAAAATTTAACTAAACATAATTCAAATTAGGTCAGCACCAAAATATTTCTTTGATAGAAAGGAATGAAAAGTGGACCACAAAACATCTTAACTAAGACCAAAATATTTGGCATACATGTTACTCTTCAACTTTCATTCACAAAAGTATATTATGAAAGTGTAAACACCTGAGGTCATCCAAACCTGGAGTAAACACTATTGGACTTCACAACCATGCTTCTAAAACCAAAAAACTCACACCAACTAAATTGAAAAAAAGATAACAACACTATAAGCACAATTCCAAATGCTTGATACCATAATCCAACATGTGGAGAAATGCTAAGCATAAATTTCACATAAGGAACTCTATCAAACATTGTTGTACTTAGTTTAACACCAATTCTTCTAAACTGCGATCTAAAGCACAAAAAGTTATATCCAATACCTCCAAAAATTTCTTAACAACATATCCAAACTACATCAATAGATTTTCAAAATAAAAGGAATGTGAAGCATATCTCTTAGCACCACTTGCACAGGAAACAAGCAATAATATCTACAAAAACCAAACACTAATGAAAACAAAATATGTTGACATTAATGACAACATCAATTCCTCAACGAACTGTTCATTCTTCTCAAACCTGAAAAAAAATTACACTTAGAAAATATCAAAGAAAACATAATAAGAATTCTATAGAGTGTATCAATAGTTAATTCCTAAGCTTTATCCTTGACTCCAATGCTATTATTTTCACCAACAATTGAATCCTATGCAACGAAACATTAGGAGTAAATTCCAAAAGGAATAGAATGTTAATTTGAACAAATAAGATTATACCATTTGAAGGAAGAAGATCATATTATTGTTGTAGAGTTGGCCAAGAAGTACAATATCAAGGCCGAGAGATGAGATATCATATGATATGAATTTCTTTCTTGAAAATGAATTATAGTGCAGTAAATTGTATACTTGCATAATTTCACACTCAATTTGGACGCACTTTGGTGGTTGTTCCTAATGATCTTGATTCATGGCTAATTGTACTTAGTTTCAGGATAATTTATGGTAACTTAGTCCAATTCCTTATTCACTAAACTTTTTATATACTAGAATTCTAGGAATAGGGTCTAAGTAGCACCCCTATCCTCCTAGACTAGGGTATCATTGCCCCTATCCAACAATTCTAGCCCCAAATTTGATTCTCTTTTCTACCCAACATTCAATTAATTAGTGGCCTACCCTACCAAAATTGAAACAAGTATCTTGTTCTCTTCTCCTATTTCCTTGGCTTCTCCCTCAGTCTCCTTTGAATTTAGAGATTCTTTTTCCTCTTGGTTACCTTTATTATTTTGTACTGTGAAGAGATTCTAGTTGTCCTAGCAAGGGGGGAACCTGGCAACTTCTATCTTCTCTTTCTTCTTGATTAAATTAGTTATTTGAATAGTCAATTCCTCCATTCCAAATTGGAGGTCTGCATCTAGGGATTCCCTCATTAGAGTGTAGGTCCCATTCTTGATAGTGGACACATTATAGTGGATTTGGTTTTATTATTCTTATTGTTGCAATTAGTTTTTCTGCTTGATCTTCAGGACAATCATTCTAGAGGTGACTTTCCTTGTGGCAATAGGTGCAACATATTTTTTTATGGTTCGTATGATCTTTTTTCTTGATGGATTTCTAGTCTTCTTACTTCTTTATGTAGGCTTTCTATTAATTTTTTGTTTATATCGCTTTTTTGAATTTCTCCAAATCTGATCCTCCATTTGGTAGGTTGATATAATTAGGTCTAGATATGTCTAAAAATCCCTTCCACCCAATCTGAATTAAATATACTAATTTAGTGTAAAAATGAACCATTCTATCTTTTTCTTATTTTTCAAAGGTTCTTTTGGTTTTTGGCATGCTTCCTTGAATTGTCTATCATATTTTTTAATAGATGATGTGCCTTGGGTTAGATTTTGAGTTTTTTTAACACTTTCTAAGGGGACTTTTGGTATTCCAAAATTTATTAGAAACTCTTATTTTTCTTCATTCCATGTGCCTTGGTGTTGTGGGTAGTTTTTTACATACCATTCCAATTATTTATCCCTTAATGATCTTGTGAGGTCCAACAATCTATCTTTATTAGTATGTCTATCAATACTTTCCAAAATAGATTCCAAGAAAAAATAGTGTTGTTTAGAATCATTACTTTTTTCTAAAAAAAATTTGGATCCTAATGGTTGTATCTGGATAGTGTTAAGATTTGTTTTAGAGTCACTGGACAACTAGTGTTTGTTTGTCATTTTCTTTGTTACTTTAAGGTTTTTTACCCTCTTTCCTTTTGTTCTTGTGGTGGGGGTGGGGGGGGGGGGGGGGTGGTTATTTTCTATGTCCTTTTCTCCCTCTCTAGTCTAATGTCAAATTACTCTTCTAATAATATTTTACTTTAATGAAGTTCTTGTTAACTTCTTTCTTTTATTTTAGCTTGGTCTTCTCTTTTCTTCTCTTCTCGTGTTCTTCTTGTGTGTTGTTTATCACAATTCATCTAATTTTTTTGTTAGGATTAACAACACAGAAATAACAATTACATGCAAATATAACCAAAATCAGAAAAACCATAAACCACACAGAAGAGAACAGAAGACACAAAGATTTATCATGGTTCACCCAATCCTTGGGCTACATCCACCAACAGCGAGTCCAATATTTTATTATCTAGTGATTACAACCTGATTACAATCTATAATCCCTTACAGCTCAATACTGTCGCAAGAAGCTAAAATCATACATTATGAAATCCCTAACCCTAAGCCATATTATATAATAATTTTTCACTTTAGGTTTAGAAGGAATTACAACATGTCAGCCCAAAAATAGCCGAAAATATGTCAGCCTCAAAAAAAATTGCCTCAAGGCCTACACCCCCAAACCCCTGCTCTTAGGGGCTACCACCCCCAAACCCCCACTCGGGGCCCGACCCGACCCACAACCCCAACAAGGGTAGGAGGAAAAGTGTATAGTACTTTCCTGATCAGTCATGACAAGCTAACAATCTCCCACTTGGTGACTAATCAGTATCCACACTAAAAAACATCCCACTTGGACATTGATCCTATAGCAATACTGCTACCATATGAGGCTCCCACTGGATTGAACCACCCTAGACTCAGTTGTTCCTTTATTTTGTTCAGTCTAGAAGACCAACTGAAGCTGAACATGAGTTCTACTTCTCCATTTTTACTACCTTTGTAAACATATATGTTGGATTATCCTATGTATGAATCTTTTCTAGCTTTAACTTGCCATCATCCAAAACTAACCGAATGAAATGGTACCACAACTATAAGTGTTTTGTCTTTGAGTGCAAAGCAGAATTCTTCGCAAGATGAATGGCACTTTGGCTATCTGTATGCAAAAAAGTATCCATCTATGGATGTCCCAATTCTTCCATGAATAATTGAAGCCATATCATCTCCTTGACTGCCTTTGTAGTGTATAAAGCAACCACCTTTTGTAGTTGAGAAATCTAACTTGTTGTCCCACCAATAGTAAATACATAGCCTATAGTACTCTGCCTGCTATATATGTCTCCGGCCAAATCTGAGTCAACATAACCTTGTACAGTAGTAGTAGATCCCCCAAAGTGTAAACACTTATTGGATGTACCTCTCAAATATCTAAGAATCCATTTGATGTATTCCAATGCTCAATACTAGGGTGACTTATATATCGGCTAACGACTCCCATTGCATGTGCAATATCTAGCCTAGTACATACCATAGAATACATTAAGATCCCTACAGCTAAAGCATAAGGTACCTTAGATATTTTAGCCTCTTCTTCTGATGTCTTAGGACACATCTCCTTAGTCAATTTCAAATGACCAGGCAAAGGTGTGCTGACAGCTTTGGCATTCTCCATAGAGAAATGTTGCAACACCTTCTCAATATAATCAACCTGAAATAAAGACAACTTCCTATTTTTCCTATCTCTACAAATTTTCATACGAAGGATGTATTTTTCTGCCCCAAAATCCTTCATAGAAAATGAATGTGCTAACTATTGTTTCAATCCCTTAATGTGATTCATGTTAGATCCAGCTACAAGCATATCATCAACATATAAGCATAAAATAATGTAGCTATCATCATCCAACCTCTTAAAATAAACACAATGGTCAGTATGACACCGAGTGTATCCATGCTCATTCATAAAAGTGTCAAATTTAATATACCATTGTTGAGGGGCTTGCTTCTAGCCATATAAACTTTTCTGTAATCTGCACACTAAATTCTCCTTACCCTTGACCTCAAATCCTTGTGGTTGTACCATATATATTTCTTCATCCAAGTCACCATGAAGAAAAGTTGTTTTAACATCAAGTTGCTCTAAATGCAAATCTTTAGCAGTCACAATACTTAAAACAGTATGAATAGAAGTCATTTTAACAACTAGAGAAAATATCTCATCAAAGTCAATGCCCTTTTTCTGTGCAAATCCTTTTACAACCAACTTGGCTTTAAATCTTTGCTTACCTCCATCCTCTTCTTTCAGCCTGTAAACCCATTTGTTTTGTAAAGCCTATTTACCTGCAAGTAACTTGCATAAATCCCAATTTTGATTTTTCAGCAAGGAATCCATTTCCTGTGTCATTGCAGACTCCCACTGAATCTTTGTATCCACCTACATAGCTTCATTATAACATTCAGGTTCACCAACATCTGTTAATAAAATAGAATACAAAGAGGGAGAAAATCTTTTTGGAGGTCTACTTAGCCTCGTTGACTGTCTAAAATTCATTGAAGTGTGTGGTATTTGTTGTTGTTGTTGTTGTTGCAGATCATAAGGAACTACTGGAACATCATCTTTTGTAGTATCATCCAGTACTACATAGTCATTTTCTTTTTCTCATGCTGCTACAATAGATCTTTGTACAACACTTTCTCATTGAATATGACATTCCTGCTTCTTACAATTTTATGATTTTAGAAATCCCAAAGTCTATAACCAAATTCATCAATGCCATATCCAACAAATACACATTTCTTTGACTTAGCTTCCAGCTTGGTTCTATTTTCAGAATCTATAAGTGCAAAAGCTTCACAACTGAAGGTTTTGAGAAAAGAATAACTCGCCTTCTTACCACTCCATGCTTCCTCTGGAATACCAAAGTCCAAATGAGTAGAGGGGCCTCTATTGATTAAATTAAAAAAATTGTTTATAGCCTTTTCCCACATGTTTAAGGGAAGCCTAGCATGAAACCTCATACTCCTTGCACACTCCATTATTGTCTTGTTCATGCATTCAACCACTTCATTTTCTTGTGGAGTCCTTGGTATAGTTTTCTACCTACAAATACCATTAGAGGAACAATAATCTTCAAATTCTATGCTACAATGCTCACCACCATTATCAAATCTGAGACATTTTAACCTTTTACCAACCTCATTCTCAACCAAGCATTTCCATTTCTTAAAATTTGAAATACATCAGATTTTCATCTAAGGAAATAAATCCATACTTTTCTTGTTGCATCATCTATAAATGTAACATAATACAAAGAGCCACCAAGGGAAGATACCTAAGATGGTCCCCATACATCTGTATGCACAAGCTCTAATCTCTCATTTTTCTTTTCCTTCCCACTCTTTACAAAACTAACTCTCTTTTGTTTTCCATAAACACAACTTTCACAGAAATCCATATTGACACATTTCAGACCAAGTAAAACTTTCTTTGAATGAAGTAATTTCATACCTTTTTCACTCATGTGCCCGAGTTTATTGTGCCAGTGTTGTGTTAGAATCTACAGCAACGGTTTGATGTTCTTCCTGCTCAACTGTAGCCACTATTCCTGAACATTCATTATCTTTTGAAACAATTAAAGTAGAAGGAACAGTATGACCTGTACAAAGATATAAGGTGCCTACTTTCACACCTTTTGCTACTACTAAGGAACCTTTTGAAGCCTTCCAATTTCTATCCTTAAAAGTAACTGTGCAACCCTCATCACCCAATTGCCTTGCTGAAATTAAATTTCTACTCAGCCTTGGAACATGTCTTACCTCTTGTAGTATCCAATGATTCCCATTCTGTAACTTAATCTTAATTTTTCCCTTTCCAACAATCTGACAAGGTTCATTATCTTCCAAATAAACTAGCCCAAAATCCCCTTGGACATAATCAAGAAAGTAACCTCTATGGGGTGTAGCATGAAATGAAGCCCCAGAATCTAAAACCCATGAATCATCAATACTTTCTAAAGAAAGAAGTAAGGCATCGTCTTCTATTTTATTACTTACCACATTTGCCTCCTTGTTACCTTCTTGTTTGTCTCCTTCTTTATTCTTTCAAGACCGGCAATCTTTCTTCTTATGACCTGGCTTTCCACAGTGCCAACAATCATTTGGCCCTTTGGATTCAGACCTCTTTCCCTTTGATTTTCCTCTTGATTTCCCATGATTTCCAAAGTTGTTTCCTCTCTCATTGGTTCTACCTCTTCTTTGTGCATTTAAGACACTGCCTGATGTGGATCCACCTAAGCTTTTCCTATGAATTTCCTCACTCAGAATAACACCAATAACATCATCAAATTTTAGGGTATTAGAACCAGAAATAGAGTTACTAACAACCATTACCAAGCCATTCCAGCTTTCAGGCAAAGAACACAAAATCAATAGAGCCCTAACTTCTTCATCAAAAATAACATTGACAAAAGTTAATTGACTGGTAACTATATTAAACTCATTTAAATGATCAGCAACTGACCCACCTTCCACCATTTTTATATTAAACAAACACTTCATGAGAAATACCTTATTTGAAGTGGAGGACTTTTCATACAACTTTGCTAGGGTTTTCATCAAATCTTCAATTTTCATTGCTTGTGTAATATTGAATGCCACCAATTGTGCTAGGCATAATCGAATACTAACAAGAGCCTTTCTATCAAGAATTGTCCAGTCCTCATCAGAAATGCTTGTCGATTTGTTGTCTTTTCCTTCCAACGGCCACCATAGATCCTTTTGATAGAGATAGTCCTCGATTTGCATTTTCCATAACTAAAAGTTCTACCCATTAATCTTGTCAACCTTCAGTCTACCCCCGTCTACCATTTCTCCCACTCAACCATGAGACTCCCTCTAAACCATGAGATCTTCCTACAGAGGATAACTGAAAACAACCTCACTCTGATACCATTTGTTAGGATTAACAAGATAGAAATAACAATTACATGAAAATATAACCAATATTAGAACAACCATAAACCACACAAAAGAGAATAGAAGACACAAATATTTAATGTGGTTCACCCAATCCCTGGGCTACGTCCACCAACAATGAGTCCAATATTTTATCATCCAGTGATTACAACCTGATTACAATCTGTAATCCCTTACAGCTGAATACTGTCGCTAGAAGCTAAAATCATACATTATGAAATCCCTAACCCTAAGCCATATTATACAATATTTTGTCACTTTAGGGTTAGAATAAGTTACAACATGTCGGCCCAAAAATAGTCAAAAATATGTCGGCCTCACAAAGTGTAGGGCAGGAGGAAAAGTGTACAGTACTTTCTTGATCGGTCACCACAAGCTAACATTTTTTTTTCTAAGGGAGGGTTCCTGGTTTGTGAGTTATTTTATTTCAAAATTCATATTGACTTATCTATTTTTAAATACATGATACTTGGTTGTGCCTTTTTTTTCCTTCTTTGGTTAGTTTTTAATTTTATTGATCTTCTTACATTTACGTTAACTAATCTTTCCAAATACTCATAGGGATTTTTTTGGACTTTCTAGATTCTCCATGAATCTATCATATAGCCAAACTATGATATTGATAATTTTTTTCTTAATGGGTTGTGATAGGGCAAGAGTAATATTTGTACTATTTGGATCTAACAACAATATCCTCCTTTATTCAAAATTTTATAGTGGTGTTTGCAAGTCGCTAACTATTTCATTCATTTCCTTAAATTATGGATTAGTTCTTCTTGGGCATTTTCCTCTTTGGTTATATTATTTTTCCTTCATTTTGTGGAAGCACCCTTACTAGTATTCTTATCTCCTCTTATATGTCTCTCTTATCTTTCCATTGTTTGTCTTATCCTTATTTCTTCTTTGGTAGGGCTAGTTGTCCTATCTTTCTTGGTTTAATACTTGATTTGTTTTGAGTTCTTATTCTTTCCTCTTCCCATGGGAGCTCAATCCTTTCATCTTTTTTAACACCTATATTACATCCCATGTTGGTAATTTTATTTGGGTCTTCAAAAATCATATCTATTCATTATTGTTTAAGCACTTTCCCCCTTTCCATTTCTCATAACCTTGGTGCCTCACCCTCTCCCATAGGATACGTGTAAAGGAGAGAGATGTTTAATCACTTTCTTGCATCTCTATGCTATTGTAGATCCAATAGTGATAAAAAAAATTTTAAAATTGCATTGGAAACCTCAACAAAACCTAACCAAGGACTCAGTAATGGAAACTATGTTATAAAGGAATGTAAAGGGGTAGATAATATTTCTATTCCTAATATATATCTTCTATCTTTAGTCAATAACCCTAGATTCATTCCTATTGAGGTAGCTATCATTTATAATTTAGATATACTCTAAGTACTCATTAATAAAGAAACATACTCAACACAATATTGGAATAGAAATAGATCTTCTTATATTCATATATCAACGAGTCATATGCATTCCTTGTATCTCTAATTCATTATTTCATTCTCTATTCTATTCTTCTTAGTCTTAACTTTTTTTTATCATGGCATACACTATGTCCTAGTGACTAGGTGTCATATCTATGATTGATATCTTCTACAAGAAGTTTACCATATGTATCTATAGCCTTTGGTATGCCATTTGAAGAAGAAAAATCACAAAAACCATATATAAGGACTAGGTCTACTTGTGTTCCCCCTCTAGTGAGGATTGTTTCCTCTAAAACCCTACTACGGTTGTGATGAGTGATAAGAATACATAGGCCAAAACATAAGGACTCTTAGAAGAAATCATAATTGGAACTTTTTATTGAAGAATTAAAAAGAAGAAATAGTTCATAAGAGGAACTATAAAAACAATAATTTGTGATTATCACGAGGACCCAAAAGATAGACAAGAATGATGATGATGATGATGATGATGATGATGATGATGATGATGACAACGATGATGATGACGACAATGATGATGATGATGATGATGATGATGATGATGATGATGATGATGATGATGATGATGATGACGATGATGACGACGACGACGACGACGATGATGACGATGATGATGATGATGATGATGAATCTCATCTTACCATAAGAAAAATAACTAAGGTCAGTCTGGTGGGAATCTATGTAAGGAAAGGGAAGGAAAAGAAAAAATAAAAGGAAGAGTGAGATAAAATTGAAAAGGCGAAGAAGAAGTTTAAGAAAGATAAGAATGAGAAGGAGAAGGAAGAAAAGGAGAAAGAAAAGAAGATATATCCTTTTTTTGAAAATCAACCACTTGATTTAAATAGTCTTGTAAATATAATTAGTCAATATGACTCATTGGAGGTCACTATTGATCTGTAACAAGATGCTTCATCAATGGACATAATAACCATAGAGAAAGATATATGACAGAATCATTTTCAATTTGAACATTGATGACATTGTAGGAAAACTTCCAAAGGAGTTGAATGAGACACTTTCCAAAAGGAGATAGAAGACAATGATCAAATAATCTAACATAAAGTCATTTTCCTTAGATAAGGAATATGGCTCATTGTCTATTAAAGATAAAATAACGATCTCCTAGGAACTCAGTGTAAAATTTAAAATGAAGGAAAGGTTGAATACCCTAATGGGAGAAGATTTAGATGATTACTAGATGCTAGTAAAAATAATACAAGAAGACACTATTGAGGCAGAAGATGAACTAACAAATACAATGTCTTCTACTTTAGAGTAGACTAAGATTGACATTGTTCCAGATGTATAATTGGATATAGGTGTTGAACCAATGAATAGCTTCCTTATGGAGGTTAACATTTCAGAGCACTATTATTGAAGGTTATAATGCACAAAAGGTAGAATAAATATCTCAGGTAACGCACAAGGTGAAGATATAGGTTTGGAAAAGTGGGAAGAGATTGATAAGATGACATTCTCAAAGAAGAAATATGAAGAGAAGAAGACCGGGGAGGAAAATTATGAGGAGATGATCATTGGAGGATCTTTTGGAGCTCCCAAACATTCCATTATTGATATTTTGAGTAGGCAAATTCAATGTGAGCCAATTGTAATAATAAATGTACTATATGTACCAAATACACATGGCTAGGTGGACCTTAACTAGTTGACTCCTTTGCACAAGCTATATTTGGGTGATGTTCTCCACTATTATCTCATGAGGAGATCATAAAATACCACACAAAGAACACAATGATAATTGAGGATGTAGTAAAAGTCCTTCATGGAAGAATTTTGTAGGTACAAATTGATAAAACATTGACATGTGTAGAGCAATTGCAGACATTGCTTGATATTTTCAAGAAACAAGCTTCACAATTAGAGGCATAAATATTGAAAGAGGTTAGAAGAAATTTAATGAATAAGTGTTTAGTTGCACACATTTGAATCCAAGAGAATATAAGGATTTTTGATAAATCAATGAATAAGGTGGTAGCAATCTACTAATGTTGTAATAAATGGCACATTTCTATTAAGTACATAATAAATCAAATTAATAATAGTGAATCTTAAATTGCACAACTTTAAAATTTAGTGCTTTTGAATAAGGATGCAAATGGTATAAATAGGATACAAATGGAAAATATGTATTTATAGAACTAAATCTTTGTAATGATTGGAAGAAAAACATAATGTAATTTTCTAAACTCTAGGACATAGTAGATGTAAAGCTTACCATTTTGGTGAAGCTTCTTTAGAATGAAAAGAATATGAAGTAGCCAATCAAGGCTCTAGAAAATAGCACAATGTTGAGGATCCTCTTTTGAAGATTGACAATCAATGTAGTTTATTGACTTTTTTCATAGATATTTAGAAGAATACTTAAGCATGGCTGAAACTTGTGCACAAAATCATGTAATTCTTTCATCCAAGTGAGCTACCAAAGTTTTTGACCACAAGATAATTTTGTTTGTGTACATGAACCTATAGGTAAGTACTAATATTTTGGAGCAAAATCTTGGTTTTCTATTGCATTCATTTTGTTACATTTCTTAAGGGGGATTTGATAGACTTGGAGGAGAGTTTGTAAGTATTGAATATGTGTATTATACAAAAGAATATGTAAGCAAGTGTGTTGTAGATATGGTTTTGGCCTTAAGTAGAGTATTGTGTTTGAGGGAATTATTTGTCCTTGATATCAAAGGGGGAGAAATATATTGATGATGTAGAGAGATCACAAGTGTTTCTATCAGCAAAAAATGAGGAGATTGTTATAAATATGAATATTGTGAGATGTCATACTTTTTGTATTAATGTAAACTATGGTGTATTATGTAGCACTCATGTGTTTTTCGGAGTGGTGCAATAGTAATTGTATACATATGTGTTGGCATTGATGAATGGATATTGTTGGAGATGATGGTATAAGGTACATCAATTATCTACAACATGAAAATGGCTTAGTGTGATTGTTCCACTAAATAGTCTGTCAGATGGTATCCATCTTTTTGATCTACATCTTGGCACAATGATTCATGTATCATTATATGGTTGGACTATTATATTGGAAGATGTTAAAGTCAAATCTTAGTTTTAATGGTTTCATTCAATCCTTATAAAAGGTTATGATGTTCTGAGTTCTGGGATGATAATAATAGTATAACAAGTTAAAGGAATTGATGTGGGACCGAAGTCTAGTTGCTACTACAGAGTCGGCTTGACTCTTTTTGGAGATCTTTCCTTTAGATCTGTTAGGGAATTCACCACCCTAAATCGAAGTAAGTCACAAAGAACTCTACTTCCTCTTCAAGACTCAGTCCCCATCGACAAGTTACTCTTCTCTCTCCCTAAATCTACACAGGTAGATTCACTCTACTCATTCAACTAGTGACTTCACAACATCATCCTCACCTTCTCCCCTAGTTGGACTATCGTCAAGCTCACCTAGGGTAAGATCTCTAGACTCACATCTATTGCTTCTCCTACCAAAAACAAAGAAAAGGAAACTATGTACAAGGGCTCCTCTCGAGTTCCATCCAGACACATGGCTCTCACCATGGCTCCAAAAACCTCAAGGAGCCATTCAATGTTTACAACCCAGAATAGGTAAATAAGTCACAACTTGCAAATAGAAAATAAAATGAATTAATCTACTTGCTATAGGAGAACAAATCGTGGTCACCAAAATGTAGATGAACAAAGAGTGCTCTCCTAAGAAAAATGTGTGTGTAATGTGATAATATGATGAGGATGGGAATGTAAGATATACTTCTTAGCCCCAAATTCCCAAAGGAATATCCAAATTGATTAACCACAAGAGGATGGTCAATACATAGATGAATCAATTGATGGAGAATATGAATAAAGAGGATAACCTTATATTCCATTATGGTATGTATGTACTGGAATCTAAATTGAATTGAAAACAAATACTAACCTCAAGTATGAAAAATTTGGAAAATGTTATTTTCTAATGTCTATGTACAGTTTCAGGAAATTCTGCAACCAAATCTAGGCTAGAAATGTAGAAACAAAGAAAACCTAGAAACCTTTTACTTTTCTGAGTAAGGTTGTCCTTGACCCAAGATAGGGGTAAGATCTTACCCTCAGGTACAATCTTACCACAAAAGGTCATCCTTGACCTACACTATTTCGATAGAAATTCTGTTTGTGGATCCTAAAAGTTCACTGAAAAGGCTATTCAGATCTGCACTGATATTTGTTGTCCTGCACCTAGATCTTGCTTATGTTGAAATCCTTGTGGAGGATTCAAATCCTTGAATCTACAAGTATGGATGCTCCAAATGAATGTAGATTTGAATGTAGGATATCTCAAATCAATTGCATTATATCTTCAACACCAATCTTGAGTGGATCTTAGAATAGGAAGAAGCTTAGATGAATGTGGATGGAGGAATCTTCAACAAGAGGGCTCCAAAGAGATTGAATCCTTCAATGGCTATCAATGGATCTCCTTGATGAATTGGATCTTGAATGTTTGAATATTGTTTGAATGCTTGAGGATGAATGAATACTTGAATTCTTTCCTTCTCCTTCTTGCTTGCTTGATGATTGCTTCATCACTTGATTGCACTTGCTTGAATTCTATGGATGGTGGATGCTTGATCATGAAAAGTGGATGTGAAAATGAAAGAGGAAGGCTTCCTTTTATACTAGTCTAGGGCACAAACTTCTAGAGAGGCTGACATAGGATAATTAAATTCCAATTAACCCTTAACCCCTAGAAATGAACCTAGATGAAATACAATTTAAGATTTTACCATTCTGAAATTTGAAACAGCCGACCCAGAAGCAGGAAAATAAAACTTTTTGAAGCCCAACATCCCAAAACCTTCAGAATCTAAAATTTGGACCTAGGGTCAAGATCAAGTTTGACTCTTACCTAGGTCAAAGTTGAGGTTGTCCTTGACTTAGGTCAAATTCAAGGTCAACCTTTGTTAGGATTAGTAAGGCATAAATAAAAGTTAGATGCAAATATAACCAATATCAAAAAATATTCAACCACACAGAAGAGAACACAAGACATAAAGATTTAATGTGGTTCACCCAATCCTTGGGCTACGTCCACCAATAGTGAGTCCAATATTATTATTATCTAGTGATTACAACCTGATTACAATCTGTAAACTCTTACAACTCAATACCGCTGCAAGAAGCTACTAAAAAACATACATTATGAAATCCCTAACCCTAAGCCATATTATACAATATTTTTTCACTTTAGGGTTAGAATGAGTTACAACATGTCGGCCCAAAAAATAGCCAAAAATATGTTACTAAGGGCGGGAGGAAAAGTGTACAGTACTTTCTTGAGCAGTCACCACAAGCCAACAATCTCCCACTTGGTGACTGATCAGGAACCACACTAAGAAACCTCTCACTTGGAGACTGATCCTATAGCAATACTACTACCATATGAAGCTCCCACTGGATCAAATCACATTGGACTCAACTATTCCTTTATCATGTTTAGTCTAGAAGACCAACTGAAGCTGAACATGAGTTCAACTTCTCCCTTGTTACTACCTTTGTAAACATGTCTGCTAGATTATCAACTGTATGTATCTTTTCCAGCTTTAATTGTCCATCATCCAAAACTAACTGGATGAAATGGTACCACAACTATATGTGTTTTGTCTTTGAGTGTAAAGTAGAATTCTTCACAAGATGAATGGCACTTTGGCTATCTATATGCAAAAAATTATCCATCTGTGGATGTCCCAATTCTTCCATGAAGAATTATATTGAATCCATATCATCTCCTTGGTTTCCTCTATAGAAGCAACATACTCTTCCTCTCTAGTGGATAAAGAAACCACCTTTTGTAGTCGAGAAATCCAACTCACTCTTGTCCCACCAACAGTAAATACATAGCCTATAGTACTCTGCCTGCTATCTATATCTCCTTCCAAATCTGAGTCAACATAGCCTTGTACAGTAGTACTAGATCCCCCAAAGTGTAAACACTTACTAGATGTACCTCTCAAATATCTAAGAATCCATTTGACTACATTCCAATGCTCAATACCAGGGTGACTCATATATCGGCTAACGACTCCCACTGCGTGTGCAATATCTAGCCTAGTACATACCATAGCATACATTAAGCTCCCTACAACTGAAGCATAACGTACCTTATACATTTTAGCCTCTTCTTCTAATGTCTTAGGACACATCTCCTTAGTCAATTTCAAATGACTAGGAAAAGGTGTGCTGATAGCTTTGGCATTCTCCATAGAGAAATGTTGCAACACCTTCTCAATATAATCAACCTGAGATAAAGACAACTTCCTATTTTTCCTATCTCTACAAATTTTCATACCAAGGATTTGTTTTGTTGCCCCCAAATCCTTCATAGCAAAAGAGTATGCTGATTGTTGCTTTAACCCCTTAATGTGATCCATGTTAGACCCAACTACAAGCATATCATCATCATATAAACATAAACTAATGTAGTTATCATTAACCAATCTCTTAAAATAAACACAATGGTCAGAATGACACTGAGTGTATCCATGCTCATTCATAAAAGTGTCAAATTTAATACACCATTACCGAGGGGCTTGCTTCAAGCCATATAAGCTTTTCTACAATCTGCATACCAAATTCTCCTTACACTTGACCTTAAATCCTTGTGGTTGTACCATATATATTTCTTCATCCAAATCACCATGAAGAAAAGTTGTTTTAACATCAAGCTACTCTAAATGGAAATCTTCAACAGCCACAATACTTAAAACAATACGAATAGAAGTTATTTTAACAACTAGAGAAAATATCTCATCAAAATCAATGCCCTTTTTCTGTGCAAATCCTTTTACAACTAACCTGGCTTTAAATCTTTTCTTACCTCCATCCTCTTCTTTCAGCCTGTAAACCCATTTATTATGTAAAGCCCTTTTACCTGCAGGTAATTTTCATAAATCCCAAGTGTGATTTTTCAGCAAGGATTCCATTTCCTCTATCATTGCAGACTCCCACTGAATATTTGTATCCAACTACACAGCTTCATTATAACATTCAGGCTCACCAACATCTATTAATAAAATAGAATACAAAGAGGGAGAAAATCTTTCTGGAGGTCTAATTAGCCTTGTTGACCATCTAACATTGACTGGGGTGTGTGTATTTGTTGTTGTTGTTGTTGTAGAGCATATGGAACTACTCAAACATCATCTTTTGGAGTATCATCTAGTACTACATAATCATTTTCTTTCTTCTCATGTTGCTGCAATAAATCTGTGTACAATACTTTCTCATTGAATATGACATTCCTGCTTCTTACAATTTTATGATTTTCAAAATCCCAAATCCTATAACCAAATTCATCAATTCCATATCCAAAAAATACACATTTCTCTAACTTAGCTTCCAAATTGGTTCTATTTTTAGTATCTATAAGTGAAAAATCTTCACAACAAAAGGTTTTGAGAAAAAAAAACTCACCTTCTTACCAGTCCATGGTTCCTCTAGAATACCACAATCCAAAGGAGTAGATGGGTCTCTATTGATTAAATAAACAAGTCTTTACAGCCTTTGACCACATGTTTAAGGGCAGCCTAGCATGCAACCTCATACTCCTTGCATGCTCCATTATTGTCTTGTTCACGCATTCAGCCACTCCATTTTCTTGTGGAGTCCTTGGTACAATTTTCTACCTATGAATACCATTAGAAGAACAATAATCCTCAAATTCTATGCTGCAATACTCACCACCATTATCAAATCTAAGACATTTTACCCTTTTACCAGTCTCATTCTCAACCAAGTATTTCCATTTCTTAAAAGTTTAAAATACATTAGATTTCTGTCTAAGGAAATAAATTCATACTTTTCTTGTTGCATCATCTATAAATGTAACATAATACAAAGGGACACCAAGGGAAGATACCTGAGCTGGTCCCCATACATCTGTATGCATAAGCTCTAATCTCTCATTTTTCTTTTCCTTCCCACTCTTTACAAAACTAACTCTCTTTTGTTTTCCATACATACAACTCTCACAGAAATCCATATTGACACATTTCAAACCAAGTAAAACTTTCCTTGAATGAAGTAATTTCATACCTTTTTCACTCATGTACCCGAGTCTGTTGTTCCAAAGTATTGTGTCAAAATCTACCGAAACTATTTGATATTCGTCCTGCTCAACTGCAGCAACTATTCCTGAACATTCATTTTCCTATGAAATAATTAAAGTAGAAGGAATAGTATGACCTGTACAAAGATATAAGGTGTCTACTTTCACACCTTTTGCTACTACTAAGGAACCTTTTGAAACCTTCCAATTTCTATCATTAAAAGTGACTATGCAACCCTCATCACCTAGTTGCCCTACTGAAATTAAATTCCTACTTAGCCTTGGAAGATGTCTTACCTCTTACAGTAGCCAATGATTCCCATTCTGTAACTTAATTTTAATTTTTCCCTTTCCAACTATCTGATAGGGTTCATTATCTCTCAAATAAACTAGCGCAAAATCCCCTTGGACATAATCAAGAAAGTAACCTCTATGGGGTGTAACATGAAATGAAGCCCTAGAATCTAAAACCTGAGAATTATCAACACTTTCTAAAGAAAGAAGAAAAGAATTCTCTTCGGGTTTATTACTTACCACATTTGCCTCCTTGTTACCTTCTTGTTTGTCTCCTTCTTTATTCTTCCGAGACCAACAATCTTTCTTCTTATGACCTAGTTTTCCATAGTACCAGCAATCATTTGGTCCTTTGGATTCATACCTCTTTCCTTTTGATTTTCCTCTTGATTTCCCATGATTTCTAGAATTGTTTCCTCTCTCATTCATTCTACCTCTACTTTGTGCATTTAAGACACTACCTGATGTGGATCCACCTAAGATTTTCCTATGAATTTCCTCACTTAAAATAACACCAATAACATCATCAAATTTTAGGGTATTATAACCAGAAATAGAGTTACTAACAACCATTGACAAGCCATTCCAGCTTTCAGAAAAAAACACAAAATCAAGAGAGCCCTGACTTCTTCATCAAAAATAACATTAACAAAAGATAATTTACTGGTAACTATATTAAACTCATTTAAATGATCATAAACTAACCCACCTTCCACCATTTTCATATTAAACAAACGCTTCATGAGAAATACCTTATTTGAAGTAGAGGGCTTTTCATACAACTTCGCTAAGGTTTTCATCAAATCTTCAGTCATCTTTGCTTGTGTAATATTGAATGCCACCGATTATGCCAGGCATAATCGAATACTACCAAGGGCCTTTCTATCAATAATATCCTAGTTCTCATAAAAATGCTTTCCAATTTATTGGATTTTCCTTCCAACGACCACTATAGATCCTTCTGATAGAGATAGTCCTCCATTTTCATTTTCTATAACTGAAAGTTCTACCCATTAAACTTGTCAACCTTCTGCCATTTCTCTGACTCAATCATGATACTCCCACTAAATTGTGAGATCTTCCTGGAGAGGATAACTGAAAAAAAACCTCACTCGGATACCACTTGTTAGGATTAGTAAGGCAAAAATAACAGTTACATGCAAATATAACCAATATCAGAAAATATTAAACCACACAAAAGAGAACACAAGACATAAAGATTTAATGTGGTTCACTCAATCCCTGGGCTACGTTCACCAACAGTGAGTCCAATATTATTATTATCCAGTGATTACAACCTGATTACAATCTATAATCCCTTACAGCTCAATTCTACCTCAAGTACTAAAACCATACATAATGAAATCCCTAGCCCTAAGCCATATTATACAATATCTTGCCACTTTAGGGTTAGAATGAGTTACAACATGTTGGCCCAAAAATAGCCAAAAATATGTCAGCCTTAAAAAAAATCACCTCAGGGCTGCGAGGGTAGGAGGAAAAGTGTACAGTACTTCCCTGAGCAGTCACCACAAGCCAACAACCTTGACCCAGAAGGTCATCCTTGACCTTGAAGTCAAAGATCTGAGATCCTCAGGATAAAGTGCCAGAAAAGGGATGGAAATAGATGGAAAGTGAAGCAGAATAGGGGGAAAAAGCCAGATCCAGTCAAAAACCAACTCAAGCCACTTGACATGACCCCAGACCACTTACTCAGAGGGCTAAACTGGTCCAAAATGGAAGTGCTTCCATTTTCCAATGACACACTTGCATGCACAATAAACCACAAAGCTCGAAATCAACTAAGTACACAACCTGCAACTTTTAATTAACTAGAAATGACAAAGACCATTCCAAATATCCAACTACCACTATGACTCTTACAAAACCCCCCCTTTAAAAAGGAGGTCTGGGATGTCATAAATAATGACCCCATCATTAGAATAGTCTTAACTACCCACTATGTCAAAAGCATCTTGTCAGGAACCGTTACAACTAACCATATTGTCCACTATAGATAAAGTCCACTTTCACGGTCATTACAACTAGTTTTACCGAGCATCAGCAATGTAAACTTATCAACAATATCGAGTAGCATGGGTACCAAGTGGTAACATTTCCAAGTACCAGTCTCATCAAGCACCCATATTACCAAGCACCTCTTACTGAGTGCTAGTAATACCGAGCACTAGTCTTATCGAGCACCAATAATACTGAGCACTAGTACTACCGAGAAACTTCAATACATACCAAGAAACTTATCTAAGTTTCCTAATGCCTTGGTTAGATTTCTAGAGGTTTACAAACTACCTCTAACACACAACAGAACTGAAAGAAAACATCTAAGCACTAGAGTGTTTATTCACTGACTTGACCCATTTTTCACTCGATCATTACAAGAGTGAATGAATAAACACTTTACAAACCAACTTAAAGAAAATCTAAAAGTTCTTAAGGGTTCTTAACCCTAGTTGTCTAGGTGGTCCTGCACCATACTCCCCCAAATGAGAAAAACCAACTTCTAGGTGATTGGATCAGGTCAGGGTCGATGCCCAACTTCTTGAACTTGGTCTCCTACACCCATGTAGCCTCAAAATTAGCTTTCCCTTGCCATTTGACTAGATGTGCCATGTAAGTATTTTTTCTAGTCTGCTTGGCAACTCTTGAATTTAGGATCTTCTCTGCATCGAGCTTTGGAGTAACTAGAAGTTTTAGTGCCTTGAGATCTTCTATAGTTGTTGATAAATCAGGACCTTCTTCTGGAATTGGTCCCTTGTAGGACACAAGATCTGCCACATTAAAATTTGGAGATAAACCTATATTAGTAGGAAGGTCAACTTTGTAAATAGTAGACCCATACTTCACCAAAATTGCACAAGGGCCTCTCTTACTCATCTAAAGCTTACTCGGGACATCTTTTTGCATTCTTTCTTTTTTTAGGTGCCCCATGACTAAATCTCCAACTTGAAACTAAACATCATTTTTCTTTTCATCTACCTTCTGCTTGGTGTGATTTGTACTCTCCACTAATCTCTTCTTCACAGTATCATGGACTTCTTTCATGGATTAAGAAAAATATTTTGCATAGACACTCTTCTCTGCATTGTTTCCAAGATCCCTGAGTTCACATATACCCCTAGGATGGATCCCATACACTATTGCAAAAGGTCTTTTTCCAGTGGATCTATTGAATGTATCATTATAGGAAAATTATGCCAGTGCAAGTAATTGATCCCATGATGTCCATATTATTTTTGTTAGAATAACTCAGAGGGGGGTGAATCAGTTAGATCAGTTATCCTACAATCCCAAATACAAAGATGTAACTCACAAAAATATTCAACAAATTATGTAGATCGGTAACATAAATGATTATATTGTCTGTGCCTTTACCGATTATCAATTAATTAACTCACGTAAATTACCGACCAAATCAAATATGCAATATGTAAGTATGATAATAAAACAAACATCACAGATAACACATAACACAATGATTTAACGTGGAAACCTTGCAAAGGGAAAAACCACCTAGGACCGGTAACCCAAAATAATTTCACTCTTTTGAAGTGAGCTTGGTGAAGAGCCAACCCTGTTAAAGGTTACAATACACACTGTTAGGTGTGACCTTTTTAGAGGATTTAAGACTAACAGTTAACTTTTGACCAGCATTCACTATGGGGTCAATAAGATAACAATGTACATTCCTTGAATGACATAGGGCATAACATGAGACGGTTAAGTCCACTCGATTAGGAGATTTTCTAAATCAATGGTTAAACTGAAATAGTAATGATCGGATTCCTATACAGCTCAATTGCATATGTTCAGATCTATTCTAAGTCCATACAAATCCTTTGATCAATAATTCAATTCACTTCCTCAACTTACTTTCACTCAGTAATAGTTCTTTGACGCTCGATAATCTTCTACAGTTCGGATCTCCTTCAACCAGTCTGATCAAGTATGCATGAATAAGTATTCATTCGAAATCTATGCAGTCGTCTATCTTCGAGCATGTTTCAATAAAGAAACTCATATCTCTTATATAGACAAATAAACCATTTCCATATCAACCATCATATTTTGCTGCTTAATCTTCTTCCTTGATTTTACCTCTTTAACCTTCCTCGGCATATGTGTCAATACACATTTCAATTTCATCCTTTAGATCTTCTCTAAATTTTGTCAGTCGTGGATCTCATAACAAACTTTATCCTTAAACTCGAAATCATAACAATTTCCAGCTCATCATTTTCTATCAGCTAAGCTAAGCATTTAATACTTTCATCCATACTCAGTTAACAAATAAATGTGTCGGTGACTACTAGCTTGGTTAATACTGTTGCTCAGTATACACAACACTGACTTGGCGTAGTATATAGAAGTCTTCATTTACCGACCACATTGTCTTGTACAATTTTTCTTCCTTCTTCATAATAGATTAATGAAACATAATCAACTCAACAATATGAAGTCATAGACTCATCAATGAGTTACCCAAAGTATTTATTATCCTCATCTGTCATATCCATCTTTCTCCATGTAGATATCTCAATTCTCCATGTTTTCTCCCTTCAACAAATGTTTAGATGATTGCAACTAACATGATAAGTATTGTCAAAACTAGTTTACATCAATGACAACATAATGACTGATTTAATTATCTTACATATCATTTCAGTATCTCGGTGATCTCTAATCATTGATCTTCAAGTCATTTAGGTATTCAATCAATTGTAGTTCATCAATCTCTCCCTTTGGCATTGATGGCAACACAGGCAATATGAAATATGCCATACACATACCAAACATATATTCTACAACTATGTAAGAAAATGTTGTAGCTCAGTGACCTCAAATTTAATATGTTTAATCACTACAAAACATAACAACATTACAAGTGCAAACTCTCCCTGCAGATTTGATCTTTTCAGCTCTTAGATTCCTTTTGTTCTTATCAACAAATATTCAAGTCTCTCCCTTTCTTTGTGTTCTCATTAACTAATTTTTCATATTCATTCTCTATTTATTTCTCCACTGTTTATCTCTCCCTTTGACAAAAATGCCAAAGAAAAACATAAAACATACAACATACAACTCTACAATAGCCAAGTAATTTCTCTACTTTTTGGTGCATATCAAGTACCTTCAGTGTACAGATAACCAAGATTTATGTTCTAGCTCCTCCAATCTTTCACAACCTTAGACAAAATCGAAAGTGTGAGCTATGTTGCATCAACATGAATGATCTTTTGATACGTATAGGTTGGTGCAACCTCCATATCACATTAGTGACCGGTAGACAAGGGATGGACTGTTAGAGTAATCGGTTAGTTTCTTTACTCTATTTTCACTTAAGCTATCTCTTAGGTGCATATAATTAATATTTTATGTTAATTATATTGCACAACCTAGCTTTTCTTTTTTTTAGGGTTTTGTTCACCTTTATAGGTTGAACCTTGTAATTATTTTTCATTATGCTAAATACATTTTTTCTTTCTCATTTTTGAGCACAGAAGGGTTTCAATTTTTTCCATCTTTTGCTTTGCTCCTTGTAACAGGTATCTTGCATGCAGATTGGTCTTGGAAGTTTAATCTATTTCTCTCAGTTTCTACATGGTATCAGAGCCTCCCTGCTACTGCTTGTTCTAGTATTTTCGAAGTAAGTTTTTTCAGTTCTGGTATTCTCTGCAGGATGTTATTTTTTGTTTCTTTTTTACTTGCCAAAAAAAAAAATTTGGAGCATTTTGAGCAAAAACAAATGCCACCATTGCGCTCAGAAGGCCTGGGAGAGTCAAAAATCATATAAAGTTTGCATTTTTTGGCCATTGTAGCATCTAGGAGAAAAAATTTGCCCTATAAGGGCCGTACGGGCATGAATATCGAAAAAAAATTTCATTTTTTTCTTAAAAAAATCAAAAAATGCATTTAAAAAAAATGCCTTCGGTTATAAAACAACCATGCCTCCCTCTCGCCATCGTGCCGCCATCCTCCTGCCGCCACACGACCAAGCTGCAACCGTCGCACCACCACAGCAGCACCACCACACCACCAGCCCCTCCGAACATCCCATGACGGCCATAAGGTCATTAATCTTTTTCCCAAGACTGTGTTTTTCTAGTGTGCTCACATTTTTGGGGGTACCTGGACTTTTTTGGTCCTACAGGGCTCATACGGACTCAAAATTTGACATATGATATATCGTCAGAAAGGTCTTTCCAAGCCCATCACTCCTGTGTAGGTTTCACTTCCTAATTTTTCCATTTGATTTTTGTTTTTTGCATTCAAAGATGCACCTTCTTCTATGCTCATGTTCTACTTCTGGACCTCAGGTTTTTTCTCGTTTCTTGTGCTTTCATAGTAATTTGTTGTGTACAGGGGATAGTATTATACTTTGTGGGGGGGTGTTTTTTACTTTCTATAATTTACTTCAGAAAGACCCTTCTACTTCTGTCTTCTTTCTCTCAATGGCAAACTCTACTGTCGCTCACCTTACACCTCACAACTATCACACTTGGAAAGGATAGATGACTAGATTGCTTATGGAAAAAGGGCTATGGTCATGTCTCGATGAGACGTAGCTAATTCTACAGAGGCCTTATGAGGCTCTTATGCAGAGGAACAAGATGGATGAGGCAATGGGCCTCATTGCAATGAACATTTCAGATGGGTTGTTGTTCCACCTAGATGGTTTGACCACACCCAGGGATATGTGGAACAAGTTTTCCACCTTGTTTGGCACAATGAATTAGTTTAGAGTTCTCCAAATAGATGCAGAGTTCACCTCCTTGGTACCTGAATCACTCACCAGCATTGAGGACTTCTTGATGAAGTTCAAGTCTCTTCGATCTATTTTACAGGTTGTTGGAAAGATGAAGATAGATGATAAGTGTATCTTTCTGATACTCTCAAAGCTTCACGGTCCTTATCAGATTTTCACTTCTACCTTCTACTCCACTATGGATGCACTAGGTGCATGACATGTCATGCCCTCTTTTGAGACCTTCTATGACAGGTTGACTCGTGAGCAGTCCAAGCTCAATCAGATGGATTCACTTATAGGTTCACAGTCACAGGCATTGCTTGCCAAGACACCTCAGGATACATAAAAGCAGAAGCTAAAGCAGACATCTAATTCCTCTTCTCAACACTCTACTGGCCCACCATCTTCTTCTAAGAAGGAGAAATAGAAGACAGAGAGCCCTACATGTTCCTATTGTCAGAATGGGCCTCATGATGAGTCACATTATTTTCAGAAGAGATTTGATGGCTATGAGAAATAGATTGCAGATTTGCAAGCTCTCCTTTAGAAGAGCACTATTTCCTCTCCATCCTCTTCCACCTCACAGGGGTTTGCTTTTCAATCTTCTACCTCATCTTCGACATCTGGATAGGATTTTGGATAGGGTCATGCATTACGAGCTTCTGTTGCATCCCCTTCACAGGTCCCTTGGATACTGGATTCAGGTGCTTCTCACCATATGGCATCTTCTCCAAAGATATTCTCTTCTATTGAGGCTTCTCCTATTCCTCACATTCTCATGGGGAATAACACTGTTATGCCAGTCTATGGGAAAGGTTTTGTATGCATTTAGGATGGCACATTCAAAGATGTATTGTATGTTCCATCTCTTTCTGCAAACCTCCTCTCGATTTATCAGATTACACTCAGTGGGTCAAGGAAGATAGTTGAGTTCACGCCAAATTCAGTCTTCATTCGGGATAGTGTGATAGATGGCATTGTTGCTACAGGGATAGTTGATCATTCCACCTATTTCGACACCTTCTCACACTTTGGTCCACCATCTCCATTATCGAAGCATAGCTCTCCTCTTCCACAAGAGCATCATGTGGGACAGTCAAGTCACTTGAACCTCTGTGTTGTTCCTGAGACCACTTCTGTGACTGCCTCACCTCATCTTGTTGGGGTTTCTTCTCTTCAATAGGACTCTTCTTCAGCACTGCCAGACCCTCCAGCTCCATTCATCAAGCCCCCAGGTGCAGTTTTTGAGGATTCTATAGAGGACACTCATCTCCTCTCTCCTGACAATGTCTACACACTTGTCTTACCACCTACATTGGGTATTCCCTTTCAGGATCCTTGTGTCTACTCCTTTGAGCATCAGCTCGGCCTTCCAGTGACACCTCACCTTTCGAGGTTACCTCTTCAGTGCTCACTGCCTTTCATTCCTTTGTATTGGAGTCATGGTGGTTTGTTCATTGATCTAGGGGTTCTTTCATTCTGGGGGGGCTTTGGAGCCTTGACCCTCTCTCACGGGGGGGGTTGGCAACACGCATTGTACTTATGGCTTTGAGAGAGTCTCTTGAAGTCATTTTTTGTCTTTTGCTTTCTTTTATATCTCTTTTTGGAGAGGATTTTTTCCCACTAGGTTTCTCCTTTGTCTTTGATTTACAGAGATCTCTTTGTATTGGGTACCTGATCAGGCCTTGTTGCCGAGACCCATTTCCTACTTTCATAGCTGTGCTAGGTTAGCTTTCCTCCTCAGCTTCTCTTAAGGGGGGGTGTTAGAGTAATTAGTTAGTTTCTTTACTCTATTTTCACTTAAGCTATCTCTTAGGTGCATATAATTAATATTTTATATTAATTATATTGCACAACCTAGCTTTTCTTTTTTTAGGGTTTTGTTCACCTTTATAGGTTGAACCTTGTAATTATTTTTCATTATGCTAAATACATTTTTTCTCTCTCATTTTTTAGCACAGAAGGGTTTCAATTTTTTCCATCTTTTGCTTCGTTCCTTGTAACAGATATCTTGCATGCAGATTGGTCTTGGAAGTTGAATCTATTTCTCTCAGTTTCTACATGGACCCCAAGTCTAGTCCTCAAATATTCAAAATTATCCTTCAGCAGAGGCTTGGTAAAAATATCAGTAAGTTGCTCCTTTAATGCAACATATTGGAGTTTTACTTACTTCTTCTATACTTGTTCTCTTAAGTAGTGATACTTAATTGATATATGCTTTGTCTTCATATGCATCACAAGATTCTTAGAAATATTTATAGCACTAATGTTGTCACAATATATAATCATCGGCTCAGTGATTACCTCATTCATCCCTTCCAACACTTGTTTGATATAAGAAATGTTTGAACAATTTGTAGCAGTAGCAACATACTCTACTTCAGTAGTAGACTGAGAAATACAAGGTTTTTTCTTACTTGTCCAAGTTACAAGCCTTTCTCCAAAGAAAAATGCTCCACTAGTTGTGCTCTTTCTGTCATCTATATTTCCAGCCCAATCTACGTTGGTGAAAATCTCAGTTCAAATTTGCCTTCCTTAGAGTACCATAAACAATAATCCTCTATTTTATTTAAGTATCTCAAGATTCTTTTCACTGGAACCATATGTGAATCTTTAGGATTGGCAAAAAATCTAGCCACAATCCCCATTGCATGTGCAATATTAGGCCTATTGTGTACTACATACACTAGTTTACCAATCATAGATTGGTACAGATTCTAATTTACCTTGGTAGATTCATCATCCTTTGTTAATTTTCAATCAGTCACCATCGGTGTTCCCACTGGGTTAGCATCTTCCATGCCAAATGTTCTCAATACCTCCTTAAGGTATTTTGATTGTGTAATGAAAATTCTATCATTTTGTTGAATAACCTGCAAGCCTAGAAAGAATTTTATCTCTCCAAACATTGACATTTCAAATTATTTTCTCATCTCATCATCAAAAGCTTTACAAATCTGATCTTGTCCTCCAAAGATTATATCATCAATAAATATTTCAATAATCAAAATAGTATCATCAGATCCTCCTTTCATGTACAAATTATTGTTTTCACTAGTTCTTACAAAACCAATACTTAAAAGATAAGTATGTAACCTTTCATACCATGCTCTTGGTTCTTGCTTCAATCCATATAAAGCTTTGTGTAGTCTACATACCATGTCTTTCTGATTCAGATCAACAAATCCTTCTGGTTGTTCTATGTAGACCTCCTCTTCTAGTATTCCATTCAGAAAAGCTGACTTAACATCCATTTGATATACCTTAAATCTCTTATGTGCAGTGTATGCAAGTGACATGTGTACTCCTTCCAGTCTAGCAATAGGTGTGAAGGTTTCACCATAATCAATACCTTATTCTTGTGCATATCCCTTGCAAACAAGTCTTGCTTTATTTGTTGTAATTTCTCCATTCTCATTCAGCTTATTTCTGAAAATTCACTTAGTACCAATAATATTTTTATCTTTCAGTCTAGGTACTAATGTTTGTGTCTTATTCTTTTCAATTTGTTCAATCTCTTCATTCATTAAATTTATCCATTCCTCATTCTCAAGTGCAACCTTAACATTCTTAGGTCCAAACTCACAAACTAAGCATGTGTTTTGTCTTAACTTACTTCTTGTCAGCATGCTTGCTTGCTTATCTCCAATGATATGATTCTCTCAATGGTGTCTTCTGACAAATCTTGCTAGAACTTGATCTCTTCTTTGTTCTTCACTCTGTTCACGTTCATTTTTTTGCTCAGTAGCTTCTTCATGATTCTCGGTGTCCATTTGTTGTTCCTCAATGTCATTTTCCTGATGCTCGGTCGACTCAACCTATGGCTTCGGTAGGTACTATGGATGTTCAATATAAGTAAATCTACCATATTCTTTCAGCTCCTTCATTCTTTCTACATCATTCTTATCAGTAAACTCATCAACTCTAACATTAGCACTTTCAATCATCTTATTAGTAACCTTATTCAAACATTTGTAAGCTTTACTCTTAGTAGAATATCTAAGAAATATTCCTTCATCACCTTTAGATTCAAATTTCCCATTCCTACCATCTTTCAGAATAAAACATTTGCTACCAAAAATTCTAAAGTAACTTACACTCAGTGTGTATCCAAACTATAACTGGTAAGGTGTCTTGTTTGTGTCTTTCTTTAGTTGAACTCGGTTCAGGATATATACAGTTGTGCTAACTGCTTCTCTCCAATACATCTTTGCAACATATTTCTCAATTATTAGTGTTCTTTCACAATCAATAATAGATCTATTTCTCCTTTCAGCAATTCCATTCTACTGCAATGTTCTAGGTGTAGAAACTTGTCTTTTGATGCCATGCTCATTACAATAGTTAGTGAATTCATCAAAAATAAACTCACCTCCTCTATCAGACCTTAGACATTTCAATTCTTTTCCAGTTTCTTTTCCAACTTTATCCTTGTACCATTTAAACATTTTAAATGCCTCATATTTCTTTTTTAAAAACATGACAGTCATTAATCTAGTATAGTCATCAACAAACAGAATAAAGTATCTATCACCATAATAGCTTTGAGTTCTCATGGGACCACATAGGTCGGTGTGAACTAACTCCAAGATTCTTTTTGTTGAATAGTCTTTACTTTTAAAACTAGATTTTGTCATCTTTCCTTTCTGACATTGATGGCACATAACATGATCAAATTTAGTTAGGGTAGGCAGTCCTCTAACTTTTCTCTTTTTACTGATCTTAATCTTGTTATCAAAATTTACATGACATAACCTTTTATACCATAACCATGCATCTTCATTTTTCACCAACAAACAAGAAGTCTCAGCATTGTCAAGATAAAATAATTTACCTTTTGATTGTCCTCCTATTCCAACAAGCTTTCCACTTTCATCATAGATTCTCACCTTCTTGCTTTCAAATGTCACTCGGTGTCTTGAGTTGTTAAGCTGTGCTACACATAGAAAATTTTAATTTAGTCCTTTTACCCAATAAGCATTATCACATCTAATACTATCATTTATCAATAAAGATCCTTTTCCTTTAACCATGCAAGGTGTGTCATTACACATTTTTACTGATACTCCATTATAATGTTTAAGATGATCAAACTTATCTTCATCACTAGTCATGTGATATGTACAACCACTATCAATGATCCAAGTATCATTTTTATGAACTTTAGTTATAAGTGTTGTTTCTACATACCTTTCCTCTTCTTCAGAATCATCTTTCATTGCAACAATCAACACCTCAATATCATCATCTGTGTCAATGTCGGTGTCCTCATCTTCTTCAGTAATGTAACATACCTTTTTACCTTTATCTTTGTAGTCTCGGTTGTCTTTGTTATTCTATCGGTTGTCTTTGTTATACTATCAATTTTCTCTGTTATTTCTTCTACCATAACTTCCACCTCTGGATCTATCTCTGTCTTTCTCATCTTCTTTTTTATTCAGGCATCTAGCAGCAATATGGCCAACTTCTTTACAATTAAAAAAAGCTAAAGGTAATTTTCCCTTATACCTTCCTTTATCTTTCTACAGTCTCCAGGCCATGAGTGCTTCAAGTTCATCAAGCTCATCATTGGTATTACTATCACTTTCATTCATTATATTGTGCTTATTACTAGATTTACCAATCTTAAGAGAAGACACAAAAGTAGACTCAACAGACAGTACAACACTATTGTCATAATTATTTAGCTCAAAAGTAGTTAACTTTCCAATCAGACTATCAAGAGTAAGAGTGTTATTAGGTGCAAACCTCATTTCATGAATAGAAGATATTTTGATTGCATAGACAGGCAAAAGTGTTCTCAAAATTTTACTTACAACAGTATCCTCCTCAACGATACCACCAACTCCATGAATAGCATTGAATACCTCTTTAATTTAGTTTGAGTATTGTGCTATGTTTTCTCCTTCCTTAATTTTCATATCATCAAATCTGCCTCTCAAGCTTTCAGCTCTGGCTCTCATCACATTTGCATCACCACCATGCACTAAAGCACGTTTATCCCACATTTCCTTTGAAGTAGTGCAAGCCTTGACATCCTAAAATTCAGCATCAGTAAGAGCAGCAGCTATCTCTATCATAGTAATGTTATGTTCATGTCGGTCTCTTAACTGATCAAGATTCAAAGGTCCTGTTAGTGGTTGTAAGTAGCCATTGTCGAGTAAAGGTATAGCAGATTCTCTAACTCTAGATATGTGAAGTCTCATCCGATTTTGCCATGTAGGAAAGTTATCTTTGTTTAGATCCGGCACTTCCCTCTTATACATCTTGTAATATTTTTGGTTAATTCCTTAAAAATTATGTCAAAGCAACCAATATGCTCTGATACCAATTGTTAGAATAACTGAGAGGGGGGTGAATCAGTTAGATTAGTTATCCTAAAGTCCCAAATACAAAGATGTAACTCACAAAACAATTCAAAAAATTCTGCAGCTCGGTAACATAAATTATTACATTGTATGTTAATTAACTCACTAAAATTATTGACCATATCAAATATGCAGTATGTAAGTATGATAATAAAACAATCATCACAAATAACACATAACACAATGATTTAACATGGAAACCCTATAAAAGGAAAAACCACCTGGGACTGGTAACCCAAAATAATTTCACTCTTCTTAAGTGAGCTCGGTGAAGAGCCAACCCTGTTAAAGGTTACCATATGCACTGTTAGGTGTGACCTTGTTAGAGGATTTAAGACTAATAGTTAACTTTTGACCAGCATTCACTATGGGGTCAATAAGATAACAATGTACATTCTTTGAATGACATAGGGCATAACATAAGATGGTTAAGTCCACTCGGTTAGGAGATTTTTTGAATCAGTGGTTAAATTGAAATATTAATGATCTGATTCCTATACAACTCAATTGCAGATGTTCAGATCTATTCTAAGCCCATACAAAGCCTCTGATCAATAATTCAATTCACTTCCTCAACTTACTTTCACTCGGTAATAGTTCTCTGACGCTCGGTAATCTTTTGTAGTTCGGTTCTCCTTCAACCAGTCTGATCAGGCATGCATGAATAAGTATTCACATGAAATCTCTATAGTCTTCTAGCTTCCATCATGTTTCAATAAAGAAACTCATATCTCTTATATAGACAAATAAACCATTTTCATATCGACCATCAAATTTTGTCTCTTAATCTTAGCTTCTTCCTTGATTTTGCCTCTTAAACCTTCCTCAGGATATGTGTCAATAACACATTTCAATTTCATCCTTTAGATCTTCTCCGAATCTCATAACAAACTTTATCCTTAAACTTGAAATCATAACAATTTCTAGCTCATCATTTTATGTTGGCTAAGCTAAGCATTTAATACTTTCATCCATACTCGGTTAACAAATAAATGCATCGGTGAATACTAGCTCAATTAATACTATCACTCGGTATACACAACACTGACTTGGTGTAGTATACAGAAGTCTTCATCTACTGACCACATTGTCTTGTACAATTTTTCTTCCTTCATAATAGATTAATGAAAAATAATCAACTCAACAATATGAAGTCATAGACTCATCAATGATTTACCCAAAGTATTCCTTATCTTCATCTGTCATATCCATCTTTCTCCATGTAGATATCTTAGTTCTCCATGTTTTCTCCCTTCAATAGATGTTTAGATGTTTGCAACTAACATGATAAGTATTTTCAAAACTAGTTGACATCAATGACAACATAATGACTGATTTAATTATCTTACATATCATTTTAGTATCTCAATGATCTCTAATCACTGATCTTCAAGTCATTCAGGTATTCAATCAGTTGTAGTTCATCACTTTTGTGATTCATCTCAAAAGATTTCTTAAACTTTGATTCACCACTTCAGTCTGACCATTGGTCTGTGGATGATATGTCAAGCTAAAGGAAAGATTTAGACCAAGCTTCTACTACAAGGTCTTCCAAAAATGACTCATAAACTTAGAGTCCCTATCTGATACAATGCTTAAGGGTAATCTATGTATTCTTACTACTTCTCTGAAGAAAAGATGTGCTATATAGCATGCATCATGTGTGGTTTTGCATGGTACAAAGTGAGCCATTTTGTTGAATCTATCCACGATCACAAAAATATTGTCCATTCCCAGCTTCGTCTTAGGAAGTCCGACCATAAAATCTATGTTTATACACTCCCAAGGTTGGTATGGGATTGGAAGTGGTTGATACAATCCTACATTTGATGAAGTCCCCTTGGCCTTTTGACAGACTATACAAGCCTCTACATACTTCTGAACATCCTTGTTCATTCTTGGTCAATAATAGTACCTCTATACCAATTCTAAAGTTTTATGCACCCCAAAATGTCTACTCAATGACCCATTATGCTTCTCTTGTACTAAGTTCTCTCTCATTGAACCTTTTGGTACATAGAGTTGTCCTCCTTTAAATAGAAGAGCTTCTTGTAGGGTGAAATTAGAATACTCACTATGAAAGTGGTTTTGAAAATCTTGACATACCTTAAAGGATGTTGAAAAAACTTCATCTGTTGGATACAGATCCTTGAAGTTGTCTATGCCAATGCTTCTTAACTAAATTTCTTTCACTGTGAGAAATCTCCTACTCAATGCATCTGCTACCTTATTTTGTACTCCCTTCGTGTGTTTGATGGTGAAGGTGTAGGCTTGGATATACTCCACCCATTTCATGTGCTTGTGGCTTAGTTTATCTTGTGAATTCAAAAAACTTGATGCAGGAGCATCCTAGGTATAAGAGCAATCTTGTATCACCCAAAAATATTTATGTTTTCTTTCAATAAGGGCTATCTTGTGCAGAGCTTCTATTTATGGAAACTTACTATTTTTAGTAAGTGGGTCATATGATCTCAGAATGTTTTGATTTCACAGTTGGAGGTTCATCCTGGTCATTTCAGCCTTCCAGTTGAGTTTCATTGCCACATCATCAGTATTGGTGGAGTTATTGAGGTTTTTGGGTACGAAATCTTTCAGGTCAATTTTGAAGGTCTTAGAGGCTCCGAATCGCGATTGACCCCCAGCTGACTAGCACTAACACACATCAGCCACTAGAGATCTCGTCATGGTGTTTCTGAAAAGTGGTTACAATAGAAAAATGGAGTTACAATTAAAAATTTATGGCCTCCGGAAGTTGGGTTACCTAAAATCATATTTTGTATTTCTTTTGAGCTGACCCTATTGTAATAATTGTGAAAAATAAATAATTCTATGTTTTGTCAGCCTAAAGGGCTAAAAATCTGGAACCTTCTCGGGCAGTGGAAATTTCCTATATAAAGAAGGCCTGTAGTGTTGTCTAAGCAATTCTAGGTGGTAGATCTGGGTAATAATTCGAGGCTTTGTCCTACAGAATATTGTAAGGGAATGCCCATGTGGCTTTGCATATTGTAATTCTGAAAGTTTGTAAATCCACATTTGTGGAGATAATAAGAAGCCAATTTTCTATTCTTGCATATTGTTGTTGTTTCTTTGTTTCTGTTATGTGTTTGTGGTATTAAGGGGAGCACCCTTCATCAAGTGGTATCAGAGCAGGAGTTCCTGAGTGTGTAAACATATCGCCGATTGTGAGGCAGTTTGCACCAGGACTGTGGGTTAGGGTTTTTGTGTAAACAGATCGCTGACTGTGAGGTAGTTTGCACCAAGACTATGGTTGGGGTTTCAATGAGAAGCGTGAAAATGCCTCGATGAAGGGAACGTGGTGGAAGAGCTGGTGTTGTAACACTTGAGGTTAGGGAACTGCAAAGACAAGTGCGAGCATTGCAAGAGGAGATTCACAGAGGAATGAATCTTAATGTCAGAGACGAAAGCGAGGATGAAGTCGAAGAAGAAGATCAAGAAGGAGAAGTCAAAGTTGTGAACAAGAGGAAGAAAGACTTTTTCGAGCTATCTCAAAGATCGGGAAGAGACCTAAGATTGAGGTCCCGACATTTTCTAGAAATCTTAACCCAGAAGAGTTGATCAACTGGATCAATGAATGTGAAGAATATTTTGAGTATGAAGATATCGAGGATCCTGATCAGATCAAGTTTGCGAAGGCCAAACTAAAGGGTCATGTGAAGATCTGGTGGCAAGAGATTCAGTTGGAGTGAAATCAAAGAGGAAAGGATAAAATCACAAGATGGGGGTGGATGGTGGATAAATTGAAGCGACAGTTCATCCCTATTGATTATGAGCTTGACCTACTGAAGAAAATGCAAAGTTTGAAGCAAGCAGGAAGATCTGTTCAGGAGTATACAGAGGAGTTCTATCGAATCCTCATCAGAACAGGCCATACAGAGGCTGACAAGCAGAAATTTTCCTGTTACCTTAATGGGTTGAGGCTAAGCATTTAGGAGGAGCTAAACTTGGTTTGAATGAACTGTATTGAAGAGACATACCAGTTTTCCCTAAAAGTAGAGGAAAAGATGAACAAGAAGTTTCAGAGCAGACAAAGCAAAAGAGGTCATGATGGAAGATCTAGTGGACGGTCATATGGAGATTGAAATGAAGATCCAAAAAAGTAGGATGAGGTGAGTAACAGTCAGAATCAAAGAGGAGATAATTTTAGTTTTTTCCAAGATTAGAACAATAGAGATGAGAGAAGAAGAGGAAGAGGACAAGGTTCAGGAAGAGGGGGCTTCCATGGAACATTTTTTCACTGTGGAGAAGAAGGTCATAGGGCATTTGAATGTCCTCAATGCCAAGGAGGGACAGATAGGAGGAACGAAGGCTAGGCCAGAGTTGCATATGTAGATGAAGATGTCAGATCATCACATTCTGAAGATGCTGAAAGAGGAGAAATACTAATTAACAGAAGAGTCCTATTGAGTGGTGAAAATGAACCTGACCAAAGAAGGAGCTTGTTTTGCACCAGGTGCAAGTGTGAGGGTAAGTGTTGTGATGTGATTATTGATAGTGGCAATACTGATAATTTGGTGTCAAAAGAGATGGTGACAAAGTTGAAGCTCAAGAGGTAGAAACATCCACATCCATATCGGGTTGCCTAGGTGCAGGATGACCACAAGGTCATGGTCAGTGAATAGTGCCTAGAAAAGTTCAAGGTTGGCGGTTACCAAGATAAGGTACTATGTGATATCATATCTATGGATGCATGTCATATGTTGTTGGGTAACCATGGCAGTTATACAGATGTGTTGTACATGATGGTCATGCGAATACATATTCCCTAACAAAGGATGGAGTGCGACATAAGCTAAAACCATTGCAGGAAACAGAAGAAAAGGTATGTGGTAATGCAAGAATAACTTTTGTTGATAGAGAAAATTTCTCAGATGGTATGAGGCATGAGCATATGTGTTTTACCTTAATTCCAAAGTCTAGGAAAGAGGAAGTAGAAGATGTACCTATAGAAGTTGCATAATTATTGAATGAATTTCAAGATATTGTATTTGATAATGTGCCTGATGGATTACCACCAGTAAGAAAGATTAGTCATCAGATGGACTTGATTCCAGGAGTTAGTTTGCCAAATAAGGCAGCACATAGAATGACACTAGCAGAAAGTGAAGAGTTGAAGATAGATTAGAAGTTTAGTTCCTCACATCATCCACATATTTTATATGGAAGTAGTCCAAGAAATGCATCTGAGTTGAGAAAGATAGGAGAAATAAGTAGTACTAAAGTTGAGGATTTTGCAGAACATTTGAAGAACATCCATGAAGAGGTGAGGAAGCACATTTCCAAAATGAATGCGCAGTATAAGGCTAAGGCAGATGAGAAAAGGAGGCATAAGGAATTTCAGGTTGGAGATGAAGTCATGGTTCATTTGCGAAAGGAGCAATTTCCCATTGGTACATATAACAAGTTGAAAATGAAGAAGTTTGGGCCATGTAAGATACTGAAGAAGCATGATTCAGGAAATGCATGAGGTTGAGTTTCCTACTGAGCTGAATATTTTACCAGTATTTAATGTTCCAGATTTGACAGAGTATCATGAAGGAGGTGTTGAAGATGAGGTTACAACAGGACAGTGGAGTATTCGAGCAACTAGTTCAGATAACAAGGAGATTGAAGACATACTTGTAAGGAAACTCGGGTGTGGAAATAGCTTCCTACGCTAATCTTTATAGGAGAGCATTCTTTATAGGAGAGCATTGTGCAAATTCTTATAAATCCTTACAATTTCAGATTCATTAACTACTTTAACAAAGATATTGCAACCACATACCATGCATACAGAAAAATAGAGAATGACACAATGATATACCCTGGGGAAACCTTTCAGTAAAAACCCCAGCACTCCAAAACTTGCACAATGTATTGACCAAAACTATTACAGCTTACAATACACTTGCAATGCAAGTTCTTTCAGAAGATTTCCAAAACCTTGAAGACAAATCACGGTAGCATAAAAATGTTCCAACCATACACTCGCATCACATCTCTTTGCAACCCTAAAAAAGCTTATATCATGTGCTTCACTTTTTAGGGCTACTCCCAAAGATAACCGTATTAGGGTTTTACCATTCTCTGAGAAAATAGGAACCCCAAAAAAAATTCTGAGGCGATGCCCCGAACCCTACAATTGGGGAAGAGTGTATAGTACTCAAATTTATCAGTTGCCACATGTCTTCACCTGTCATTGAATCTTCCTGACATAGCTCTTACGTGTCATAGGAATCCATCATAACCATTTTAGCCATGATCTCCTTACACACAATTCAAGATGCCGACACATCAACATTATTTGCAAGAAATATATTTTACAAAACAAATAATAAGAATAGGAATTATGCAAGGTTGAGACACCTTATTCCTAACAATACTGGATAGTCATGTTGGCAGACATACAAGGAACAGGACATATGAAGAGTATTTGGTCAAATGGAAAGGATGACCTGTTGAAGATTCATCATGGCTAGCAAAGGAGGAGGTTAACCGTCTTGGTTTTCCTCTGCACACCTGAGTCGTGACAGGGTCACTTCTCAAATTACCCCGGGTGTTTGATGCAGGAGCATCCTGGGTATAAGAGTAATCTTGTATCACCCAAAAATATTTTTGTTTGTTTTCAATAAGGGCTATCTTGTGCAGAGCTTCTATTTATGGAAACTTACTATTTTTAGTAAGTTGGTCATATGATCTCATAATGTTTTGATTTCACAGTTGGAGGTTCATCCTAGTCATTTCAACCTTCCAATTGAGTTTCATTGCCACATCATTAGTATTGGTCGAGTTATTGAGGTTTTTGGGTATGAAATCTTTTAGGTCAATTTTGAAGGCCTTAGAGGCTCCGAATCGCGATCGACCCTCGGCTGACTAGCACTAGCGCATGTTAGGTACTGTAGATCTCGTCATGGTGTTTCTAAAAAGTGGTTACAATAGAAAAATGGAGTTACAGTTAAAAAGTTATGGCCTCCGGAAGTTGGGTTACCTAAAATCATATTTTGTATTTCTTCTGAGCGAACTCTATAGTAATAATTGTGAAAAATAAATAATTCTATGTTTTGTCGGCCTAAAGGGCTAAATTTCTAGAACCTTCTCGAGCAGTGGAAATTGCCTATATAAAGAAGGCCCCTAGTGTTGTCTAAGCAGTTTTGGGTGGTAGATCTGGGTAATAATTCGAGGCTTTGTCCTACAGAATATTGTAAGGGAATGCCCATGTGGCTTTGCATATTATAATTCTGAAAGTTTGTAATTCCACATTTGTGGAGATAATAAGAAGCCAATTTTCTATTCTTGCATATTGTTGTTGTTTCTCTGTTTCTGTTATGTGTTTGTGGTATTAAGGGGAGCACCCTTCATCAAAACTTATAGCCTGATTGTCGGTAAAGACTAAAAATTCTTTAGGAAGTAGATAATGTCTCCATTTCCTTAGTGCTTGCACTAATGCATATAGTTCCAAATCATATGAGGAATACTTCCTCTTTGCATCATTCAATTTTTCACTATGAAAAGCGACTGGTTTTCCCTCTTGACACAAAACTGCACCTATGACAAGATTACTGGCATCACATTCCACAGTAAATAACTTGTCAAAACTAGGAAGTGTAAGAATAGGTTGAGTCTCTATTCTCTTCTTCAAATTCTCAAATCCTTTATCAACCTGCTCATTCCATTGGAACTTTTCTTTCATACAGGTGCACTGATTTCACTAAACTGCCCGATGAACTTCCTGTAGAACTGTGCCAATCCATGGAAGCTTCTTACTTATGTAGCTAACTCAGGTGTATGACAATTCAAAATTTCTTCCACCTTTCTGATATCCATCTTCAAGTTACCTTCTGAGATAACAAAACCCAAGTATATGAGCTCTTGCTTCATGAACTCATTATTTTCTAAATTGATTGCCAACTTCTCTTCATGAAACCTTTGCATTACCATTTGCAGATGTTTGAGATGATCCTCCTTAGTTTTTTTAGATACTAGAATATCATCTAAGTACACTACAACCCATTTTCCAATGAATTCCTTCAACACTTCATTCATTAACCTCATAAATGTGCTTGGGGTGTTGGACAACCCAAAAGGCATAACAAGCCACTCATAGACTCCATCGGTAGTCTTATAAGAAGTCTTCCACTCATCTCCACCTTTTATTCTTATCTGATGATACCCACTCTTAAGATCTATCTTGGAGTAATACTTATCTCCTCCTAAACGATCCATTAAATCCTCTATCCTAGGGATTGGTAATCTATACCGAATAGTAATTCTATTTATGGCCCTGGAATCTGTACACAACCTCCAAGTACCATTCTTATTTGTGGCTAGGATGGTGGGAACATCACATGGTCTTATGCTCCTTCTAATTAGTCCTTGATCTAGTAGCTCTTGAATTTGGCTAGCTATCTCTACATTCTGTTGAGGGGTCATTTTATAGGCATCCTTCTTAGGAAGTGAGGCTTCTAGGATGAAGTTAATCTATTGGCTAATAGACCTCTCAGGTGGCAGACTAGCTAGTTGAACATCACTAATGATGTCTTGGTATTGACTCAACAAATCTTTGACTTCTAAGGGTAACTCCTCCTTCTTGTCCCCTTTGCCACTCTTTAACTTCAGAACCAAAGCAAAGCCCACTCCATCTTCTTCCTCTAATGCTTGTAAGAACTCTTTCTCACCTACTAATAGTATGTTAGGACCCCCTTTCTCCACTTCACCTTCTTCCAAGATTGACTGTATCTTGAAGGTCACTCCATCTTTCTTAAAGGAATGGGAGTTTTCAACTCCATGATGTACTGCAACTCGGTCGAACTACCAAGGTCTACCCAACAATAAATGACAAGCATCCATGGGCTGGACATCACACAAAATGTTGTCCTTATACCTCCCTATGGAAAACTCTACCCAAGCTTGCTCATTAACTAACACATGTTGATCTCTATTCAACCAAGTAACTCAATAAGGGTTAGTATGAGGAATCTTTTTCAACTTTAACTTTTCTACAGCTTCCATAGAAACTATGTTATTAGTAGAACTATAGTCTATGATAACTTTGAAAACTTTACCTAGCACCTTGCACTTGACTTGAAATGGAGATGTTCTTTGGCTTGGCTCTTCTTAGATGGGATCTTTGATGAGTGCTCTTTGAATCATCAAATTCTCTCCTATCTCATAATCTAGGGCTATTTCTGTCATCTTGCTGCTAGAATATTCTTCTTGCACGTAATGTGTCCTCTTCTCACCTCCTTATGATATAGAACTCTTCTCAGGACATCTATAGGCTAGATGCCCAAACTATTGATAGTTATAACACTTCATTGAAGAGAAATAAGATCCTCTTCCCTGATTATTGGTTTTTCCTCTTGAACCATTGCTTGAACTTCTTCCTCGGTTGTAACCTCCCCTTGTGTTACTGGATTCTTCTTGATTCTCATTCGGCTTGGAATCACTCTGATTTTTAGCCTCAAAGTTTCTTCCACCAAATCCTCCTCTATGACTTCTATTGTCCCTTCCCCTTCCTCTCCTATTTGTTTCTTGCTTCTTTTTTAACTTCTCCTCCACTTTGAGAGTGAGATGATAGCACTAATGTACTGTCTTGGGACTTAAGAGACTGAGTTCCTCTTGGATACTCCACTTGAGGCCATTCAAATACCTAGCCACTTTTAGATTTTCCTGTTCCATTACATGTGATCTCAAACACAACTTGTGAAACTCTTCGGTATAGGTACTGACCTCTAGATCTTTTTGTCTCATATTTTGTCTCTTCTTGTGAAACTATACTGCATAATCCTCGGAGAGATATGTTTCCCTTATCTTAGCCACCATGCCTTTCCAACTGGTTATGGGGTTCTTTCCTTCTTTGGTCCTTTCATCTTGGACAAACTTCCACCAAGTGAGAGCAGTTCCTCTCAATCTTGTCTTGGCTATTCTAACCTTATGAGCCTCGGTCACATTATCACAGTCAAAGTGATTTTCCAATCCTTCTATCCACTCCATGACTACTTATGGTTCCATTTTGACACTAAATAGATGCACGCCTTCCAAGGACTTACTATTCATCACCTTCAACACTCTCAAGAATGGCTCTTCTTGAAGTACAGGGTCGGTTCTGGCACTATGTCTTCCTTGGTCACTATCTTGTCTTTTTCGTCAGCTTCTCTCATTCTTTCACTAACTGTTGCAGTCCTTAGCTGCACTTCTTTTAACTTGGTTGCCATTTTGGCCAACTGTTCTTTTAGGAGTCTATTCTCCTCTTTTTTCTCTTCCACGTCTTTTGCTAGTTCCTTGTTGGTCACCATTTTGAATGAGTCGAGAGATGCTTCTACAGATAACACCCACACAATACATGCCCAAATGTTTTTAGGGCTCCGATACCAATAAGATGTGAGACCTAAGTCTAGTTGCTACTACAGAGTCAGCCTGACTCTATTCAAAGATATTTCCTTTAGATCTCTTAGGGTATTCACCACCCTAAATCAAAGTAAGTCACTAAGAACTCTACTTCCTCTTCAAGACTTGGGCCCCATCAACAAGTTACTCTTCTCTCTCCCTGAATCTACACAGATAGATTCACTCTACTCATTCAACTAGTGCCTTCACAGCATCATCCTCACCTTCTCCCCTAGTTGAACTATTGTCGAGCTCGCCTAGGGTAAGATCTCCAGACTCACATATGTTTCTTCTCCTACCAAAAACAAAAAAAAGGAAACTATGTACAAGGGCTCCTCTCGAGTTCCATCCAAACACATGGCTCTCACCATGGATTCAAGAACCTTGAGGAGCCATTCAATGTTTACAACCCAGAATGGGTAAAGAACTCACAACTTGCAAATAGAAAACAAAATGAATTAATCTACTTGCATGCACAATAAACTACAAAGCTTGAAATCAACTAAGCATACAACCTGCAACTTTTCATTAATTGGAAATAACAAAAACCATTCCAAATATCCAACTACCATTGCGACTCTTACAAAACCCCCCTTTAAAAAGGAGGCCTGGGATGTCATAAATAATGACCCCATCATTGGAATAGTCATAACTCCCTACTATGTCAAAAGCGTCTTGTCAGGAACCGTTACAACTAACCATACTGTCCACTATAGACAAAGTCCGCTTTTCACGGCCGTTACAACTAGTTTTACCGAGCAATAGCAATGTAAACTTATCAACAGTACGACTAGCATGGGTACCGATAGGTAACATTTTCGAGTACCAGTCTCACCGAGCACCCGTATTATCGAGTACCTCTTGCCGAGTGCCAGTAATACCGAGCACCGATAATACCAAGCACTAGTATTACCAAGTGACTTCAATACATACCGAGCAACTTATCTAAGGTTTCTGATGCCTTGGTTGGATTTCTAAAGGTTTACAAACTACCTCTAACACACAACAGAACTGAAAGAAAATAGATAAGCACTAGAGTGTTTATTCATTGACTTGAGCCATTTTACACTCGGTCATTGAAGAGTGAATGAATAAACACTTTACAAACCAACTTTAAGAAAATCTAAAAGTTCTTAAGGGTTCTTAACCCTAGTTTTCTAGGTGTTTCTACACCAGGAATGCCTTGAATTCCTTTGTCTTCAAGTGTCCTGGTTTTTTGGTTCGTAGATATTCATATTTTGGTATCAGGTGATGCTATATTGAGCATCCACATCTATTAAGGAGATCCACAGTGCTACATATTATAATTGTTTTGCCAACACACATTAACAATATTGTCTTTCAGGTTTGAATCAAGATATTTTTCATGTGGTACTTGTGTGGTATTAATGGTGATGAACTAGGGTTGAAAGGAAGATGTGCTGACATGTTGTGATGTCTCACATGTCTTATTTCCATTCCACATGCTTGGAAGAATGATTTTTGGGTCGATGGTCTAAGTGTTGTACACTACATATGAATAGGCAAACCTAATTGATGTTATTGTGTTGTGGTTGATATATAAAGGTGGATATCCTTCAGAGATTTAAGCATGATGTGTGCATGATTTTGTATGGTATATTGTGAAGTTTGAAGATGTGAATGTGCAAAGAAGAAATGATGAAGTTGGTTATAGATATATATAAATAGTGAATAGTAATCAACATTTCTAAGAATTTATTTCTCCTTGGTTCAATCACAATCATTCATTGAAATAATTACTAGTGTACACATTTTCCTAAAGAAGTTGCCTTCAATGATTAGCAAGTGCTTGTATATTTCCCTAAGGTTGTGTGCCTTAATTTGCAAGTCCATATCTAGAGCAGTGTGCTCCTTGGCCTCTAAATGAAATATTTTAATTATTTTTAATAGAGTGAGTGTGATTATCATTATGGTTCTCTCTTGTATTGGGTTTTCCACATAAAAATATCGGCATACTTGTGTGTTGTTCTTATTGCTTTAGTTTTGATTAAGTAAAAACATGTTTTGTTAGGACCCAAAACCTTAACAAAGTACTTAAAGATTAGCCATTAAAAGTATAACAGAGTCTGTGCCTCAGCACCTGAAAGCATAAACATAAAATAACAAAGCAGCTAGTGATAAAAAAAGGCTGCACCAAAAGAAACGTAACTGGACAGCCAAACAAAAAGATAGGACAACAAAAAGTGACAACTAAATACATTTCATAAGGTTCCCAGCTTAGACCACCATAATCTGGATGTGATCAGCAGATTCCTTGAGCTCTTCTACAAATAAGTTATTTGGAATGAATGGTTGATAATTTGTTAAGTTTTAATTCATGACGATTCACCCTCACCCCCTAGTATTTGAAAGTCTTCAACAATAAATGGGTGTTATTTTTAACTAAGAGATTTTCAAAGGAAACTTGAGCAAAATGAAACAACAAACAAATTAAATTGTTGGCAATTTGAAATTAGAAGGCCCATGAAATTATATTAGTAATGAAGTGGTATATAAAGAACAAATATCCTATATACCACCCTATCTAATGTGTCGCATGGGTAAGATGCAACATTAGCAAGCCATTTATGTACCTAAGTATGATTAATGCATCAATATTAATTTTTAAAAGCATTTATGAGTTGATTAAGCATATTTTAAAATTAGTTATAAAAGGATAAAAACACTTATATTAGCATTGCATTAATATTTTGGGAGCATATTATACACCTTGTTATTAAAACCTTGGTTCGTTGTCAAAAAATAAATCCACCTAGAGACTTGATTAAGGAGAACATGGTTGTCACAATTCAACAAATTATATTCAATAGGCGTTCATAGACAAGAGAGATACACTCTTTAGCCACCACTTGAGATTCATGCATAAGATCATACCCACTATTAGAAAGATCGCCTTTGCACATATGAAAGTGAATCAAGTAGTTTCATAATTGATTTTTTGATCAATGATGGTTGTTTGATAGCTCTTTTTCTATATACCATTACAAATAAATTTATGGCATCTCTCAAAGTGATATCTTCATCAAATCTAAAACCAAATAGCCTTTTTAAAAGAATATCATGACATTAATTTGATTATCTAATATCAAATTATGTGATGTTCGATTAGGATCCAACTAATATTTTTTTAATCAATCTCATTTACCTGTATTCCATGTAATGAGTTCAGAAGAACCCATCTCTTGTGAGCATGAAAGACCCACTTAATACACATTGCATCTAGATGATGTTCATAGAGTTGAAACATTAAGCCCAACTAGGAGGCAAATCATCGCATTATTGCTCCAACTTAAGCAAGCTTAATGGTAGAATCTCATTTAAGATTAAGCTCAATTAGTAAATGTGCTAAGTTTGCTTAATCTTTATAGAAACTTCATGATTAAACAAATTTGAGTCAAAGTAGTATTAAAAGACCCGATATGCAACAAATGACAACTAAACAGATTCTTATAAAGTTTAATATACGATAAATTTTAAGTGAACCATTTACACTTATAAAAGAAGAATTTTTAAAAACTATTACTTATAAAACATGAATCAATAACATTAATAAAAAAAATACAATTAAATACTAAAACACTAATGATTCATACCTAAAATTTTAAGTATTTAACTATTAACTATTTAATCTTTTTCCTAATAAACAAAACATGTGAACTCTCAATAATGTGGTCCTAAATCAAGTACAACCTAGTTATTTAATTTGTCCTAAATATTGTAGACTGGCAAAAAATTTAATAAAAGTTTTTATTTATGAGACGGTCAGCGGTCACTATCAAAGCGTGCGGCGACATCTGATACGCTGAGCTGCACCGTGCGCGGATCCAATCCACGTTAAGTAGGCTCAACGCCGTACAGACAAAGTGTGGGTCCCACCGCTAATAAGATGGTGGGCCCTACATTTGAATTCTTTGTTTTGTCTTAAGCGGTGCATGTGATAAATAGAATAAGGTTGTTAGCAGTGGCACCATCAATCATATACGCTTACGTTCATCTCTTCATTAAGTATTCAAATAAGCCTCTCCATACAATGAACATGGAACAACTATCTAACTCAAAACAGTTTTTAAAGATGAAAAGGAGAGGACATTGTTAGTAATGGTGAAAAATTGCACATTTTTCCATTTGTTCTATAGTTCTTTGCATGGGATGTGTTGAATGCTTCGCTTATAGTATGATTTTGATTTGTTTGGATTTTTCCTCTCAACCAAAATTTCAGAAAGAAAAAAAAAAGTTTCAAATTATTTATTTTTCTTTTAGTTTCATTATTTTATTTGTAAATATGAGAAAAGTTGTTCTTTTATTCATAGATTTGATTTTAAAAGTTTTGAATTTAAATTTAATTATGGATTTATATCAATTTAATTTTTAATGGTATGTGTTTATCGATTCTAACATTAAACTTTTTAAATTATGTGTTTAAGTCAAATATAAGAAGACATCACCCCTAACCCATTTGTATTATAAGCTATCTACCAATCCTCTAGCTCCTTGCTTCTCAACATCTAAATCAAAACATTTTTTCTTGAGTCATTTCTACATTTCAAAACCCTAGTTGAATACTAGGTCACTTACATTGTCGTTTACATCACATTCCAAATTCCAAGTAAATTATATGCTAGGACAGGGAAAATTTTAGTGTGAATGTTTCACATCAGCAACCAAGAATTTGGCGAATAAATTGTACTGATTGGGGTGGCCACTTCGCCTGGACTTTATAAATATTCAGTCAAATGCATGGCCCAATCGTCCATCATTTTATGTGATTAATTGTACCTCTATCCAGATTTCGCCAATAGAATCTACATTTTCCACACGTTAAATTTAATATTTTCGCCTGCACTTTCTGAGGTTATCTTAATAGATGGCCACAATTCACTAATAGCCATATAAAGATTTATTGGCTGGGAGGACTCAATTCACCTGGCATTTTGTGGAAGTGTGTCTCAATTTACCCTAATTTTTGCCAACTCTATTATGATTGCCAATTAATTAAACAACCCATAATCGCCTCAAAAATTACATAAGACATGTTATAGTTAAGCGGGATTCGCCAAATATTTATCTCTACACAATTTGGTCGGTTCTAAGCAGTGAAATCTCCATTCAAATCAATCAAGAAGTTTCAGTCCAGGATCAACCATTGTTGTTGACTACATTTGCGACTGCTAGTGACCTAAAGGTAAAGTGATCATATTTTTGAAGTGTTCTAATATTATTCTGAATTCATCTCTATTAGTTTGCACTGTTAATTTCATTCTTATTCAGTGGGGACCCGTTAGTGGTTACCCGGGAGACCCCAGACATCTAGATTGTAGGATGTAGGGCCAATGGATCATATAGTCTATTATTACTTCTTCAATAGCCTTTATTTCATTAGAGATGTCAAATAGGAAGAAGGGTAGGAATCTTGAATGTGGGGAAGGCTAAGAGAGGCCAACAAAATGTAGAACGTTGTCTTCATACTTTGGCGTTGGCAAAGATTATGGTGAAAACTGGGAAGGTACATCATCACAAATACAAGTACAATATTCACAACCTCCATTACATATTGAAGAAGGTGGTGAACCTAATATCTCAGATCATGATGAACTTGAAGAAGATTTTTTGGTAGATACCCAGGTTAGCCAGAATGATATAATCAACTTGGGTGATAATGTCATAGATGATAATGCACAGAAGCGGAAAAGAAAACTCAAATAAAAAAAGGCTCAGGAGTGGGATATGTTAGCGAGAAATTTTCAAATTAAATGGGCATCAAATTATCCATTCATTGAACCAGTGTAGAATCCAATTGAAGGCAAGCCTCCAATAGAATGAAGGTTTAAGGTTTGCACTTGAAAATATAAAAAGAAAAAGAGGTTGTAGCCAAAAATTGACACCATAGAAAAGAATATGGGTAAAGTTTACAAAAAACAAATGATAGATAGAGTTGAACAATCAATGATAAGATGGAAAACAAAGGAGGAATGTAAGCATGTTAATAATGCTGAAGAAGATTATTTTCAAGATAAAATATAGACAAATCCTATTGAATTTAAAGGCTCTATTGAAGCTTTTCTTGGAAAAGCAACACAAGTAGAACAACTGGGAAAATCTCTTCATTTAAGTGTTGCATTTTATATTTTGAGAAGAGTGTGTGCTATGATAGACTACCCACTAATGAGTGGCTTATTACACTTATTAAAAGTTCCTAACTACCCTAACAGTCACTGGTTAGTAAACATTGGATGGGAATGGGCAAGTTGTCTTGTTGAGGTCGAAAAAGAAGATGTAAAGGTAAAAATAAGATATTCAAACTTTATTGCATTGTCTTTAGATGAAGTTATAGCAGTAGATAATACTTTTTGGGTATGCATGTGCATGTTTATACTATACAGAATCATCCCCGCCAACCTCATCCACTATCTGTTTCTAAAATGAATGTTAGTGTGACAGCGGAAAATTTATTTCAACTAATAAAGAGTTCTTTAATTGAATAGGGAGGTATGGATGAGATGACGATTGCCAAAATGTTGGTGTGTGTTGGAGCAGATGGAGCTTTAGTAATGCAAGGTCACAGGAACGGTCTTTGCACAAAGATGGAAACTTCTTGTGCACCCTACATTACTAGCATTCACTGCATGGCCCTTAGAATGAATCTAGCTTTTGGAATTGTGAGCAAGCATGCTCTAGTAAAAAAATTGAACATTTAATCAAAGAGATCTACACACACTTCTATCGAAGTCCTAAATGATTTATGGAATTTCAACACTTTACTGATGGAATAACCAATGGGAACAAGCTTCTTAAGGATAATGATACCAAATGGATCTCTTTGGATGGACCAACACATTGAGTTTTTTTAGAATATACATCCTTGATTGGACTATTTAACAAAAATCATGATGAATTAGAGAAACTAAAATTTCCTAACCTTCTTTGGAGTTTAAGTAATATAGAGACACTCTTACCTTTAGCAACTCTTCTCCCCATGCCAGAGGAAATTAGGAATATTATGAAAAAATCCCAACAAAGAGCTATGTATATTACAAAATATGCTAAGTTGCATAAGATGACATGCGTCACTGTCGATAAATCCTATTGAAGTCAACAAATAATATCTAATGAAAAATTTGCTAACTGGTGGACACTCATAGATTTGAACAATCCTAATAACTTTTTAGAGATTGATGCAAATGGGGTGTTATGTGTCAGTGTATGCGGAGTTGAGATACCAATGCACTAATTTTCCACCGTCAAGCCCGAGGAACTAGGACAACACCCTAAGAAGCGACTAGCAAGAGTTACAAGGGAAGAGTTTAGGAAGATTGTTGATTCTGTAACTGCTTCTATGAAGAAAATTTCCTATGATATTTCCTTAGAGATTAGAACCAAGTTCCCTCATGAGAAACTTCTCAAGAAGCCATTTCTATTATGTTTCCTCAATATTGGTCAACATCTATTCAACTAATTTTTGAACTAAGCTACTGACTTTGATAAAGAAATTTTTGCTAATCCAAAGAATTCAATGGAGTAACTATAAATGGAATTTTAAATGAAACTCTTCTTAGAGAGAAATCAACCTATTTTTCATACACTATGAGGGAACAATATGACATAATGGAGAACCCCCGCGAAGAGGGATCACTAACAAGATTTTGGACAATTATAGGTCAGAGCAAAGTGTTGTGTGATTCATTATCAGAATATTTCAAGCTTGCTAATTTATATGTCTTACTATGATATTGGGTTCAATGGAGGATGACAAAGTTTTTAGTGCTTTGGGGTTCCTAAAATCAAAGCTAAGAAATAAACTAGACAAAAATTTGGAAATTTTCTTGAGGCTCTATATATCTAGGTATGATGTCAACACTTTTACTTACGATAGGGCATTGAAAATATGGAGGTCCAAATGTGAATGAAGGGGTTTGGGAAACACTTCAAAACAAAGTTCTAGTGGAACAATTGAATCATGTACTGGCAGCATTGAAATGTAGTTCAATGGAGGTATGAAGACAACAATCAAGGAAGCTTTGAATTTTTTGAGGAGGAATGACAATTTTAAGAGATTTAGCACTAGCACCATGCAATTCCTTGGTATTTATTAATGTTTTTAGAGTATCTCATCATTCCTATTACAAAAACATATTATTGTAATATTTCAGTTGATAACTTGATGATATTTTAGGTGTCTAACAACTTTTGCAAGCATTTAATATTGATTTCCAATTGCATTTTTCAACTTTCTATTTTTAGATACAAAATAGTAGAATAAAAGAGCATAATGTGTTTATTTAATATTGATAGAGTGATGTTTATCTAGACATGTTGAGATTTTCATTAATTCTTTCAAAATATAGCCATATGATACAATTAATTTAATGCACAACTCTGTGTGATTCTCTACGCAAAACTCAATGCAAAATTTTAGAACCCTTTGCAAATGACCCTAAATTACCTTTTATAGAAAAAAGGGAGAAACAATAGCTTTAGGTCAATTTGCAACCTGTCAAGACTTAACCTTGAAATTAAAAGTAAAATCAAAAAAATATGCAATACACACTATCATTCATTAAATCATTTTGATTGTGCCAATTTTGTAGGATGCTCCACTCTCCCTTTGATGAAAGTTCTTTCATTTTCTTAAGGTATAGATTGTCACTTGCAACTTCGTCAGCAATCCATATTTAGAAGAAGGAATTAACAACACTATTTCATCCACCTTTGGAATCAAAGTTGTTGATAGGCCAACACTGGGGAAAATAATGAGAGATATTTTTAATACTTAAAATAAATTTCATCTTGGTCTATACGTGTCAATCTGAGGGTGTAAGATTTTGAAAGGTGTTCAGGCAATATGCCATCAAGGGATGCTAGTTGTGAGCTGAGTGATTATGAGTGCAACTAGAACACACAAAGATAATCCTACAACAAATCAAAACAATTATGGTGACAGGTTCTGTCACTTCCTGGCAACAGAATGATAGGAACAGAATCAGAAACATCAATCCGTAATAAAAATAACAACAACAATTTAAGGAAGAAATAATAGTAACATAAATAATTATAGAAATATTACATTCAACTCTAAGTTAACTAATCTACTAAATAGAAGAAAACATGAACATCTAATTCAACAAATAGATTAAGTGCAAAATATAAATTCACACTCATAAAATAAACACACCAAATAAAAACATCACTGTGTTTTACCAAAGAGCAGTCCCTTGCTCCCTGGCCTGCACATTGGGAAGAAAGATAGTTCCTTACACTGGTTCAATCATGAAAATCACTCCTTTATTTTAAATAATAAAATAATACTAAGTCTCTTTACTATTATGAAATGTATTTAGCTATCTCAATTTGTTGTCCTATTTCATTTCTTTTGGTGCAACCTTTTGTATATCAGTAGTTGTTGTTTGTCTATCCTGCTTTTGTTTTGGGGTGTTGAGGCACAAACTTTGTTATGCTTTTAATGGTTTATCTTTAAGTACTTTGTAATGGTTTTGGTTCCTTTCAAAACCTATTTTTACTTAATCATAACAATTTGTGTTACACAATAATTAGCACTGCTAAAATCACTACTGATCTCCTCTAGTTTATCAGACGCTACTTATATATACACATCCTAAAAAAACTACAAGTGATAATAGATAATAAAAAAAACTAACATAGTTACATTAACTTGGATGGTAGCCACAAATGAAAAACAACAATTTGATGGTTACATGAGAAAGATGAAAATAGGAATAAACAGTTTTGCAGTTGTTGTCCATTATGTAGCACATGATATATCCATAGAGTCTTCCCTTAATTAATTATGAATCAATCATCCAGCATGGAAATGATGAAACACTTGGAGAATAGTCCATTTGTTGGATGATGGAAACAACATCATCTAATAATGTCATTTCTTGTATGGAGGTTAATATTTAAGTAGTTTTCTTATAATAGCCAACGAGCAAAGATTTTGTGCATCTTGTAACCATCTCTTGAACTAGGGGATTCAAAACAACACAGGATATGGTGTTGATGAGCTATTTTAAAATAGAGATATGTGTTGATCCCTATGATATGTTGTCTATTAGTGTCTAACACTTAGTCATTTTCAAGGCGATGTTGGTCGGTCATCATTGCGACCGAGCCATCTTGTAAAGGATGAGTTATGTTTAGACTTGTATTCTATATAGTTACCAAGTAGTAGTTACTACAGAGAAAGTCAGAGGTCGTCGAGTACTTCAGTAATAACCAAGCAGGGTATATACTGATTTGTATAGAAGAGTCAGTGTCAAGCACCAGTATATGAAGAATAGCTTTGACCGAGCATTAGAGACTTCATATGCCGAGCAAGATAGTTTTGACATATGTGTTTGTAATAGCACAAACACCAAGGTAAACCATTTTGGTCAACTTCTATGTGAGATTTAATGATTGTTGAGGGAATCAAGGAGTTCATTATGCTTTGTATTTCTAATCATTAATCATTATGTAAGCCATGTAACCTATCAGAAAAAGGGAATGCTTAAGCGGCATAAGTAATGAATCTAGATCGTTGATCTTGATCTAGAAGCTTGATCTGATATTTATATAAGGTGACATCTAAACCCTAAAACGTAGTATGCAAGTAAGAAGAACAGAGGAGATCTCATGTACATAGAACAGAGAAGTGTTTTGATTATTAGACACAGAGATCAGGAAGAGTGAATGAGAAGAGCAGTGAAGGCTAGAACAGAGCTACATTTGATTTTGAGATCAAATAAGTATTGGAAAGAGGATATCTATAATCAACATCTATAGTGAAAACTGAAGGATTAGGTATTGATACATTTTAGCATGTGAATCAGGGTAAATCTATTTACAGAGTAGTCCTAACAAGATTTCATAAATCTCTAAACCGAGTTCTTACGTAGTTGTAAGTTTCAAATCCTTTAATCAAGGTAGATTGTATAAGTCTGTACAAGCTCTTAACAAGGTAGACCCCTCATAGGGTATATCATATGAATTGATCAAATATTGTAGCCCTAACAAGAACACTTTAATACTACAGTAGTGAAGATTTGTGGGTGTCATCCCCACCCCATTTTTACCTTTCAAGGGTTTATGGGTAACCAAAATCTTTGTGTTATGTGTTTCATTTGATGGATGAAATTATAATATTAGATCTATTTCATTATTTAAATTCATGTTTAATGAATTAGTTTTAAAGTATCAAAGTTAGTGGATAACTGATTCACCCACCCCCCCCCCCCCCCCCACCTCTCAGTATCTCACTTTCCCATATTAGATTTCCAACAATTGGTATCAGAGCTTCGGTCTCTTAAAAGAATTCTAATCACTTGAGGGTTAAGGTCTTGGAGATGGAAGTTTATAAGTTAGGAAAGATCATAGAGAATCAGAAGATTGACATCCAGGGACTAGCTTGCATTGCACCAGCTAGAGGAGAATTGAAGAAATCTTTGAACAAAAGGAAAGAGTTGGCAATCCAATTGAATGACACACAATATCAAGAAGAGGATACTAAAGGTCTATTTGATAATGGTAATTCCACTGAAAGTGATGCAGTAATAGAAGATCTGTTAGAAAAAAATAACACACTGAATGAAGATATCAAAAGTCTAAAGAGAGAACAAGAAATCCAATCAATAAGACTATGTGAAGTGATTGAACATAAAAAGAAAGCTGAAGACGATAAGACAATGGTTGAAGAAGATAAGAGACTAATGGTTACAACACTTGATGAAATGGCATGCAATATGCAATAACTGACAAACAATGAATTGGACATGGTCAATCAACTGTTACTTGCAAATCAAGAGTTGAACAGGAAGGATGTGTAAATTACAAATCTGAGATTAGAGAACAATCAACTAAATAATGAGTTAAGATATGTAAAGGAACTTAATGAGAGGATGAACAAGCCAAATGAAGCTGTGAAGTATTTTGAGGAACTGAAGAGGTCACCAAGAAGACCCAATGACACCTCTGGATTAGGACATGATGAGCACCTATCATCCACTGAAGAAGGAGAATCATCAAAGAATGGAGAGAAAAGGAATGCTAAGCCAAAGAACAACAAACTTACATGCCATCATTGTGGAAAGATAAGACACGCAACAAACATCTGGAAAAGAAAGAATGGTAAGTCCAATCCCAAACAAAAATTCAATGGAAAAATGTTTAAATGTAAGAAGCATGGACATCATGTACATGAATGCAAGTCAAATGTTAGTAATCTACCTACTACACCTAGATTTCAAGGAAATTGCTACAATTGTTAGAAATATGGACATAGAGCACATGAATGCAAATCCAATGCAAAACCTAAGTGGACATCTAATAAGAAGAGTAACGCATCAAGGAAAAGTAACACATTCAATTGGGACTACAATACATGGTATAACTATCATTATTGTGGAGAACATGGTCATATTGGAGTAAAATGTATGAAGACACATTTTATAGGTAAATCCAAGAGTTGGATGAGTGGTGTGTACTAGAAAAAGTACCTTCGTATGGTTAGTATTGTAAATAAATGAATAAAATAGCTAAATTACCACAAAGAATAAGCTAATTTAATAAATAAAGGATAATTAAGCACTCTATGGATCTCTATTTAGGGATGCTAATGATAAAGCTCTCAGCAAGCTCTCACTAGTGACAGTCCTAAAACGAGAATGATAAGAAAAGCTAATAACAATGTTAATTCCAAATTGAAATGATCTAATTAGCTTTTATATTTGCCTTTCTAGCTCTAATTTGCAAGAGGTTTGATGCTATTCTCAAATTTATGGATGATTTATGAGTGAATTATTCCTTGCTTTTATAGATTTTGGCAAGCGTAGGGGGTGTAGTTGAGTTGATCATGATTGAGTTGGGGTTAAGTCCTTGGTTCCACCCTTTGGAGACAATTTAAATGGATTATCCTCAAAGCTTGGGACAAGAAGACAAAATGGGTGGACAACATTCATCCTCCAAGTGAGAAATTGAGATCCATTTTAGGCTTGATCCATGTGAGCTTGGTTCTCCATTCCTATTGGTTGATTGATTGATTTTCTTCCCATTTGGTGGTTGAGAGAAAATAGGAATTAATTAATTGAATTGATTTAATTTGTTTAGCCATGTGTACCCCTTGAATGGGTTGATTTTATTTAAATTGAACTATGTAATTAATTAGATTAATTACACAATTTATTAATTTATCATGATTTATTCAATTTAAATTGATTTGATAGCTTTTGATTTTCAATTAATATTGGAGTTAGGTTCAATTACAATTTATCCTTGATTTGATCTTGATTTGATTTAATTATATTTAATTGTATTTATTCACATTGGTTTTTGCCTTGATTTCTCACTTAATTAATCTTGTCCATTTTCAGGTGATTACAAATGCCCCTCTTTGAGTCGACATGTGAAAATTTGCCTTTACAAGAAAAGCTATGTGTGGATGCATCTTTCTTAATTTCTTCTTTATTGGTCTCACTCCTTTTATGTTCAAGTGATGCATGATTAAATTTGGATCTAATCCTAGCATATCATCATAAGACCATGCAAAATTTATTTGTTTTTCCTTGAAAAAATTGATGAAGTATTTTCTTTCCTCACTAGATAGAGATGTTGCTAAGTGTATGATACTTGGTTCTGATTTTGACCCGATATTCACTTTTTCTGTTGGTTCGATCAAGATAGGAGATCTTTCTTCATAGTGCTCGGGTAAAGTATCCAAACTCACTTCCTTAGGTGCCTCAATTGGGTTTTCACCTTTGGAATCATTCTTTATTTCTTTCTCTTTTTGATCTAATGTTGCCATAATGTGGTTTTCAACATTAGATTCTTTCCATTTTTTTAATTTTTTTTTTCATTTTTTATTGAATTGAGAGTTTGGATACCTTCCTTTGTCACTCCTTCCTGATATTCTGTGGTAGAAGAAGGTTCAACCGCATTTAGTTATTGGGACACCAAGTTATCATTCAAAAATATAGGGAGTATGGTAGGTTCAATGGGATCCCATTTAATTAATTCTGGATAAATTAGGGTCAAAGGATCAATGCTTTGGTTTAATTCAATAGGGTTTAGGGACATGACTTCATTTTAAGGTTTGAACATTGTATCACTTAAATCTATAATATGTGCTTCTTCCAAAATTTCTAGAGAACTAGGGTCAAAATCCTCCTCACTAGAATCCTCTATAGTTTATGTTGGGTAGAAATCTCATGGATTAAACCTAGGGTTTGATTCTTCCATAGAAGGTCTCCTTGATGGTACGTAGGGTTCTCCTACCCATTGATTTATTTCATTTTCTTGAATTAGGACATTATCTAAGACCATTTGGCCTGAGCTTGAGGCTTGATTCTGGTTTGATTCTGCAATTGATTATTTTCCTTTGCTAGGAGTATAAGTGTGGATGACATCAACTTCCTTATCTTGAAATGACTCACTTGACAATGAGTCTCATTCTCAATTTTTGGAATCCTCGTCACTTTGAGAACCTAATTGTAAAATTTGGTCATAGATCTTAGGATGGTTCTTTTGAGTGTACCCTTGTTCTAGGTACCCTAATCCTATATTTTCCTTGCTATCTCTCTCCATGTCATTTCAATGGGTTCAATGAGTCCTTTGTTTCTTGTTCCTAAAGGTCCTTCTCCTTTGTATCCCATTTTCTGCATGATTTGAAATCCCTTCCCATATTGATGTGTGGGAATGCTTACATTTTGGATGCGCTTTTCATGTGTACTTGACTCATCATCCTTGTATAGCCAATTTAGGATTTCATTGTCTTCTTCCTCCATGAATGAAGATGTATTTGCCCTCAAAAAATGATCATTATATTTATGAGGTAAACTAGATGGCTTTCCATATGATTTTAAGGATAAGGGTAGGTCCATCATGGATAAGGAATATTCCCCTATTCCCTTTTGTTTAATCTGACATTTCTTTTCAAAGTTTATCATCATATAATCCATCTTTTGGTAATGAGCATCTTTGGTGTAGATTTGGATGGATTTATCTTTGTCTTCTTTCTGCTTCTCATGAGTATTCTCCTCACTAACCTTTTATTTTCCTTTTATCAATGTAGCTATATTAGTAGGACTTTGGATGTTTTCAACAACAACTTCTTTTTCTTTTCCCTTCAAAGATGGAATATCTTTGGAACTTTGACCTCACTCTATTCTTTGATGAATAGACCCTTCTGAATTATGTGGGACTAAGGAATCATTGATAGGCTTCATGTTACTATAGTATTGAAAGGGGTTTGAGTCTCTACTTACCATGATTTCTTGTCCTAGATAAGGGAACTTGATACATTGGTGATAAGTCGAAGGCACAGCCTGGATTTCATGAATCCATGGTCTCCCTAGTAAGATATTGTAAGTCAACTTTAGGTCTAGTACTTGGAAAATTTTATTTTTGCATTGGGCCAATTCTAATAGGAAGCATCATGACACCCTTGGAAGCTCTCTCTTCATCACTGTAGGCTTTTATAGGGTATGTGCATGATCATGGTATGCCAAACATGACCCTTAACTGGCAATGAAAATTCAAAAAATCAGGTTTAGGCAAGTTGACACAAAAATTTGAACAAGTTATAAATATTATATCAAAAATATGTAAGAAGAGAATCTATATAAAATTGAATTTAGTTTCTAAGATACTAGGCCTTTTTTGAAAAACTATTATTCTATATGTTGAAATTTTCAAATTTCAATGTACTAGTACGAAAATTTTAGGAAAAAAATAAGAAGTAGGTGTATGTCTTGTTAATATGATTTGGAACAATAGAGAGGTTGGGTGAATCAGTTGTTCTCAGGTCCAGATGTATAAAAACAAACTTTAAACTCTTCAACAAATCAGATATAATAACCAACACCTACTCGGTCATTACTGATTGCATAACAGAAACATATAACAATGTAGTCCACTTATCCAATAGCATCTAACTTGTAAAACACAGAAATGTTCAAACCAAAACATTCACACAAGTATAAACACCGAGATTTATAGTGGAAATCCAATTCGGGAAAAACCACTTTGTAACATGTTACTATTATGTTCACTCTTCTGAAGTGAGCTCATTGAAAAGCCAACCCTATCAAAGGTTACAAACACATTTCCAAGTGTGACCCGGTTAAAGGATTTAAACCACTCTGTTAAAAGTGCGCCTTGTTATAGGACTTACATACACTCCATTAGAATGCAACCTTGTTCAAAGGATTTATACCTATGACTATTAGGTCAACCTCTGTTAAAAAGATTTTGACTGTTATAATGGTTAGAAAGTAGCAGTAATATTGATCTAAGAAACATACAACTCACTTTGCAAATATCAGATCCAATTCTGTACACATATGCTGACTTACTAACTATGAATCTTTTCCATCTCCATCACTGATCTTCTCATAACCCTTCAAGCGATGACAACACTTCTCCTTCAGCCTTTTTTGCTTAGACAGTCAATAACATCAACAATACTTCCAACATCCACTTCTCTTTTTTTTAACCTCTCGCTTAGGTTTCCTTAATACTACCTCTATTAGGTCAATGCATCTTTTGCTGCTTAATCTCCTTCATAGATCTCAGGGTTAGGTCAGATTCATTGAATCCATCCTACATTATGTTCTTCGACTATCCTTTTAGAAATATCTTGAATCATCTTAAAGTTTTACAATAAAATGTTTTATAGTGCATTAAATGCTTTCATACAATCAATTAATAAAGTCAACACATTTTACATAATACAAGAATTCAACGATGTCGGCTGGAAATCTAAATTCTTCATCAAATGAAAAATACTGATGCTCGGTCAATACCGTGTCCAACTTCTCGGTCTTCTCTGGAAAGCTCAGTCACCACATAAACTATTTCCTCAGCTAACACTATCTTCCTCGGTAATTAACTGGTATTCGGTCAACACTGATTTTACTCGGCACTCACTAGCTCGATCAACACAAACAACACTCAGCTTAAACTAGATTTCTTCACTTTTGCTCAGTTAAGCCTACCAGTTTAGTCTTCATTCTTACTTAGATAAACAATACATTGTCTTATCATAGTGCCACATAATCAAGTACTCATTGAAGTATCAAGATAACTCAACCTTTCCTTCAATGTTGTTGTTACCAACCTTGCCTATCCCCTTAGAAACACTCAAATAGATATAATACTTTCTTAAATAGCAATAGTCTTACCAGTTAAGGTTTGATATCAACGACAATACAACAATTGCTTCAACTGCAGTTTCCAACATGTTTGACCACCTTAAACACAATCAAATGATATTTTGTTTTTACAAGATTCTAGATATAAGTATTAGACTCATGTTCAGATGTGACACATTTTTTTGTAATTTTTTTTCAAGTAAATAATTAATTATGATTTTTCTTCTACATCTTTTCCAGAATACAAAAAATCTCATGTCTGACCACGTTAACTTAGTCTAAACTTTATCCAATTGAAAACTTTTTTTATTTTTCTTGTAGTAGGAAAAGCATAGAGTGTGACACATGTTTTGGATTTCAAAAATGTTATACAGTTTGAAAGTTATAGCTTTTTTTCAATAAGTCTATCAATCGGGACTAGAAAGATAACAAGTAGGTGTATGTCTGACCACATTAAACAAAATCAAATGATAATATTTTTTTATAAGATTCTAGATAAAAGTAGTAGGCTCATGTCTGAATGTGATGTATATTTTTTTATATTTTTTTCCAAGTAAATAATTAATTATGATTTCTCTGTTACAAGTTTTCTTAAATATAAAAACTCTCGTGTCTAACCACCTTAACTTAGTAGATAAACTTCATCAAATTGAAAGAATTTTTTATTATTATTGTATTAGGTGAAGCATAGAATATGATGTATATTGCAGATTTCAAAAGTGTTATATTATTTGAAAGCTATAGTTGTTTTTCAAAGAGTCTATCAATTAGGACTTCTTTTTCACATCGCCACTTTTTGGCATACCATGATCCTGCACATACCCTATAGTTATCTTTTTCTTTGGGTCAATAGCCTCCTCAGAAAATCCTAAGGCTTTTACCAAGTTTAGGGTACAAATATTCAAGCTGGCCCCTCCATCAATAAGGACTCTTTTTACCCTATGCTTGTGAATTAGAACCTCTATATGCAAAGGCAAGTTTTGTGGGTGGTTTAATGACATGTCATCTTTCTCTGAAAAAGATAGGCAATGAGGTGCAATAAGATGTCCTACCATATTTTGAAATTTATCTACATCTAGATTTAGAGGCACATTAGTCTCTACCAAGGCTTTTTCTAGAATCTCCTTGTGAGTTGGTGAGAGCTTGAGTAGTTCTAAAATAGATATATGAGCAAGGGTATGTTTGTAATTGGTCTACCAAATTATATTGTTTTGATGATGAAGATGAAGTTTAATTTGGTAGAACAATTCTAGGGGCATTTCCAAGTAGAGTAATTTTTTATGCTTGCCCCCTAGTTACAACATTAGATGTTGCTTCCCTTGGCTTTTCTTTTACCATGATAACATTTATCAAATTTTCATCACTATCCAAAGTATTAATTATGTTATCATAGGTATGGACAAAATTGACTTTCTCATTACCTCTTTTATTATTTTGATTGTTATTTGATGACTCACCCTTTTCATGGTTTAGGAAAGGATTTTTCAAGGTCGTATGATCTTCATTGTTTTGGGGCCCTTCAACCTTTATCGTCCCATCATCAATTAGGTCTTGCACAAGGTGTTTCAATTTCATGCATTCATTAGTTTTATGACCCTTATTACGATGATACTCACAATGGTGAGATTCATTCCACCAATTTGGTTTAATTTGGGGTTCATGTGGCCTTAAATTGGGTAGAGTAATAATCTTGTTGGCCAGCAAAGTCCTTAACGCATTTTCCAATGGCTCACCTAAAAAGGTGAATTTTCTCTTTTGATAAGTGGAAAATAAAGGCTTAGGTTTGTTACCATTAGCATTATTGAAGGGATTATTATTAGCATTGTTGGTGGAATTGTTGGAATTGGTGTTATTAAAAGGAGCTTTATTCGTTTGATTTACATTATATGAATAATTTTCTCCACTTGATAAATTAAAGGGAGTTTCCTTTAAGTTGTGGGCTTCCACAACTCCATCGTTCACAAGATTTTTGTTATTATTCTTTAACCATAGTTTAGGTTTATCATTGTGATTGTTGGCCCCTCTATTATTGGTATAATTAGATACATAATGATTATTATTATTGGTGTTGGTATAGGGTTTATTGTCTTTGAAAATTTTTATCTCTCCCCTCTTTACCAACACATCTTCAATCTTGATCCCATTCTCAATAAGTTTTTTTGAATGTAGGGGGACATTGAAGTTGGAGCCTATAGTTCATCTCCATATTTAAGTTGTTCATAAATATTTCCATTTTCTCCTTTTCAGGGATAGTTCATGGATACCTTGCAAAAATGGTCCTCCACCTTTGAAGGAACCCTAAGAAAGATTCACCATCCTTTTGTTTTGTATCACATAGTTTGAGCATGGTAATCTCATGTTCGATGTTGTAGGAGTAATGGGTTACAAATTTAGAGGCTAATTCCTAAAAAGTCTTTATCCCTTGCAGAAGTTTGGAGAACCATTCCATGGCTTTCCCTCCAAAATTTCTTGGAAAAAGTCTCATTAAGTACATGGTGTTATGCATAAATTCAATGCTTAGGGTGCAAAACTCTCTAAGGTGATCCTGTGGGTCTGATTTACCCATGTATTTATCATATTTAGGAAAGATTGTATTGATAGGAAAAGGTGCCATGACTAAGCTTTTGTCGAAAGGGAATGGGCACAAGGCCTCAATAGAGAATGGCTTAGGTTCAACAACCTTTTTCATTAAGTCAATTTGTGCTTGAAAATTTTTCAATTGGTAAGTCATAGCATTCATCGGGTTTTCATCTTATTTGTTTTTCTTAAGTTGATCCACATCATAATCACATGGGAGCTTTACCCCTGCTAAGGCTAGAGTTAGGAAAAATTTCTCCCTATCTCTATCTATTAGTTTATCCATGACTTCAAGAAAATAAGTATCTTGAGCTGCTCTATTAGCCATTTCTTCAAGTGTTTCCTTAGGCTCTTGGTTAGCATTATTAGTGTTATCATTGTTTCCTCCATGATGGTAACCGTGAAACGCGGAGTTTCTATCCATTGATTCAAGTCTCTTTTCAAATAGATTTGGGAGACTATCCCCTTGGTCGTGATTGTCGAAAAATATTTTATATTCAAATTCAGGGACCTCTTTGGCAATGCAAGTGTCATCTTCTTGTAAAGATAGTTTATGTTTATGAGAATGTGTAGAAACTGACATCCAACAAGGTTTGATTTTGAATCATTTTCCCCAATTTGGTAATTGTTGTTTTTATGAAGAGATTTAAAAATATAAGATGAATTTTCAAATGGATGTCTCTTACGTTTGCTATGTAATTTTCAAACACAACAACCACATATACACTTGTTCTTTTTAAACCTCTACACAAAAAGTGTTTGAATTTGTAAGGACGTTATCATGGGTTTTTGCACAAAAAGACACTTCAAGCAATCTACCTAGCTCAAAATTTGGTTCGTAAACATAGCTCTATAAGGTATTCTTTGCTAAGTTAACAAGGTATTTAATCAAGATTCCATTCATAATGGATATTAAAATTTCATCCTCCAAGTATATTAAGAGTCTTCCCACCACCAGTATGTCAGAGTTTTGCGCAATCTCAAAGGACTACTCGAGGAAGTTTGAAAATTTAACACCCCTTTGTCACACACCCCATTAAGGATGCATGCATTTAATTTTATAGTGGGTTGGATGATCATGGCAAAGGTGATTGTATCCCACTTTGGGATGTCCCTCTCATCGGCCTTATTAAGGAAAATCTTGGGAGGCGAGCCCACTATTGATCTAGCATGTTCATTTTGAAAGAAATAAAGTGGAATGAAGAAATAGGTTTTGGGAGTTTGATTCACCAAAAGGTGAAGAGAATATCCCTATCTACTTCTCAATCCCCAAACACTTTTAACAAGGTTCAATTACCAAACCCACTAACTAAAGGGAATTGAGTATTTCTACTCTCCTCCACAAACAAGGGGTTGTTCAAATTAAGTGCTTGATTTACTTAGCCTTTCTTTTAATCAAGGAGTTTGACACTTTTGGCATTTTGATTCACTTAGAAAGTGAAGAGCATAGGCCTAATATCAAGTCCCTCAAACAATAATAGGCTACTTTAATTATTAGATTTTGAATATGACAAGGCCACAATTTAAGCAAAAATTGACCAAGTTTTAGGCTTACCTTTAATCAATGCTAGCTAAGGCTAGGGACATTTTTGATGAATTTTTCATTTTTATGCTCACCTGGTGGTGATCATTCATTTCCACTTGCTTCTCCTCCAAAAATTTAGTCAACACAACCAGCCAAAATGAAGAAAACAAAGATAAATTTGAATCTAAGCCTTATTTACCAAATTTTAGCAAAAACTTGATTAAGGTGAATAAATCCAATTTAATGATATGAACTTTGCTTTATATGCTTCTACAACTTTTAAGTATTGTTCATATACCTTACTTTCTTGTTGAGAATCTACCAAAACTAGCTTGATGTTTGCAATATTCTCCTCTTTGATCCTTTTTATCAAAGCTTTTCCCTCACTGTTGAATCTGGTCTCTAGTTTTTTTATTCTTTTATGACCAGTCATCCTACAGACACAAAGAAAACATTTTTCGATAGTCTGATTCTGTTAATTTTCAATTTAATCAAAAGCACTACAAAATCTATTGAAAGATCGACTTAAAAGCTCAAACGAACTATGGATCGAATTAAAAGCGCTAAAGAAAAATTTAAAAGCGCTAAAATAGAGATCAGAAGTGCTAAAACTCTATGTAAAGGCATTAAGAACACCATAAAAGTGCTAGAGAATTGATCAAATGCACTGGCTAGTCAAGGCAAAAGTGTCGAAAGAAGATTAGACGGAGAATAGAAGGAATCAAAAGCACTGAAACTCCGTGTAAAGGCACACAACTTTATCGTCAACGCATTGTTTTAGAGCTCAGAAGCGCTGGAAAACTTGGTAAAAGCACTACAGAAAGTATCAAACATGCTACTTCACATGCAAAATAGAGAAGAAAACAAGCTTTGCAAGAAAATGTTTACTTCTCCAAATTTATAAATTTATGAGGCGTAATTCCCCATGGTGGGAGCCATTTTGTGTACTAGAAAAAGTACCTTCATAGGGTTAGTATTACAAATAAATGAATAAAATAGCTAAATTTCCACAAAGAATAAGCTAATTTAACAAATAAAGGATAATTAAGCACTCTATGGATCTCTATTTAGGGATGCTCATGATAAAGCTCTCAGCAAGCTCTCACTAGTGACAGTCACTAAAATGAGAATGATAAGAAAAGCTAATAACAATGTTAATTCCAAATTGAAATGATCTAATTAGCTTCTATATTTTCCTTTCTAGCTCTAATTTGCAAGAGGTTTGATGCTATTCTCATATTTGTGGATGATTTATGAGTGAATTATTTCTTTCTTTTATAGATTTTGGCAAGGGTAGGGGGTGTAGTTGAGTTGATCATAATTGAGTTGGGGTTAAGTCCTTGGTTCCACCCTTTGGAGACAATTTAAATGGATTGTCCTCAAAGCTTGGGACAAGAAGACAAAATGGGTGGACGAGATTCATCCTCCAAGTGAGATATTGAGATCCATTTTAGGCTTGATCCATGTGAGCTTGGTTCTCCATTCCTATTGGTTGATTAATTTTCCTCCCATTTGGTGGTTGAGAGAAAATAGGAATTAATTAATTGAATTGATTTAATTTGTTTAGCCATGTGTACCCCTTGAATGGGTTGATTTCATTTAAATTGAACTATGTAATTAATTAGATTAATTACACAATTTATTGATTTATCATGATTTATTCGATTTGAATTGATTTGATAGCTTTTGATTTTCAATTAATATTGGAGTTAGGTTCAATTACAATTTATCCTTGATTTGATTTAATTATATTTAATTATATTTAATTGTATTTATTCACATTGGTTTTTGCCTTGATTTCTCACTTAATTAATCTTGTCCATTTTTAGGTGATTACAAGTGGAATTTTGGTCTATTACAAATGCCACAAGATTGGTCACATAAAAAGAGACTACAGAGCATAAGCATCGAGTAAACAACAATTCAAAAGTAATGAGATTGTTGAACAAATAAGGGATTAGATGAACAAGACATGGAGAAAGAAAAAGGGAACAAGCAGTAGTGGATTCAGCGAACTTGAGGTCACCCAATCCAATGGATCATGTGATCACACTACTTCTAACTAAGCAAAGAAGGTATGTGAGGAACTGAATTTTCTACACCAGTTCCTGACATTTGATATGTTAAAGTCTGTATCTGCATGAATTAAGATGCATTAGGACAAATTTGAGAAAAGAGACAAATCACATAATTGATGCCAAGCATCAATATTTATGTCTATAGTGATCGAGCCACTCAGTATGTGTTGAGCACCTATAATAGCCAAGATGTGATATCTGTTGAGCAAAAATGAAATGTTAGTATTGATCGAGTCATAGTTTCAAGCGAGTATGGAAATATGGTAGCCGAGTTGACATGTGAAGGTCAAAACAGTCGTGTTTCACCTATAAATGTATGAAACATTTAATGAAGCCCTAAAAGTGACCATTCGAAGTCTATAAAGTTAAATATTACCATTCATTCTCATTTCACCCAGCGGTTTGAGAATTTCTAGAGTGATTCAAGGCAATTGAGAAGAGCAATTTTTTCTAAGTCAAGTTTGTGAAGATTCCTACAACGTGTTGTCAACAAATAGTGTGAAGAATCATTGAAACAAGGTATTACCATGCTACTTGAATCTATATTTTGAACCCTAGATTAGAGAAATGTTGTCTACCTCATCTACAACAGCTAGGAAGCAAGGGAAAGAAGTTCTAAATGTCCAACTAGTAAGGAGTGATGCGTGTAAGCCACTGAAATTCCAAGTTGTACCGAATAGTGTGGTGAATGGAGCTCTCTCGGGAGCCCTGTCATCGATTCCACCGAATGTCTTAATGATACATGATGTGTGTGCATGCTACATGTGCAAGATCAGAGAGATTGGAGATTATGAGCTAAGGGAAGCATACAACAGGTTGTGTAATAACAAAGTGTTGAAGGCAGAACACCAACACATTGACAAGAAAGGGTTAGCGTGTGCCCTAGATTTCCCTCGAAACTTCAAAATTGAATGGATCAAGATTATTTTGAGTAGAGTACACAACATACAATTATGGTTGAAGAATGGACTAGTGAAGATCACCAAAGAAATGATTCATCAAGTCACCAGGTATCCTATTCTTACTGGGAATAAAACTATGAGGTGCCAAAGCAAAGAGGTCATTCAAGCTAACACATAGGAAATATGGAATAAGAGAGGAATGAAAATATCTACGATCAAAGATCCCGAGATTGATTTTGGAGTAAGGGTAATTGCTCACAAGTTTTATCAGTCAAGTAGGATGGATAGTGTTCCCTACATTGCAATTGATCAAGCATGGAAGATGGTGAAGAAAGATCATACTTATGATCTTTTCAAGCTACACTTGACTCAACTTGCCAAGAATCTTACATCAATCAGGAAGGCCAAAAACTCAATGTGTAAGTTCAGTTCCCTAATAGTTTATTTATTCTTCTATGTACAAAACAAATTTCCTACTATAGGAGACATAGTATGGAGTTAGGACCGACCTGTTACTCAACAGATTAATGAGTTTATTGAGAAATTAGGTGACAATTTTGATAGTGTGATGCACAGTTATTTTGTTGAATTCAAGAAGAAGATGAGAAAGAGAGGTAGAATCCATGTATCCCTAGTAGAGAAACAGTATAACGATATTTTTTTTCTAGTGGATACTAACCACACTTATGTTCAGGCTATTGTGCCTAGGGTAGCATGGCTAAGGCCATTGCCCTATGAGGTTAATGTAGATGAGACATTAATAGCAATAACTACCCTACTTGTTGAAGACATTGATAGGAAAGCAAAACCTGTTGGGACTTATGAAGAGGCTAAGTCCAAAATTACTATAGGATTAAAGTATGAAACCCTGGAAAGGAAAAGAAAGAAAATAGTTAAGAAGCTAGAAATCAAGATATAGGTTTTGAAGTCCATAAGATCTGAATGGGATAATGCCTTTAAAATGATTATGCAGCTCCACAAACTATTTTTTTACAAATATTTCCAAACCCCTACACCCGAGAAGCTCCAAGTGACAAAAATAAGGGGTAAATGACACAAGGAGGAAGTACTAGATTTTTCATGATACAAATGGGGAAACAATGAGGAAATAAATGAGTCATGTACTCATGTATATATAGTGATCATCACAACAGAGATATAGATTAGAAAGGTATGACATACTATTTTGTAATGTAAATATATTTATTGTGTGCCAAGAGTCATGTATATATAGTATAGTCTTTTTGAAGACCGAGTCAAAGTATTAGGGGGAGTACTCAAAGTACTAAGTACTATTTTTTGTTATACAATCTAAATGACATGATAAAGTGTTTTTTCCACTAATGTCAAAGGGGAAGATTGTTGATCCCTATGTTATGTTGTCTATTAGTGTCTAACACTTAGTCATTTTCAAGAAAATGTTGGTCGGTCATCACTGCGACCGAACCATCTTGTAAAGGCCGAGTTATGTTTAGACTTGTATTCTATATAGAAAATGAGCAGTAGTTACTCCTGAGCAAGTCAGAGGTCACCGAGTACTTCAGTAGTTACCGAGCAAAGTATATGTTGAGTTGTATAGAAGAGTCAGTGTCGAGAACCAGTATATGAAGAATAGTTTTGACCGAGTATTAGAGACTTCATATGCCAAGCACACTAATTTTGACATATGTTTTTGTAATGGCACAAACACCAAGGTAAACTTTTTTGGCTGAATTCTATTCAAGATTTAATGACTATTGAGGGAATCAAGGAGTTGATTATGCTTTGTATTTCTAATCATTAATCCTTAGTAATCCATGTAACCTATTAGAAAGAGGGAATGCTTAAGCGTCATAAGTAATGAATCTAGATCATTGATATTGACCTAATATTTATATAAGGTGAGATCTAAGCCCTAAAACGTAGTATAAAAGTAAGAAGAATAGAGGAGATCTCATGTACGTGGAATAGAGAAGTGTTTTGATTATCAGACGCAAAGATCAGGATGAGTGACTCAGAAGAGTAGTGAAGGAAGGAACAAAGCTACATTTGATTTTGAGATCAGATAAGTATTGGAAAGAGGATATATGTAATCAACATCTATAGTGAAAACCAAAGGATCAGGTACTGATACATTTTAGCAAGTCAATCAAGGTAAATCTCTTTACATAGTAGTTCTAATAGGCTTTCATAAATCTCTTAACTGAGTGCTTACTTAGTTGTAAGTTTTAAATCCTTTAATCAAGGTAGATTGTATAAGTTTGTAAGCTCTTAACAGGGAAGACCCCTCATAGGGTAGATCATCTGAAGTGATCAAATATTGTAGCCCTAACAAGAACACTTTAATACTGTAGTAGTGAAGATTTGTGGGTGTCATCCCCACCCCAATTCTACCTTTCAAGGGTTTTGGGGTAACCAAAATCTTTGTGTTATGTGTTTCATTTGATGGATGAAGTTAGAATGTTAGATCTATTCCAGTATTGAAATTTATGTTTAAGGAATTAGTTTTAAAGTATCGAAGTTAGTAGATAATTGATTCACACCCCCCCCTCAGTATCTCACTTTCCCATATTATATTTCCAACAATATGTATCCCTTACTAAATTTTAGTGTGACACCAAAATAGTTAAGGTAGATATTCATTGATAAATAAGTCTACGTGGCAATGGATGGAGTCGTGCTGGCAAGAAGTGTACATGACAAGAATATCCTTATAGAGATTCTTGTGAAGAATGCAATAGGAAGTATGTATGAAAGGTGATAGAAGCTTCTGCAAAATAGGCAACAGAAAGATCTATGTTGCAAATGACATTTTCCATGGCATAATATAATAATGCCAATTAGTAAAAACAACCAATAATTATTTTTTATTTTTTAATCCCAAAACTATATTAAATAATACTAATATATATTAAATCACATGCAACATAAAATGGTAAAATGGGATCAAATGGAACTGAAATATAATAGGGAAGCGAGTATGAAGGTACATGAAATGGATCAAAATATGGTATAAAAATGGGTCTTAAATGGATCTCATCAGTTGCCAATGGTTCGATGAAATTTAGAAATCTCTCCTCACTTGTGTCCTTAGGAAGCAAGTCTAAATCAAACTTCATTTTTTCCTCCATCTTTATTTTGAAAGCATATCTTCCAACAAAATTATGTGTTGATTCAACACACTTCGAAAAATCAAGGTCTACCAATTTGGTTGTCTTGTCTTGCATCTTCTAGACCTTATTTGCAATCTTATTTGAAACTTCTTGTCCTTCCCATAGTTTATGGCATTTTTGAATGATAGATGATGCCTTTATTGAGGCATCGACATGGCACTTAATTCCCTTCGATTGGAAATAGGTGTAAATGTTATTGTAGACTGCTTGTAAAATGTGTTTTGCAATATTCTCTTTTAAATAAAGATTTATGTTATTCTCAATGTGATCTTTGAGATTCCAAAAATTACTCTTACAACTTCATTCAATTCAAACCATTCACACAACTTGTCACTCCTCTGCATTATTTTCCCCCAAATTTATTATTTTATATACTTCACTATATGTTTCATATTGTCTTCAAAAGTTTTAATTTTATATTATCTATCGTCTTCAACTCTTGTGCAATTTGTTCAGTTTTTTTCTCTTTGTTCCTCATCTTTCTCCTTCTCATGCTCCAATCCTCTCTATAAATTGTTGTGTGTGGTAGCAACAGACTCCATGCATTTGCATAATTGTGTTGTACTAGCTCATTCATCATCAATTTTTTATTTTCTTTTTTCTTTTGGCCAATTTTTCCCTTAGTTCATTCAATTTCACCTCCATCTATTCATGTTCTATGACTATAATTTTTTATGGAGAGGTAGATTTTTTTATGCTTTCCTCTAATTTACTACACTTGTTTTCTACTTCTTTCCTCTTTTCTTTTTAATTATCCAAGTCTACGTGTAACTTTTCTATTTGTTTCTCTAGCTTACTTTTCTCTCTATTCACCTTGATCAGTGATATGTAGATCACATCGTTGGTCCTTTTTAACACATTTTTAACTCTAGCAAATTCTATTTGGATGGTGCTAATGTGAAATTCAGAGCGATCTATATGACTATGTGGTAGATTTGTATCTTTTGGAGGCATAACAATCATATATGAGTCATCATATCATTGTTTGGTTCATATGTGGAAAATGCCCTGTTTGATGTAGGTTGTTCCTCACAAGCTGTAGTAAGTGCATCATGCATCTTCATTCTCTTCTTATAAATTCTTTATTCATATTTTTTGTTTCTCCAAATTTATTAAAGAAATCATTGTAATGAAAATATGGGGTTTTTGAGGAAATTGAATGTTTGAAAGGTGAAATAGCACTTGCAATGATGTACGCTCCTCCACCTATGCATTTGGTTCTAACTAATACATTTTAGGATTAGAAAAAGTTGCAAAAACCATTCCTGTTCGTATCCCACTATCTTACACCTATAGACTATCTCTTTTGAGGATAGTAAGCCTATGATGAAAACCAAGTAAGAGGACGTGATTGTCTTAGAGAGTTGTAATACTTGAGAACTTGTTAGTTTTCCTAGAAAATAAATCTCATTACAAGTGGGCCTAAAAATACAAATTTGGTACAAATAGTCAAAGGGAAACAAGGCCAAATTAGTGACAAGGGGCTACTCCCAAAAAGAGAGAGTTGATTTTAGTGAAATTTATCTCTTATTGCTAAGTTATCTTCTATTGCATTCCTTTTATGTATTGTCAATTCTTGTGATTTTGAAATTAAATAAATGAATCTTAAAACTTATTTCTTGTATGGGAATCCTTATAAGGAGATTTATATCTTCCAATCTAAAGGTTTTGTTGTGAAATAAAAAAAAATTCAATTTACATGTTTCTTTGTTTAACTTTGAGTATGTTGATACCATTTGTGAATATTTAATATGCATGACTATAAGATAATAAGTATTCCATGTTTGGTTGGTACTAACCTTAGCTTAGACATATGTCTTAAATTCAAGGATTATTTCAAAGAGATGTCTAAGGTTCCTTATGCTAACTTGTTTTTGGTAGTTTCCCAAGTAGGGGAATTTTTTAGCAAGTTTATAACTAACCTTGGGAAAGAGCATTAGTTTTTTGTTAAGAGGTTATCTAGATATTTGTGAGAAACTTATTATTTTTATTTGTGTTTTCAATGTATTAAAGATGTAATTTATTCATTTGATACAATGGTTTTGTTGATGTAGATTGGGCAAGTGACTTGGATAGTTGAATGCTCACTAGGGACTATGCTTTCTCTTTGTTTGGATGTGTAGCGATTTAAAAGAGTGAAATATAGCCTAAAATTACTTCTTCTACCATGAAATTATACTATATTACCTCTACACATTCCTCTAAGGAGGTGGTATGGTTATAGAAACTTGATATAGGTATTGGTATTGGTTACAAGATTGTGTAGATTGGATGTGATAGTGAGAGTGCCATATGTTTGACTAAAAACATTATACATGTCATGTGATCATATTTAGTATATATTTGACTTTTGTTATCACTTTATGGAAATAAATGGTTGAGAATGGTAATGTATTGATAGAGAAATTTGACACATTAAATAATGGTGATGATCCTCTCATGAAGCCACTAACCATAAATAAGTTCTCTTGGTGCAGAAAGACCATGGGACTTGATCAATACACTTGATTATAATTATATGTTCCCTTATGGATGTAATTGTAATGTTTAATATCAAGTGGAATAATTTTGGGATAAGGTGACATTAACCTTGCAATCCTAAGTCATTTTTATGTGTTTCCATGATCCGTGGAAGGTGTACCTAGACACCTAAGGACATGTAAAAATATTATATTTAATAATTATTCATCTATGACAAATTTCAACTACATTCATAAGGATCCAATTATCGGTGGTAATTATAAGATAATAATATAATATTCTACCTATGCATTTATTTTGGAGATGTGAACACTTAGTATTACATTTTGATGCATTTTTTTGTATGTTATCTTAAGTGTGGAGCTGAGTGGTGCTTCTAAACTATTAAAAGTAATTAGCACTGAGTTTACTAATTTCTTATTGGTTGTAGGTTGGGTGCCCATGTCAAATCTGTCATAGATCATTTATGATTTTCTGCTAAGTTTGTAGGCTATCCATGATGTGGGGCATATGGTTTTTCACAAGTAGATTTGACCCTTATTTTGAGATACCACTTTGTATTCTCATCTCATTTCCTCTATAAATCACTGAAATTTGTATTAGTAGAATTTAATATTTTTGCAAGTTGGAGAAATAACAAAAAAACTATAAAAATTAAAGAGAGAAGTTGTCTTGATGTAAATTCTTGTGAAGAATTAATACAACCTTTGGATCTCGTTGGGTGTGGATTTTTTTTTACACAAAAGTTTATCCACATAAATACTATGTCACTTACAATATTATTTACATCTTCATATTTTTTGAATATGCAATCACGTAATATTTGTGAGTAATCTTGAATAAGCATATACTTTTATATTTGTAAACACTTTGTTGAAGTTCGATTATATTAGTTTTACCTTGTATTTCCTACCAAAAATAATAATATTAAGCCCTTGATTTTTATTTTTCTTTAAAATTTTAAGGTGGATAAAGATTTGAATTTGGATCCATGATATGCACGCTTTAGAATATCTTCAGTCAAAGATCTGCCTAATGTCTAGATATATTAGTTCTCGTGCCATTTCTTTATTGTTGATTGATTCCTTGTATTATATTTTAGTTTTTTTTAAAAATCATATAAGAATTTATAATCTCTTGTATATTAGTTTCTAATCTAGGGAATGTTATCTAAGTTTTATCAGTAAAATTCCACATAAATTTGTTTACTTGGATGACAATGCAATCAAATTTTTGCCACATATTTATCCTTATAAATTTTCACAAAAAAATAATCAATTCTAAGAGGAGGAAAATTATTCACTATAAGTTTAAATTAGTAACTTAATGGATCATGAGAGTGCTATAAGTTTTCCATTAAATAGTAAACATGAGTATGACATATCCTTAATATTGGTATCAAATTGAATCTTGCAAAAATTCATAGTTAATGACTAATTATGATAATTTCACTAGCTAGGCTATAGACCTTGTGAGTATATCTCATATTTTATTTTTGAAATTTTGAGACCTTTTTCATCCTTGTAATATTATTTTTAAGTATTATTGCAAGGAAAATATTTTATATTATATTCACTTACCTCCCTACACAATTTACTAAATCAATAATCTACTTTGTTGTTTCATATGTCTCTTTAAATTAAACATGTCGCAATGAAATCTTCCTTATATATTAAATAAATTTAAAATCTCCAATTTTATTTTGCAATGCATGTTTGTGAAATCTATCAATTTTTTTACAAATTCTATTATAATTATATTTTAATAATATACACATAGCAATCATTCAAAATATCCTTTAGCTATTTATACTAATTATAAGAAAATAAAACATGTCCCCTAGATAATTAATGTAAAAGTCTAATAAATAAAATAAATTAATCAATTATAATCAAACCTAAATTAATATAAATCAAGATAGTGAATGAAAGATAAAGTAGAAGCCTCATGTCAATTTAGGGTGGATGACAATAGAGATTCTACTATGTGACACAAACAATGATAAGATTCAAAATATATAATTAGGAATTAGTGATCAAGACTATATTCGCTTGATCATTTTTATAGAGCTTGTTCAAATATAAGGTCTTAGATGTTTGAATCAAAATATATAATGAGTAATAATTAGAATATCTAAAAATAAGTTGATAACAAGATAATTTTTAAAAAATCAAATTGAAAGTACAATTCTATATACAATTATGTCTATGAATAAAATCTATATCCACAAGATCAAATTATATTATACAATAAAACCAAAGTAAATTTAAAAGTGAAATTTAGAAAATATAGATACACTTTCTCCATCTCTATTAATTTTTACAAGTTCCATTTTATTTTTTAAATATAATAATAAATAGATTTCTTAACCCAATATTCATCCTCATGTCTTCTAATCCTAAACCTTCTTTTAGATGATAAATATATATAAATAATTAAAACTCACAACATCAAAGCATGTGGAATTTTAAATAATTAAAACTTAATTTTGAGTCATAAGACATTGAATAGTGACTTTATTTGGCTCAATTCCTCCTTGCAATCCTATTCTAATCATATGACTCTATGTTTCATAGGACATTAGAGAAAACTAATAATTATTTGTAAATTAGACATATGTCATAAATTTTATGATGATTTTGAAAGGATGTCTAAGGTTCCTTATGCTAGTGTTGCTAGTAGTTTGATTTATGCACTAGTTGGCATTAGATCAAATATTTTCTAAGTAGTGGGAGTTTTAAGAAATTTTATGTCTAACCTTAAGGTAAAGTGAATTAGAATTTTTTTAAGAGGGTGTTTGTATATTTATAAAAATATTATTATTTCTTTTGCTACCATGCTAAATTAAAGATGTTTCAAATTATTTTGACAATGGTTTTGTTGGTTTAGATTGGGCAAGTGACTTGGATAGTCGAATTCCCACTAGTAACTATAAGTTTTCTCTTTGTTTAGATGTAGAGTGAGTTGGAGGAGTAAAATATAGCCTATAATTACTTCTTCCACCACAAAAGTAGATTATATGATTTCTACACATGCCTCTGAAAAGGTGATATGGTCATAGATACTTGATATAGTTATTGGTTTTGGTTAAAATATTGTGTAAATTGAATGTGATAGTTAGAGTGCCATAGATTTGGCCTAAAATCTTGCATTACATTTTCATACTAAGCATAAATTTGATGTTTAGCATCATTTTGTGTGAGAAATAGTTGAGAAATCTTATTAATATAAGAAGTTGTAATCTCTTGTATATGAGTTTCATAATCTAGGGAGTACTATCCAACTTTTATAATAAAAAATCAACCTAACTTTGTTTACTTGGATGGTCCAATGAATTTAACATTTCCTTGTATACATTTTTTTATTAATCCTCTAAAAAAAAGTAGTTAATTTTGATAGTGAAAGGAAAATTACTCATTGTAAGTTTAAATTATTAAATTAATGGACCACAAGAGTCCTCTAAATTTTCTATCAAATAATAAAAAATATTCATAACATTTGTATCAAATTTCAACTTACAACAAATTATATTTAATGAGTAGTTATGACAATTATTTTATCTATGTTATAGACCTTGAGAGTATATCTCATAATTTAGTGTTCCTTGAACTTTTGAGACCTTTTTGAACCTTGTAAAACAGAATTGTTAAGTATTATTCCAAGGAATATATTTTCTATATTCTATTTACTTGCGTCCTTACACAATTTACTAAATCAATAAGTTACTTAGTGGATTCAAATTTTTCCTTGAATTAAACATGTTGCATAGAAAAAATATATATATTAAATTAATTCAAATCCATAACTGAATTTTGTAGTGCATGTTGATGAAATCTATCATTGTGCTTACAAATTCTATTATAATTGTGCTTTTAATAATATACACATAGTAACTATTCCAAAGAACATAGGTATTGATACTAACTGTTATAGAATAAAACATATCTTAGACAATTAATGAACAAAAGTGTAGACATCTCAAAATGTCCTTATTTAATAAAATAAATATTTTTATTTAATTAATTAATTTTACTATTATTTCTCTATTTATTAAATAAATATTTTAATTCAATTAATTATCTTCCTCTATTAATTTAATAAGTGTTTATTATTTATCTAATTAGTTAGATGCCAAGTTTATCAATGTGTGTAAAGATATATTTGGTTTATTTCATTTACATACACTTGATTTAGATCTCTATTGGTGATGTTGATTTGTTTATAGATACTAGGCTTGTGGTTGGGTTATTGATGAGTTAACATTAGAATTACATTTGGGCATTTCACAAAAAAAGTATAATAAGTTCAACAAAGCAATCAATCAAAATCAAACCTAAATTTAATATTAGATAATATAGTAAACGAAAGATAGTATTCAAATATTGATTTGCTCTATGTCAATTTATAGAGATTGATGATAGAAACTCTATTATGTAACACAATAAATGATAAGATTCAAGATATAGAATTGAGAATTAATGATCAAAAGTATATTTTCTTGATTTAACTTACATGATTAGTGTCTTAGAGCTTGTTCTTTATATTTAATTCAAAATATTTGATGAATAGTAATTATAATATTTATAAAAGAATATTTAAGAAGGTAATTTAAAACAATTGAATTAAGAGCACAAGTCTATAAATACAATTATGGCTATAAAGTACATCTATACCTACAATTAGATTCAATACTTGTAAATGACTAAAATAAAAATTACCTTTGAACACAACTTATACCTAAAACATAAATTATATTATAATAAAATCAAAGTAAATGTAAAAGTGAAATTTAAAAAATTGATAGATACACTTTCTCCGTGTCCATTAATCTTTACTTTTCATTTGAATTTTATTTATGATTATAGAGATATTCCTCCTAGTGTCTTCTAACTCTAAACCTTCTTTTAGATGATAAAGATTAAAAAAATAATTAAAACTCACAACATCAAAGCATGCAGTCGTACATGAATAGATTAAGTATTAAACATATATATAAAAACTCAATTTCGAGTCATAGGACATTCTCTCAAATCCTTTACTCATGTGAATTCCTTTTTAAAAGTATTTTTATTGTCGAAGGCCTTTTTGACCAGTCAAAACAATGGAGTTGAATCTTTGGAAGATCCATAAGATATGTAGCTTAAAAAAGTGACAACAAGTGTAGCTTAAAAAATGATAACAAAAGTGGAGACAGCAGATAAATGAAGAATGAAGTTAGCAAGCTTCTTTTTCATTGTTTGGATTATTTTTTAAATCAGATTTGCTCTAGGAAACCATATTTTTAAACACTAGGTCAAGAATTCCATGCTTCTTTGATACTGACAATGATAATATACTTTGTAGGTATACTACATCCAAACACTTAGTCCTAGAGTAACAATACTAGGATACATGCTAGTGGCATTATTATTTGTAGTGGGAGGAATCATGAATGGGAAAGATTGACTATATCCATGATAGAAATATGGTAATAAATAGAATAAGCTACAAAAAGATGAGTCTCTTGTAGGGTTTGTCTCTTTCTAGTCAAAGCTTTGAGATTGCTGAATTATATTTAAACACTCGAAATCAGAGTTCTACTTTAAAATTAGAACAAGTTTGTGAATACCCAAAACGTTGTTTAGAGTATCATTTTAAAATTGGAATGGTTTTGTCAAAACCTAAAACATTGTTTAAATTGAAAATGAGTATCATCTTTTTCTATTTCATTTAGAGACTTGTTTTTAGTTATTTGATATATGAGTATAAATTTTAGATCGAGTTTTTTTGATTAAGAGTCAAGAATTGAGGGGTATCCATTTTGTTAAATTCTTTTAGGGTGCGATCTCAATCTTATTTCTTATGATGTTAGAGCCTTAAGATCGATGGACTCATTAAAATCTTTTCAACTTTATCAATAGACCAAAGGTCCATTGACGAAATATCATTTTCGAAGCTAAACCTTTTAAGATATCCCATCTATAATTCCAAATCCATCCATCCATGAATTCAAGAGCATGAATAATAGAAGCATAAGCTTGAGGCAAAATCTCTTTGACTAAGAGTCGAAAATTGAAGAGTTTGCATACTCCAAACTCCGCCTATCTCCTCACACTTAATCTCTAATAGACTAATTAAGAATCTCTCAACAAATCATCAAAAACTAAGAATCCATTAACAAACTAAACTTTATAAAACATCCCAAATATAATTTCAAATCCATGCATCGATGAATTCGAGAGCATGAGTGATTTCAAGTAAACTAATATGTGCACATTCTTCCTCTTGAATTTGGCATCCGGGCATCATTTTCCACATCCAAGGGAAGTTATTTATGCCTGATCCCAAAACTACACGAACCCATCTCCATGGGGCCCAAACAACATATGAATATGCAAGTGTGGGGCAATGCGTTCATAGAAATGGGTGGATGGATAGACACAGTGACTGATAGTTAGTTGCATGTCCATCCCCAAGGCATGGGTTGAAGCAGAGCACCAACCAACCTGCAGAAATGAATCAACTCATCCATCCATCCATCCAATTTGTTTTGTATCTTTTGGAGAAAGAGAAGTAGTAGGTAACAGAACGTTGAAAGCTGTCTAGACTCTTCAAAAAGAAAAAAGAAAAAGAAGCATTGATTGATTTATGTGCACGCATTTCCCCATATTCCAATGCGCCCTTAATCAACGCTCTACTCCAGAGACACATGTATCAGAGAAAAAATGGGAAACAATAATCTATGTCAAATTGTTGTAGTCCATAAACTGCTGAACCGGGCGCCTTCACCGATGGAACTTAAAAAAAGACTTAACTTTTTACGTGGGTTTCGTTACCACACAACAGTGATTACCAACAGACGACGTCGTGGAGGGAATTCTGAGCCCGTTTTGGGGGGTGTCTGAGTTCGATAGGACATGAGGAGGGCCCCCCTGATCTCTTTTCCATAACGTGATATAAGAGGGTGTAGAATGAGGCGGTAAGGAGAAGGATACCTTTTTTGTCAGAAATGGTGTGTGGGCCAGCCTCTGAGAAAAAAGGGTTTCCTTCCCAATGCGCGGTGTAATAAGGAGGAATGGCCGGTTTAGACAAGGGTGCGTGCGTGACTCTGACGGCGTCTTAGATCGATGCTTTTGACCGCTGGTTCTTCTCCTCATCTACTGCACTTTGTTTGCTCCAGTTTCTAGTTTTTCCCTGTACTGTGTGCGGAGATTTTCCTTTTCTCTTTCTGCTAACATTTGCAGGCAGGGAGGAGAGCCCCTCTTTTTCGGTCTCTTTCTTTGGCGGCGATTTCCTAGGTATGCGTACAGTTTGAGTACAGTCTAAGATATAAGGATGGCAGGAGAAGAAGTTTGTTTTCTTTTTTCTGTCTGTGTAGGCCTATCTTGGTTTTTTTGAGGTACCCACATATGGGATTTTGTGTATTGTGTTGTTGCAGGAGGGTACTGGGATTTCGGTGGATGTGTTGTGATAATGGGGTCGATGAACAATTGGCTTGGGTTTTCTCTCTCGCCTCAGATGGCTGTGGAAATGCCTGAGCCCGGTGATTCAGAGCCAAACCATCATGGCCATGGCCAAAGCAATTTCAGTAATGGAGAGTGTTATAATGAGCTTCAGCCATCTTCTATGGAGATGCCTCCTCATATGACACTCAGGCGGGATGGGTCGCTGTGTATCATGGAGGCATTCAACCGCGCAGAGAACCAAGGTTATTTATATCTCTAATCAGCACATATATGTTTATATGTCGAGCTTAGTCTTAAGACTGGTTGGAGGAAGAAATGCCTGCCTGGTTGATTGTTTATATTGTCTGCATGGGCTTGCACTCTTTTCATTAAACCTTGACAGAATATGAACTTGAGTATATCTCCTGGAGGAAAATAATGTGATGGTTGTTGCCTTTTTGGTGTGCACCCCTGATATAATTTTTTCTTAGTTGTGCACTCCTGATATAATTTGTTATTCGCTGTGCACTCCTTGTGCACAATGCCAGCTGTTGTATTTGTCTTGCCTTGCCTCATTTTTTGAGAGCACTGCTATAATGGGTGTCGAGAGGGCAACAAAATAAAATGATGTTTACATGGCTCATTTTGTACTCCTGCTCTCAATGAGTGCAGGTGGGTAATTGAAGAGCTAGGTACTCTAATGAAATGCGTCTCCAAGAATAACCTAGTACTGCAACATATCTTTTTATGCACGGCCAAGTTATTGACGGCATTTTTCTGAAAAAGGAATAAAAGTACTCGATTCCTAGAATATCACATTATACTATTATTAGTACATGAAATATTCATACAAAGATCTGATACTGTTTTCAAGTTTCTAAGCATTCTACTTGATGCTTCAAAGGTGTTCAACTAGATATAGTAGGAAAGCTGCGAGAAGCATTTCGATCATACCTTATTTTTCCCCAATGAACAACTTTTTTCTCTAGCTATTAAAATCGTTGGAAAACAGACAGGCTAGCTTGCAAAACTTCGGCCCTTGGTTACAGCTTTTCCAACCATGGTAAAAAAAGAAATAAAAATTGGCTGCTATGACAAAGATATATTTGTTTGAGGGCGCCAAGAGCTACAGGCCTGCATTGATATAGCAGATTTGGTAGTTATCCATGGTACCCTAAACCTATCGATATTTTCTTCTTATTTTTTTCTTTTTTCAAAATCTACGACCGTATATTGTATAATTATAGAGGTTTTCTCATTTATCTATCACTAAAGAGTTCTTAAGTTGTTGAATAAGAGAATGGATCATTCTAGCTGCATACACGTGAAATTTTTTCCATACCCCACGTTACAAAAGCTTAGAACAGTTTAAATAGCTGCAAAAACTTACAACGTTCTAAATAAATAAGTTGAACTGGCATTATTAAGCAGAATTGACATATGCGAACTTGCACCACATTGTTTTTCCCAAATTGTTTATATGTAGAGCATCTTTTTGTCTCTGATTCCTATGGTGGGTATTGATGCAAATTTCTTTTTGTCAGAATGGCATATGAAAGGATTGGAGAATTCTCGAAGCATGGACTTGGATTCAGACGTGCAATCTCAGCAGCACATGATAGATTCCGATCTGTCCATGTTTGAGGCGGGCAGCTGCAGTGAGCAGAACATATCATTGTCCATTAATGGCGACAGAGAGGGCCCAAAGCTGGAAGATTTTCTGGGCGGTGCATCCCTGGGAGGTTCGGGTCACTACTCAGAGACCACTAATTCCATCTACAGAAGCTCAAAGATGATGGATGGTTATGACATCACAGGCAATGAAACAATCTCTTCCAAAAGAACTCCGCAAAATCCAGACCCACTGAGGGCTACCCAAATTCAGACCACTGATTCATATGATCAAAATACCAGTGAACGCATGTTTCAGGACTGCAGCCTCCAGCTTCCTCAGACAAACAACATGGCAGGAATGACATGGCTGAGAGCCCAACCATGTCATGATAATAATACCACCACCAAGATGAATAATGCATCTGTTGCAGCTAACAAGGATCAATGCATGGGCAACTTAACAACTATACAATCTCTGTCCTTGTCCATGAGCCCTGGCTCCAAGTCAAGCCCTCCTTTAGCTCTTCCTGTACCACCACCCCAAAATGCCATTAATGGTGAGGCCTCCTCCTCTGAGAGCAAGAAGCATTCTCTTGACAATGCAGTTAGTTGTTCTGCCATAGTGGAAGCTTCTCCAAGGAAGTCTATTGATACTTTTGGCCAGAGAACTTCCATCTATAGAGGTGTCACCAGGTAGTTTCCTCAATTGTTCTTTACTTCATACTGAGCTTTACATTATTTTAATTTTTTTATAGCTGCCTTAAGAATTTGGCAGTGATTTTTGTTAAAAGAAGGTTGCTGTCAAAAAGAGTACTTTGTGAAAGCTCCAAATCAGCTAGAATTGGCTTTGAGTACTTTGTAACTGATTTCATATTATGCTTCTTCAGACATAGGTGGACTGGAAGATATGAGGCTCACTTGTGGGACAACAGCTGCAGGAGAGAGGGCCAGACCAGAAAGGGTCGACAAGGTTAGATAATTCAATAGAATAACACAAACTATCAGTGACTGAACTAATTTGGTTATTAGTTTCAGTCCACTAGGAATTTATCACTTTCTGATGCAGCAGTGTAATTAATGTGTACTAAGTCGAAACAGATTTAGATTGAGATGGTAAGAATGAATCATATCTACGTTTTTCTCGTCCCAATTGTATAGTTATACAAGCTGACTGGTAAAATTCTGTATGGTTGTCTCACATGTATGGGCGGCACTATTTGGATTCAATTATCATCAGTCTATTTGGGTAAGTTCCATGTTAAGAGTGTAAATATTGAAGGTGTTTATACAACTGAAATTTGCGAAAAATCAGTTTTACATGTTTAATGGAGTCTTTTTATTTGAAAAATCACAGGTGGGTATGACAAAGAAGACAAAGCTGCTAGGGCCTATGATCTTGCAGCTCTTAAATATTGGGGCACAACTACTACAACCAACTTTCCAGTATGATTCAGATTTTGAATAAATTCATTTCATTTTAGTTTTCTATGGACACTTTTAAACTAGCAATTGCATGTTTCATTTCAATTCAGTTTTCCAACAGACCCATATAACTAGCACTAGCACTAGCACTTCTCCTTTTCATTCTAAGGTGGATAGGCAAAGTTCAAGATTTAAGAGGTTTTGTAAAATATGGCAAGAAGTGAAGAAGCTATCCTATAGGTTTTCTAAATAACGGCCTACCTGCCTTAAAGTATCTCTAAGAGGTGTAGTTGAAATTAAGAAAGGAAAGAAATAAAATGAACGGATTGGAATAAGATCTTTTGAGAAAGAAGTTCTTAATATAGAACATAATTTATTTATTTTTATTTAGAAGACGGCCAAGTGGAATGTTATACTAAACTTTACTTTTTGTAATAGTATTTTAAAGTGGACATCACTTCTTGATTTCAAAAACAAAAATACTATTGAATCTATCAATGTAAGATGAATGGCTTAAAGATGGAATTAAGTCTGGTTCGACTAGCTACTGTTTATATTACAATGGTCTATGCTTGATTTTAAAAACATGTTTCTATGTAGCAAGGAAAATGACAAACTTGGATTAATGTGGCAGATTAACAATTACGAGAAAGAGGTTGAGGAAATGAAACATATGACAAGGCAAGAATATGTTGCATCTCTTAGAAGGTATGACTATTTTCTATAAGATGCACTACTTTCCTTATTGTAAGATCTTTACTGATTTTGGCAACATTTTGTACTGTGTAGAAAGAGCAGTGGATTTTCTAGAGGAGCATCAATGTACCGTGGAGTAACCAGGTTGGTATTCTCTAAGTTTCTGCATTGGGAAGGGGTATTATTAGTAGTAGTAGTAGTATTTTTATTATCAAACATACAAGTAGAGTACTAAACTAACTACTAACTAAGAGAACTGCAATGGTACAAATCTCTACTAATTTGAACAATTTGATTGCTTGCAGAATTAGAGATATTTTGAGTATTAATCCAAATTAAAATTTATGAGAGGCTCTAGTATCAAAGAAAGAATATCCCAATCTTCCATATGTCATGGAACATTCGTGGAAATTCACTCTAATATGGTATCTCTAGATATTTTTATATACTGAAAGCCAAATAGTGGGGGTATATGGCTGAAAACAAAGAAAGGGACAACACTAAGAAGAAATTATGATTATAAGCCCTTGCTTAATTTCCTCATTTCCTAATTATGATTTGTATGCTTCCTCATAATACTTAATTTCTCTGCATGGTGTCTGCGATTTAGAGCAGAAGGTATAAAAATCGTAGATGGCACTAAGAAGCCAACAGACAAATCTTACCATAAATTAGGCTATAGATTGTTGTCAACGAGAAGTTCAAGGAATTTTATTTTAATTCAGCTAAATAATTTCTTATTGTTAACATGATTGACGTGTATTTTCTTGACCATTAACCAAAATTCTTTCCAACTTGGCTACAACAATGTTTAAAATTGCTCATAACTGAGAATTCAAATCAAACAGGTTCTTTTATTATATACATCCCTTGAACTAGCAGAAATCCATATTAAATATCACATTCTTTATGTTTAGATAGGGAAGTTATATCTTTAGGAAGCACGAAACCATAATTCTAGTAGAAAAGGCTCAACCACAAACATTCTTCTACTTATTTCCCCTAAAGAATACAGCAATACTAATAATACCATAACGTTGTCTCGACAAGCCATACTATAAATCATAATTATTTCTTATGTGTTTTATTAAGTATTTTTATATAATTTCTTCCTTATATTGTTTGCAAAACTAATTATAGAAACTATTCAAACAAATATACGTTCTAAACCAAAGCTGATTTGTTTTCTTGTTATCACCATCTGTTTTTCATCTATTTAACACGGTTCTAATGAGAAACTGTTGTCAATGCTGTATTCTTAAGCCTCTCATTCACCAATGAGTCAATCCAACAAGTAATTGAGTTTGAGATTTATGTGCTTTTATATACAAATTAGTCCAGAATAAAACATGGAAAAGGGCTTTTAGACAGATATCTAGTATCACCGACTAAGTGTTATTTTAAATTTCAAATGAATCGTTGGGACAAAGTAAAAATTCTTGTACATTTTTATTTCAAATCTATTTAGATTTGAAGCAGAAAATTTAGCAGTTCGGTTATATGCTATCACACATTTTTCTATCTTTGTAAGCTTCGTTGATGGATTTGATCTGATTGCTACCGGTCTTGTATTGATTTTATATAACAGACATCACCAGCATGGAAGGTGGCAGGCTAGAATTGGAAGAGTAGCTGGCAACAAAGATCTATATTTGGGAACATTCAGTAAGTTTGTTCTCCTTATGTGCATATAACAACTACTCCTGTGTGGTTTTATGATATGGCATTATGTTTTTTATCATGCCTCTTCAAAGGAAACCATGAAGACAATATTTTTTTCATTTCATGCGCTCATTTGATTGAGTTAACTTCACAGGTACACAAGAAGAGGCTGCTGAAGCATATGACATTGCTGCCATCAAATTTAGAGGCCTTAATGCTGTGACAAATTTTGATATGAGCAGATATGATGTGAATAATATAATTGAAAGCAGCACATTGCCCATTGGAGGAGCTGCAAAACGGATCAAGGAAGCTGATATATCTGATCTAAGTGTTGAAGGCTGCCGAACAGATGACAACATGAATTCACAAATCGCAGACACCTTAGCCAGTTACACCAATGCTCATGCCAACTACCCAAGTGGGCATGCAGGATGGCCTATGATTGCATTTCAGCAGCATGCTTATAATCAACAGAGGGCTGGTTGGTGCAAGCAGGAGCACAATACCCATAATCAGGACTTGCAAATGCAATTGCACTCAACCACTCAAAATTTTCTTCAGCCATCAATCATGGAATCAAATGCTTCTGTTTTGCATAATCTTATGAACTTAGAATCTTCTGGTCAGGTGGATGTGGCTAACTCGGCCTCCAATAGTTCGGCATACATGTGCAATGGTCTGTTGATGTCCAATTCAACTATGCCATCTCCAATATCAGTTGCAGACAATGCTAGAGCTCATCACTTCATTAGTGACAATGGGGGAAGCAGTTCAAAACCCTCTTCCACTTATGATACTATGATATCTTCAGACCCCTATGCAAGAGGTTTGTATTATTTACCTCAGCATTCACCTGCACTGGTCAAAGCAAACTATGAAAGTCCTGTGTACAATAACTGGATGACACCTCCTGTTCAGACCATGGCACCAAGGCCTAATTTGACAGTGTGTCATACTGCTCCTGTTTTCACAGTATGGAGTGACTCATAGCCACTGCCTGCTTGACATCACTGGAACAGTCCTTTAAAGGAGGCTGTCTAACCCAAAGAATGGCATCATTGGACTCTTCTGTTAGGGTTATTGGGTTATCAAATTATGGCCTATCTTGTGCTCCTTAGCTCCCTATTTTGATCATTTTTGGAAGGGTCTAAGGCCTTAGGTTTTGGCACTAGGAAGAAAATGAAAAATTCCCAAAATGAATAAATCAAGCAAAATTTTGTGGGTATCGAGATGCTTGATTAATTTTGAAGCACAAGGCCTTCCATGCATTCAATGTGACTTGCAATGGCTCGGTTAGAATTTTGTAAATTCTCTAACAGAATAATGTATATGACAGTCCCTATAGGAATATCTGAAGGGGACATCAAATGATCCTATTTAGAGGAAATCAACTGATCCTATTTTATTTTTCTGGCGCAGCCAGCATTCAGCTCCAAATGCAACCATTGTAGAAACACATTTTAATACAGCCAAACGAATTATTGCTTATGGAAGTGTATGTTTGATTTTTTGGGAGGTTCTATCTCTTTTCGAAAAAAATTCTCAGTTCATATTTTGATTCTCGTGTACTTAGGTATTGCACATTTTCATAGCAAAAGCAATATGTTGACTTTTTCACTGCAACCTTCTACTTTTTCTGTGCTAAGATTGCTCGAAAATGACTGCATGAGAATCAACACAAAACGATAACGGGAAATTCAAAAAGTCCGTCACCCCGGTTTCACTTTTATTTCATCTTTTGAAAGTTTTCTTTCTCTGCAAGTTTCCTGCAGCAAACTTATGTCCAAGCAATTCGGCCAATATGTTAACTGTGAAATTGACTAAATGGATAAAGCGAAATAATATTAATGTATATAACTTTACCAATATACTTATGAACTTCAATTCTACATCTTGTACTCTCAAACATAGTGATGATAGATTACTAATCGTGAATCAAATCTGTAAACAGCTATATGATAAACTTATGCTGGTATTTTTCTACGTACATAAATGTTTTAACAGCATATATGTGGTGAGGGCCGATAAGAAACGATAATCTACTCATCTAATGCAAGTATTAACTCATTTTTTTGTATTCTATGCTTGAACAATGATCTTAGACTATCTCGTGAGAAAACAAGAGGTAGTATGTGTAGATTTATCCGTTGCATGCAGAGATCCGCCTTGAAGATTTCATGCAATGTTTTTATCCATGAAGGGCTCGTATTTCAAGATTTGCCTAAAACTGTAGACCCATGTATATTCATATATATATTGAATGGAATGTTTATGGCAATTAGACACGTAGCCAAACATTCGTTGCTCAAATCGACATTATTTCTCCCTTCAAAGTTGCATGGACCTCTTCGTTACTTCCGAGTTGACAGGTATCTATTAATAATTTATTTATTTCGTTTCTTAACAAATGAGACTGTACGTCTCCGCATCATCGGAATGGACATTCTTAAATCAGAAATGAAAAGGTTTTTCTTCTTGAAGTCATACAAACATTAATTAAATAAAATTTGAATTTAAATGAATTATTGAGCTCAAATGATAAGTGAGTGTTTTGGGATTAAAAAAATAAATTTATTTCATAAACATAATGAGAATTTATTTTTAAATTGATGTGATTTATTTATTTTTGATGATATTGTGATTGAAAGAGGAGATTGGATTTGGTCTTAGTAACTAGTGTAGTTCTCTCTTGATGGAATGGTTACAATAGTTCTATCTTGATGGTATTGTTTCTATCTTGATGGTATTGTTTCTTTTAGGACTTGTAAAAATGTTCATAGATGATATTTATATAAGGAAAATTAGATGGTGTTAAGATGTATCACTGATTGGAATTATCATAGAAGAAGCTAGCAATCATTTTTTTCATAATTTTAGCAATCATTTTTTTTCATAATTTCAATAAGACCTTTTATTTGTTTAATGATAATGAGAAAAAAAATTGAGCCATTGGATCTTGTAGAGAGGGTAGAATATAAAAGATTTCCTAACAATTAGGACATTAGATTTATTTAATGATAATCAAAACAAAGAAATAAAAAGAGACCTTTGATCTTGTAGTGGGAGTAGAATATAGTAGTTAAACCTAGGATTGTCAAAACACTAGCTAATATGATTTAATGTAGGTGTATTATCTTAATTATATTGTTAGACTATCCATGTTTGAAATGAAATAAGGTGTTTTCTTCATAGAAAAGCCCAATGTTAATTGTGTTAATTGTATTCTTGAGTGATGTCTTCAAATACAAAATGCCTCAAAATTTAAATCTAAAATGTTTGTGCACTTCTTGATGGGTGATACTCATTATATTTAAATTGAAAATAGAAGAATAAGGCTATATCTATGATCAAGTCCAAGGATAGAAGCACAAATGTGGCATTTTCCATGACTAGTAATGTTCTAGAAATTGAATCAAAATGTTTTGAACTATATAGAAAATAATGCAAAAAATCTAGACTCGAGTTTAAGGTCAGCATAGGCACCAAAATGAACAAGTTTGTTTTAGTACCATAGAATAAATAAAGGGAAAAGTGTAGATGTGTACATTTTGGTCCTCTACATTTTGTCCCAAATTGGTATGCATTTTAAAAAATCAAGCATCCACGTCGAAGTAGAAATAAATATAATAGTGCATTCTCATACAATTAGCTACAATATGACCATATCTACCACATGTTGTACAATTAACCCACATGTTGTAATCCAAAGTATATGAATTACCTTGTCTTCTCAGTTGATATGTCTTATTTTGTCCTTTCGGTTTCCAGACTTGCTTCATCTTTGTCCTGCATTCTTGTGATATATGTCCATGCATGTTGCAAGTATGATAGTGCTTTTCCATCTAGTGTTTCTGAGGTGACTTATTCATCTTTGATCTACACTCATGTGCTTGGTGTCCTTACTTATTGCAATTATAACAATAACCATCAAATTTAGGAGTAGATTTAGGAATAACTTTTGCTTTGCTTCTACAAACATTTGATGTGTGACCTGGTTTTCCATGATGATAGCATGAGAGCTTCTTTGGCCTTGGATTTGCATAGGCATTCTTTTGTTCAACTTGTTTTGATGACTCTCCCTACTCGGTATAACCTAAACCAATAGTATTGTCCAATCTTCTTTGACTATTTAGAAATTCATCCATCCTTTTAGTACTTTCTTCAGCTTTCTTTATCATCTCATTATGTTGTTGTTGAATCTTCACTTCATTCTTCAATATTTCATTCTCTTCTCTCAATTCACCAATGTCTTCCAGTCTTCTATCAAGCTCACTGTTTACTCAGTTAATTTCTTGACTCATGACAACCATCTGATTGGAAATTTCAAAATGATGCTCGGTAAGTCTCAATATTTTAGATTCCTTCTCTTCCAAATTTTCAGTCATTTGTCTTCTATCTTAAATAGCCAAAATTCTTTCTTTTTCAACTTGTCTTGCATTGTTCATGACATCAATCATTCTTACCATTTCAGTCTCTTGATTGATTTGCAGTGCTTTCACTTGTTTAGTAAGGTGTTGATTCTTTTCAGATATATCTGATATGGTTCCTTCAGATGCATCAAATATACTTCCAGATCCAGATCCTTCATATAGTTCCTCTATCTCTTCTTCCTGATAATCAGTCTCATTGTGCTGAAATGTCAATTCCTTCCTTTTGGTCAGTAAATCTCTTAGCTTTTCTTTGGCTTCCTTAAATTGTTCCATGACAATTTGTATCTCCAATATCTAATTTTTAATAGTCAAGTATCAAGATTATACCTTTCCATCCTTAAGATATTTTCTCTTCAATGATTAAACTTCCTCAATAATAGAACTAGCTCTGATACCAATTGTTGGGATTATGGAAAGGTGAGTTATTGAGAGGGGAGGGGTGAATCGGTAACCCTAAAAACTTAACTCAATCCTTGAAATAAAGTAATTCATTAACTGAATGCAACATTTATTGTCTCCATTCATTCAATAACATAACTGAAATGTAAATACTTGTAAACTAATCAAATATGCATACATGAAACTTCATACACATAACACATGTATTTTGGTATCATAGAAACCCTTGTTAGAAGGTAAAAATTGCGGTAGGGATGGAACCCACAAAGCTTCACTACTGTAGTAAATAAAGTTTTCAATTAAGGCTACAAAGATTGATCACTTCTAGTGATCTTACCCTGTTAGGAATAACAAAAAGATCAACTAGATCTACCTGGTTAAAGGATTTTAGCAACACTCTTCAAGAGTGCACTAGGTTAAGAGATTTTACATAAGATTGTTAAGTCTACTTTGTTAAGAGATTTAAGTCTGCTACAATTGCTAGAGAGTAACATTGAAGTTTGATCTATTTGAAAAAGAAACTTACTTTGTTGATAGCATATCCATTAAAAGTACAATAATGAAATCACCTTATTGTGATGAATGTGTCCTTTTGTACTGCTTGGTAACCTTGAACTGTTTCTGATAAATTGAATACTTTGTCAATGCTTCAACATAACCTTATCAGATCTTTAGATGTCTCCCAATGGTAGCCACTTCATGTGAGATACATGTCAAAATAACATCTTTACAATTCTTATATCAAATGATTTGACCTAATTAGGGTTGTGACACTATCTTAGAAAACCTAAGATCAATGGCTCAAATGAATGACCTAGATCATCTTTACATAGGAATCATCAATCATTAAATGATTATATCCACATTTAATCTTCACCTCAATCTTGGTAAAACATTTTCTAAATCGGTGTAAATTGTTTACCTTATAGTTTGTGCCAATATAAACTCCTATGTCATTTCCTGGTTTACTCAATATACATTGCATTCATCACTCGGTAATTAAATGATGCTTGGTATACATGAATGCTCAGTTAAACTGTGCTTTGTGCTCGGTATGAGTGCTCGGTCAAAACTATGTTCAGTTAATATAATGCTCTACCTTGTGTTTTTCTCAGTACCTATTCTCTATGTGTTAACAGAAAACTTGTTTTGTCTCCTTTACCAACTGAATGTGTGACACTAATGACAACATATAACTAACAAAAAAATCTAAAAATTATAAAAAAGATATAATTATATGCTGTAGGATATGTGTAGAAACATGTGGTTCACCAAAATGAAAGGACTAAAACACGCCATATACAATTATATCTAAGGAAGACAAATAAATATAATTCAAAGCTTACATAAATTATTGAGGTAAGAATGTCAATTGGGCAATCTAAGAAAAATTATAGAACAAATATATATGTAGCATTACTATGGATTCTATTTATAAAAATAAATAAATAAAGTATTAGTTGGAAAACTCAATGTTGTAACAAATCATAATCATATAAACAATATTTTAAAATATATATATTAAAAAAATCCTTGTATTGATCTATAAGTGTAATTTCAAAACTATACTTTCATTCATTTAATTAATTTTTCTTTTTTTATACTAAAAGTATGTTATTAGCAAATAAATAGAAGGTTGATTGTTTTCTCATGAAAAAATAAATCTCAAATTAAAAAATGTAATGCACTTAGGAAAAATTCTATGTCAAAACAATGTGACTTTTTCTAATTTGGATAGATAGTTTAGACAAAATTTGTGTCCCATTAAAAAAATTTGTATTTTTAATACACACAACTTTCAAGATTTTTTTAGAATATAAATTTAATAAAATGAAAAAGTTAATCCATGCATTAAAATTTCAAGTTATACATGTAAAAAAAATTGAAGGGAAAAAAATCACATGTCATTAGTTTTACATTATTATAGAATTCAAAACATATCACTTACTAATAATTAATTTTAAATTTTAAATCAATGTTATCCATTTTCATTGTAAAAGTGGGACAAGAGTTTTAACTTTCGCCATGTGCATCACTAAGAGACCACATATCCTTTCCTATATTTGCACAATGCATATTATGTATGCTCACCTCATTCTCTAGAGAGATAATCTACTTTCTATAGCCTTCTTCTCAAAGACTCACACACCAATATGATATATTTTCTTCTTCTCTTTAAAGCTCCTCAAGCTAAGCTCCAATGAGAGAAATAATATTCACTAAACATATTTAGGAACATTTTGAGGAACCATACACATAGAATAACATCTAATAAAAACTAGCCAAATGAGATATAAAAGACTAAACTACTATTTAGAATAAGGAGAACTAAGAACACTCAAAAATTTCACACCCAAAAATTATTTACAAATCCCGAATTTGCATTGGATTTATAATTAAAGAGTGAGCCCAAATGCATTACTAAATCCCTTATAAATAACATATATTTTTTCACATATTTCACCTCCTCACCTTCACTTAAGAAAGTCATAAAATAAAAATATATACATTGATAGACCTCCTATCTAACCCTAATAAAATACTCCACCACATTAACATAGAATTAAACTCAACTACTTGTGCAAAAAATAAATACTTCATACATGCCCCATAAATACAACCTAACCTCTTACATCCATACCCATGCCACTTCAAAAAAATTAACCTTATGCTACATTTAAATTGTTGGAACAAAGTGAATACTTGATAAATTATGCATCGATCGATCATACAAGGCAATTAATCATACATATAATAATTAGGTAGTTGTGTAACTATCTATAATTACATAATAGATAAGAAAAATTACTATATCATTAACACTAATGTAAACACTCCCCACTTATGACATTGATCCTTAAAACACCAAATCCACCTTTCCCTAGGGACTCCCCTTAAGGAGTACATTACAAAGCATGATGATTGCATATCATGAATACATATTTTGAGAAAATATTATCTTGAAGATGAAAATCCTAAATCGAGTGGAGCTCCATCAAGTTGCATCCTCAACCCTCATAAAGGTAGATCCCTGAGCTAAATCCTTGATCTCTCAATCCCAAACTCTCAAATCATAGACCTCAAATTACTTTTGACAACAATCCATATTGAGATCTTCACACACACAGATCCATCATGTTGTCTCTAACCCTCGTAAGGGAGATAATTATTGATCATAGTCTCATTCTGATTATACATCCATCCATAATTGATATCTTCACCAAACCCTAAAGTTGTCTCTAAAACATAACCTTCACAAAACATGTATTCTACAAACCTATCAACTTCAACATAGAAGGCGAAGAAAGAAATTAAAAAACCAAAAATGCTTTGTATGAAAAAGAATCATCTAAAAGTGAGAAGCTAACTTGATATGATGGAAATCCTTCATCCTTTGGTTCCACCACCCTTCAAGTTGACATTTGTTAGTACTTAACCTTTAAAAGTAGCACTAGACAAGGCATTGAAATCTCTAGCAAAGGGTTAATAGGTATAAAAAACTCCTCTCTAATTATCTCATCAATAAGCCAATAGTTCAAAGCTTCTATTGGAGATGAGTTATATTCCCAACTACTAAAATTCTCATGATGCCTCAAGATATGGAAATATTGATTTAGATGTTAAGAATCTTTTTCCTAACTTCACAACATTTATTTCCTCCATCATCTATATGAGAGAAATGATTAAAATTTTTAATGAATTTTCATTGTGATACCTATGATTTCCATCTCTAAATCCAATGAAAACATCACCAATAAACTCTATCATCCCAAAATCTACCATATAGAGCATGGTCACTCTATCCACATCTTTTAAGAGGGTATATGCACAAAGATGGGGGACCAAAAAGGTGCCACTTTTCTTTTTGGTCCCCCATCAACCATAGTGCATACGCACTAAAGCGCGTGCACCCTATAGGATGCACACACTTTACAAAACACCATAAAGTGTTTGATGCGTTTAGGAAAGCCCATTTTTCTTTCCACAAACCCGTGTTTGCAGTGAAAGAGGGCTTCACAAGTGCGTACGCAAAATCCTTTTTCTTGTTCAATCCATTTCATTTCATTCATCCATAAATTTGCATAAAGAATGGCTCCATGATGTCGTCAAGCTCGATCTGGAAGAAGAGGTAAGTGTTTTTACAGCCCATGCTTCTTATTTGTATTGAAATTTCAGTTTTGAAGCAATTTTTTTTGTTAAAATTTATTTTCTTAGATTTTATGTGTAATTAAAATTTTAAAATCTAGTTTTTTCAATTTCCAGGAAGAAATGATCTCCCTGAACAAAACCCTCAACCAATCCCTCCATCTCCTCATGAAGAAATGAATGAAGAAAATAACCAAGAAAATGAACCTCAACCGCCTCCACCAATCGAGAAACCTCCTCCTGGAATACAAGAAAATTTGATCAACCAAATTGAAAGAGGGAAAAAAGAATTAGAATCTTTGATTGGGAGGTTAAAATATTCTATTGCTACAAATTCTAGAAGGGAAAGACTTGCAAAATCATTGGAATCAATCTTGACCCGCGTAGGCTCGGTTAGTGGGCAACTTAATTTATGGCATGATAAAAGAGAAGAACAAAAACAATATTATGAAAATAAATTATCATATGAGGACATAAAAAAGAAAAAAATCACAAAAGATGACATTTGCAAACTCTTTAAAAAAATAGGGGACACTGATACTCTTAGAACTACAACAAGGAGGTTTCTAATTCATTGGTGCTTGAATGAAGACATTAAAAACAAATATTGGGAGAGATGGTGGATGGTCTTTGATTCCCCTCCCTGTAACAATCATGAGGTTCCTATATATTTCTTGAGGAAACTCTATTGCGATTTTGTACGCAAGGAGGTGCCAAATTATTTTGACTTTCTAGATTTGCAGGGTAGAGGAGGGGGGTCATCATTTGATAGAGCAGGGGCACATCATGACCCTAATGCACCTAGGGTTCCTATTGGCAAGCCATAGGTGGACCATGTTAGTATTCCTTCCGTTGTGAAGGAACATGTAGAGGTGGACACACTAGGCACAATTAGTGCTCTGACAGAAACTCTCATTCAGTGTGCCACTCCTTTAGTTGAGGGTGACCATGGTCAATCTTTGAGGGGTCATATTTTTTGGTCATGTGGATCTTTGTGCACATTTGGTACTACCGAGAGAGAGGAAGAGGATCATGGAATGATGACTGATGATTTTCTAAATATGACATTTGGCATTGACACACAAGTAAATATTTCTAAGTTCATTAAATTTCTTTGATCATATTTCATTTATAAATGAATAACTAATTAATTTAGTATCTATTGATTATGATCAAAATTCAGGGCAAGAGTGTTGGTGGTGGTGGCAGTGGCAATGATCCTTCTGCCCCCTTCTACACATCGTTGTCAAGTCCACAAGTATGTATCGAATAAAACATTTTAATTAACATATTTGATTATTATTTAATTATATGAATGATTGTATCATAACTTATTGTGCATGTGCATTAGTTCACTGGTGGACCATCGACATTCACAATAGATAGCGAAGGGCATCGTGCCACTTTCCTTGAGGTATCTTTATTTGCATGTTAATTTGATTTACTTGATTATATTTAATTAATAAATGAATGAATAACTAAATTACTAGATAAATTATGATCAAAATCTAGAGGCAAATTGGTCATTGCAGTGATCACATTCTTTCAGCTGGCTTTGTGATGTCATCATTGAGTCCATGGGTATATATATATGTAATAATGCATTATAATTAACATGTTAGTAGTACGTTCTTATGTGAATGGTTGTCTTATAAATTGCCATGTACATGTGCACTAGTTGAATGTTGGAGCTTTGACACCGACATCAAACACTGAAGGACGTAGTGGAAACTTCACGGAGGTATCATTTATTCATTAGTAGGGTTGTAAAAAATATATGTAATCTTGATAACTACATAATAATTTTGTTGTTTCATTTTCAGTTATTGACATCAAAGACTCGTCCTTCTATTTGTGATACTTTGGATCGTGGAGTAGCTGCAACAGTAGCTAGTTCTGAATCACTGACTGAGGTATGAAAAAGCTCACTTAATTTTAATTGTTATTTTAATAATTTGTATTGAATTTTATAATGATATTGATGTATTTATTTTAATTATTATTTTGATCATTGTTGTAGGGACTTATTACTCCAGATCGTCCGCATGTGCCTTCGGTGGGTGATCATGACTATTTGCTAGTGGTAAGTGAATATTCTATTTTATGTCATTGTATAATTTAATTTTGATGTATATTAGTTATTGATTCTTAAAAAAAAAATTATCAGCTAGAGTTGCAGAAGAGTCTAGACAAGAGGATTAGTGAACGCACATGGAAGACTACAACATTGACTGCATCTCCATTGACACAACAATCAAAGATAGCTCAGGATTTGTTTTCTTCACCTGGCGGGAAAGGACTAGATTAGGGATATATAATGTATGCCTATATGGCTTTAGTGGACATATTTTTTATATATAGTATAAGTGATACATTGTAAATCCATTTGGCTTTGAGGAAGCCAGTTTAACTATATTGGATATATTTGATGTATGACATTATTGGACATATATATTTGGCTTCATGCCCTACGAATATATATTTTTTATGTTTTGGGTATGCAATTCATGTGTTTGGTGTATTGATGTATACTAATTTATGTTTATGTGGATGTCTTATGCTTTGTAAATTTCCTATGAAATGGATCTAATTAGAAGAATATTCCATCAATTCGACTCTATGACACTTCTAGATATGAAAGCCCCAAATTGGTCTTAAAAACCCCTATAAACTAGGGCTCTCTCAATGTATGACCTCTGAACACCATACCAACCAAATTAAAGTTGTTCCACCATTCTTATACCATCCTCAAATAGATTCAATCATAAAATGACCACCTCCAAGGGCTATACCTATGGCTTGATTTCAATGACCCTTGGTCACTCCTCAACCCCAACAACTCCTCCAATCAATGCCCACCTACAAACTCCTTCCCATTCCTGCATTCAAATTGTTATAATGCTATAATAAAATGATTGGATCCATCTCCAAGTGACAATAATTACAAAAATGGGATGGATCATTCCATTTACATCTTAAAACAAGACAATTCCCAGCACTATTTTAGACCAATCAAAAGGAAATGCACCAAATCAATGAAATGACTATAAAATAGATTCAAAAGAGGTATTTACAATGTATCTCAACCATGCACAAGTATGGATTTCAATGATACATCCAAAAACTATGAGAAATTACAAGAAATCTAAAATTTATTGCTCAAACAAGACACAGTCTGTACAACTCTTGCCTCTAGTCCGTACCATCTAAAATAGTAGACCTCCAAGCACTTAAATAAAGTCCTATCAATCTCCTCAACCGATCCAAATAAGTTGGAACTCCTTATAGGTCTTGTATCTTCTTCAAACTAATTAGTCACCCAAGTGACCCTCCTTCCTTCATTAGGGTGCCCTGCACTAGTTCTTCCATACAAACCACACGGTCTAGTAGCCCATCTTCATTCAATGATCTTCAAACAACATCAACTTACATCCCTACATGAACAAACTACAAAACAAGGATATAATACATTTTTTCACTCATCCTCTTTCTTGTACCTTGAAGGACACTTCGGCCTGGAGTGGTTGGCAATGTTCGAGCGACTCTATGTTCCGAACAAGGTTGTCAGTAATGTTTACCTAGCTATTCAGAGTTGTTGGAACAGACGGTTCGATACTACGATCGACGGATTGAAAGATATGCAATGTTGCTCATTTCAACTGAGGAACACTTCAAGTTTTGACATCAACCAAGAATGTGTTTAAAAATATAAATGACCTTGAATCCCTAAAAACTGAGACAGGTTATTGTAGGCCTAGGCAACACAATCTCGTAGCATCTGACGGTTCGATGCCACCCTGCATGAGCTCTGAGATATAACCCCATAAAGATTGTCGATTTCATGCTCAAGGGACCTTGAGGGACACTTTGGCCCAAAGTGGTTAGCAACGTTTGAGTGACTCTGTGTGCCAAATGAGGTTGTTAGTAGCGTTTACTCAGCTATTCAATGCTGTTGGAATAGACAGTTCGATGCTATGACCAACGGTTTGAAAGATACGCAATGTTGTCCATTTCAACTGAGGAACACTTCGATTTTTTACATCGACTGAAAATGTGTTGCCAAATATAAATGAGCTTGAATCTCTAAAAACTGAGATAGGTTATTGTAGACCTAGGCGACGTGGTCTTGTAGCACTTAACAGTTTGATGCCACCCCACACGAGCTCTAAGATATGACCCCGTAAAGATCACTGATTTCATGTTGAAGGGACCTTGAGGGACACGTCGACCCGGAGTGGTCGGCAGCATTCGAGCCACTCTGTGTGCCAAATGAGGTTATCAGTAGCGTTTAACCAGCCATTCGGAGTTATTGGAACATACGATTTGATGCTATGACTGACGGTTTGAAAGATACGCAATGTTTTCCATTTCAACTGAGGAACACTTTAAGTTTTGACATCAATCGAGAATGTGTTGCCAAATATAAATGAGCTTGAATCTCTAAAAACTGAGACAAGTTATTGTAGGCCTAGGCAATATGGTCTCGTAGCACCTCATGGTTTGATTCCACCCCTCATGAGCTCCGAGATATGACCTCGTAAATATCTCTAATTTCATGTTGAAGGGACCTTGAGGGACATGTCGGTTCGGAGTGGTCAGTAGCGTTTCAGCCACTCTGTGTGCTAAACGAGGTTGTTAGTAGCATTTACCCGGCCATTCAGAGCTGTTGGAATAGATGGTTCGATGCTACAATTAACGATTTGAAAGATACGCAATGTTGTCCATTTCAACTGAGGAACACTTCAAGTTTTGACATCGACCGAGAATGTGTTGCCAAATATAAATGATCTTGAATCTCTAAAAAATGAGATAGGTTATTGTAGGCCTAGGAGACATGGTCCCGTAGCACTTGATGGTTTGATACCACCCCACACGAGCTCTGAGATATGACCCCATAAAGATCTTTGATTTTATGCTGAAGGGACCTTGAGGGACACGTCGGCCCAGAGTGGTCGACAGCGTTTGAGCCACTCTGTGTTCCAAATGAGGTTTTCAGTAGCATTTATGTGGCCATTCAGAGTTTTTGGAACATACAATTCGATGCTACGACTGATGGTTTGAAAGATACGCAATGTTGTCCATTTCAACTAAGGAACACTTCGAGTTTTTACATCAACCAAGAATGTGTTTCTAGATATAAATGAGCTTGAATCTCTGAAAACTAAGATAGGTTATTGTAGGCCTAGGTGACATGGTCCCATAGCACCTGACGTCAATGCCACCCTACACGAGCTCTGAGATATGACCCCATAAATATCATTGATTTCATGCTGAAGGGACCTTGAGGGACATGTCGGCCTAGAGTGGTCGGTAGCGTTTGAGAAACTCTTTGTGCCAAATGAGGTTTCCACTAGCATTTACCTGACCATTCAGAGATGTTGGAACAGATGGTTCAATGCTATGACTGACGGTTTGAAAGATACACAATGTTGTCCATTTCAACTGAGGAACACTGTGAGTTTTAACATCGGCTGAGAATGTGTTTCCAAATATACAAAACCTTGAATCTCTGAAAATTGAGATAGGTTATTGTAGGCCTAGGCCACATGGTCTTGTAGCACTTGACCGTTTGATGCCACCTTTCACAAGCTCTAAGATATCACCCTATAAAGATCATTGATTTCATGTTGAAGGGACCTTGAGGGACACTTTGGCCCAGAGTGGTCGGTAACATTCGAGCGACTCTATGTGCCAAATGAGGTTTCCACTGGCATTTACCCAGCCATTCAGAGCTATTGGAACAGACGGTTCGATGCTAGGACCGACAGTTTAAAAGATACACACTATTGTCTATTTCAACTGAGGAACATTGCAAGTTTTGACATCGATCAAGAATGTGTTTCCAAATATAAATGAACTTGAATCTCTAAAAATTAAGATAGGTTATTGTAGGCCTAGGAAACACAATTTTGTAGCACCTAACCATTTGATGCCACCTTGCACGAGCTTCAAGATATCACCCTGTAAAGATCAGTGATTTCATGTTAAAGGGACCTTGAGGGACACTTCAACCCAGAGTGGTTGGCAGCATTCGAGCGACTCTATGTGCCAAACAAGGTAATGGAATGGTGGAGTATGGTGTGAAGAAGAACCAATGTAATGATTTTGAATCAATTAAAATAATCAAATTCTTTGCAATAGTGAATCTTCCCGTGGAACAGTCAATGTAACAGTGCATTCATATGCTTGGATAGAGGGTACAGACAACGTTTTGAATTTGAAGACTTCACAATGAAGTGACTCTCCCACCAATGTGGCTACTGTAATTGGTGGGAGAGGTTTAAATATGTATTTTTATCCTTGTATCATAGTGTTTTTATGAAGGGATATGGAGATGATGTGTTTGGAAGCCACAGAGAGGTGGTAGTTTGCTGATTTAAGGGAGACGGTCTTGCACCAGTCACTTGGAGAGTGAAGGCCCTTAAGAATAGATACATTTCATGATGGATTATTTTTGTATGGGATCAAAATGATTTTTTGGAACCATTGGTTTGATCTGGAGATAGTGTTGAAGGTCTTTTTGAACATACCCTAGTTGTGTGACCCTAGAAGCAAGGGTTTGGTGGCTAGAAGTGTAGGTGAGGGATGAAGCCTTAAAACCTTGATAATATTTTGTTTTTAAAAATTAGTAAAGATTTTTCCTTGGTTTGGATTCAAGGGGATGAGTATATTTGTGAGTTTCTTTGCAAATGAGGGTGAATTAGGCCTATTTGGTGGGTGCTAGGTTATTGGATCGAACATATGGTCCAAAGGAGTCTACCCTGAGACTTGGGGAGGATTTAGAGAACCTAAAAGGTTATCTAAATCAGTGATTATTTTCTATAGTTGTTTGGGAAAATTGGAAGAAAAAGGTCAATTTGTGACTGGTGAAGGTTACAAGCCTAAAGGGTTGTTGGAGTGCATTGGTGGAAGATGAGTTGACCAGACTTGGTGGGTTGGTGAAACATGATATATGGACCATGTTAAGATCTTATATGGTATTAGAATCAAGGTGGAACCACTATTTTAATTTTTGACATAATGGAGGCTCTAGGTGCATTCGGAAGCCTAGATAGGGGTCCTTGTGTGTGGTGTCAAGATAAGTTGGAATAAGAGATCAGAGGAAGTGAACTTGTGCCTAAATTAGGGTCCATGGCATATATAAATATACATGATATATGCACATGTATTCAAATAGATTTGACATTACAATATTTTGTATCTCCATTTAGTCCAATGAACCAATTGGATCTGCCCTACCCTTGATTGTCTCAAGTATTGCCTTGTGGTTTGACTCAGAACCTTCCAAAGAGTTTTATTATGTGGTCTTCCCCCATATCTGATCAAGTGGACATTTGATGCAATGACGAGGTTTGAATAATGAAGAATCTTTCTGTGTGTCTCCCAATCCTCGAACAACCACAACCTAGGGTTCTTCATAGCATACCACCTAAGCCATGTACCAATTACAACCACTACTCCTATAGGGTATTCTAATTCTTCACCATCGATAATTGAATGATCCAATTTCTTTTTTGCCTCAACACAATGACATAAATAATAATCTATCCCTTCTTCATTGTCTTTAGGTGCAATAATAGCAAAAACATGGCTTGTAATGATATAAACATAATGAGGACATTAGTTTACTGAATATTTATGATAAAGTACTAAATTTGAGATTGTTTGTATGTAAAAAATCTACCTAGTTGTACTAGATCAGATAAGCAATCAAAGTCAATGGATGATACCATTTCTATCAGTTGTAGTGATTCATGGGGATGATAGGAGGTAAGTGGGCTTAAAATACATGTATACCATTTGTCAACCCATTCCTTTGACTCACACCCATCCCAATCTTCATCTACACATGATGAAAAAAATCACGTTATATGTCATGTGTGGATACTCCATGAACCTGCATTACAACTTCTAAAAGATTGTAGCTCACTCAATCCTGTTAGTGTAAAACAATCCTCATATGGTGTAATGTTAGTTTCATCCATCAACCAAAAAAATATATGAACCGTAGACTCACCTTCATTACCTAGACCCATTGTAGCATTACACCACTGGACAATACATCCCGCATCTGAAAATGTTGCTTGCTCTTTGTACTTTAATTATTCACGTGTTAAGGCTCTTTTAATACATGCACCTGCACCATCATGCTCTCCCTTTCCATGACCGGCCTCTGTGAAATTCTACATATATTGAATTCTAGTAATCTTATGCATTCTGTAACACCAATAAAACATCTAAGAATTCTTGAATTGTGATGCACAATTATCTAACCATATGATATGCCGATGATATTTTATGCCCTTGTTAGCCAAATGACCATAAAATAGTTGAAAACAACCATGTACAAACTCTGTATAATGTGAGCAATCATCATTGATATAAAAATGATACTCCCTCGATATCTTCATGTTCTCCTCTGTACTGTCAGGTGAATGCATGAATGCTATATGAACAAATATAGCAACCTGTTAAGAGCTGTAATACTTTGCTTGCACCTCATTCTGTGGTTGTAGTGTGTAGTTCTCTACAAAGTCCACAACTGAAACAATGGTATCAAGTGGGAATGTGTCCTTGCACAATTTGAATTGCATATCCAACCATCGCACTCTATGTGTATGCCTTGCATAATCATAAATAATTTTTTGACGAAAAAATGTCCATGAACTAATACACTGAAATTTTTTCAAAAACTAAATCGCATCTTTAGCCTCTTTTCCATCTTCTAGATTGTATGTCACGGTCTTATATTTTTCAAATTCCACTATTTCATTACAGATTGCATGCGTACTCTCCATATGTTGACAAATTGGCAAATGTCACAAACCTCCACAATCTATGTATGTACCATTCAAGCATGAGAGCTTGAAAAATTGTTGACCATCCACTCTTTCACATAAAATGGTAGATATTAATTCCCTTGAAGATCTAGGTGGGACATTTATGTTACAATCTTGCAAAACATTGATAGAGTGCAAATCTACACATATATTCCTATAAACTTCAAAATGGTTAGAAAATTCAATATGTACCCTACAACAAAAAGTTGTGCATGTGTGATTTATCTTCACATAAAAAGGTTTACACATTTCAAAATATCTTTGACTAATTTTAATTTGAGGATACATATGCGTAAATTTTGCAAAGAATTGTGTCTGAGTTGAATCCAAAAAATGTTTTGGATGTGGAACACGAATTTGACTACCAATCCTCCTTCTTACAACATCGCTTTGATTAGGAGATACCCGTATGTTATTCTTCCAAAATTCTTCAATCAAGGATTTTAAAGCTTCAACAATTTTTTTATCTTTTCATGATAGTCTACCAGAAAATTCCCATAACTCATTGCTATTTGGATCTTCCACTCTTTTATGCCTTCCCAAGGCTCTCATTAGAGACTTTCTACTTATTTTCAATTTTTTGTTTATCTTTCTAATGAGTTGATATTTCTTCATTTGAGTGCTTACTATTGTTGATGTAAGTACATGTCGTGTGACATTACTATCTTTCATGCGTGGTGTAGAACTCACACTCTCATATGTAGTCATTAGATTCTTTACAATAGATTTTTCACTTGACTCATCCATCTTTCTTATCCCAAGAATCTTCATGATGGGCCTAAATTTTAGATTTCTCATCATTTCAACAAATAGTTGACATCTTCCTGTCATGTTTAAATTCTCAAAAAATGATCTCCAAATAAGATTAGCATTTCTTTAACAAGTACACTTGGGAATCTTGTCAAGCATTGCTTGCAAAATGTTAGTATCAATATCAATCAAATATTTTGACTTTCTATAAATAATTCTAGGAGCATCAAAAATATTATGTGTGAATTGTGTACCATCTTGAGTGCCTTCAACATGACACGATGTTGTGCCTACACCTTGGGATGTAGATAATGGTGTGCCTTCAACATGATACAATTGTGTACCTCCACTTTGGGATGTAGACAATGGTGTGCCTTCAACATGATACAAGGGGGTGTGTGCACCTTGGGATGTAGACAATGGTGTGCCTTCAACATGATACAAGGTTGTGCCCACACCTTCAGAAGTAGACAATGGTGTGCCTCCAATATTGGATGATGATGTCTCTTCAACTTGAGAACTCATAGATGATGTGCCTGCATCTTCATAATTTAATTGTCTTGTTGCACGTGAGTTTCTCATTCATTGTCTTTTTGTTTCCAATTCCAATTCTCTCTTACTTTGTATTGATATTTCATGTTCCTCATCCAAAGGAAAATCTTCTTCTATGGTATCCAATTTTTTTTGTTCACGAAGTTGTCTCATTCTTTCCCTTTTCTTCTCTTTGTCTCTTTCATGCTCTTCCGGTGTTAAAGTCTTTGCTCGTTTCCTCAGCATGATGATGATTTATACATATGAATTGATTATAATTTTAAAAATATAATATAAATCTATTACAATAAGTCAAATTATAATATAAATCTCTTACAATATGACAAATTAAATACTATAAATTTATTACAATTATATCAAATTATGTATTCAACAAGTCTATATCATACTAATTATAAACCAAAAGACTCTTTATTCACATTTCACATGTAAAATATTAAAAAACTTACCTCAATCGATAAATTTTGGTGAAGAATGATTGACTTTCACAATTCAATGTTGATTTTTGAACAAAAAGATGGTGCAAATTGATAGAATATGCTTCTTTGTCACTTTCAAGACCATGAAAAGAGAATATTTGTCAAATAAAACACAGAAACCAGACTATATACAAAAAAAGTAGGCCTCTTTCATGAGATCTTTAACATATAAGACCATTTTTTTTAGTCTTACATAGCGCGAGCGCGCTATAGGGTGTGCGCCCTATAGCGTGTGTGCTCTATGCAAAACTAGAGAGAGAGAGAGAGAGAGAGAGAGAGGGAGATCTCTCTCTCTCTCTCTCTCTCTCTCTCTCCCTCTTTGCCAATCATTGCCACCTTCTTACTGTTTCTCTCTTACTATTGAAATCTATGACTTAAATAGGGTGCATGCACTATACAGCACATTCCCTATAGCGCGCACGCCCTATGGAAGTCATAGATTTCAATAGTGTGCACACCCTATAGGGCACACACGCTTTGCAAGACATTAGAATTTACCAATCCTAAGGCTTCGATTTTCCTTGGAGATCCAACCCAAAGGCTTGGAGGATTCAAATAGGCCTGAGACATGTTTTCCAGTAGACATACAAAACAATGGCATCTTTTTTTGTGTGCTCCTCGTCAGGTTTACTTATGGTTCAATAACATAAAAATCAAATGACGTGATATTGCAAACATCTCTGTTAGCTATCTAAGCATATAATTTATTTTGAATTCTAATTATGTTAAGTTTTTCATCTCTATTTTCTTTTGTGTGTATGTCCATTTTTTTGTAAAAAACCAACATGTAGTATTTTGGGCATAGATTTTGGCTCATTCATCGAATTTTGCAACAAGTTACGTTTTTAGAAACTAGACTCCATTCTACACACTTCTAAAAAAAGAAAATCTAATTTTTTATTAGTTTTAAATGATTTCTAGGGGGAGCACACATAAATTTCACATTTTTAGGATGTGAGCACTTCATAAATTCATCAAAAAATTCGCGAAAAAATCTAGGATAAACTACATGGTGTTAGCTAACTTCTCACTCGAGCGATTAAGAAAATTCAAAAAAAAATTTAACATTTTAGGGGGAGCACACCAGACATTGTGTTACATGTTTTTTCACAAAAAATAGGACCACTTTTTGTGCTCCCCCTTTTTGAGGGCCTTAGTCTGCACCATTTTCAAAATAAATTAGTAGTTTCTGAACTAGATTCAGAGTATTACAACTCTTGTTTTTGTCGCATCTTAAAATTTTGAGTCTACCTATCTTCAATTTCTTGTTGAAGTTCAGAGTTTTCTGATTTCAAGAAAAAGTGGCATCTTATACCCCATTTTTGGTCCCCCATCTTTGTGCACTTACCCAAGATTCTATTGCAAAACTCTAGTGCATGGTCTATGGTAAAAATAAGCTTGATGTATAAATATTCTACTAAATGCAAGACAAGATAATAATTTGAATCAATCAGAATAAATAACAACCAATCACCTATGTTCCTCATGTTGCACAATAGGATAATCACTTTTCATAAAATGAAAGGTTACCACTATGCACAATAGGGTAATTGTTGGTGGTACTAGCGATTGTGATTGCCAACAAACTTCTTCCAACTTTGGCCTCTCTACATCTTTATTTATTACAAGGTTAGAGATCATCCATGATGATAACCGCTAGATACATTAGCTTCCAATGCACAAGTACAAGGACATGCTTTGCTTTGATACCATATATTAGCACAAATGTGAATACTTGACATAGTATGCATTGATGAATCAAACAAGTTGGTACATCATACATATAGGAAGTAGGTAGTTGTGTGATTCTCTATAGTGACATAACAAAAATATAATTTAATATATCATTAACACTAAAGACAACATAAATTTTGTCACCAAATACATAGGATAATATATGGAATTATAATAACACTATCCATAAAATTTGAGTTCCATAGTAATTTAGCTCTCACCTTAGCAATAATGGGACAAAAAATCATTTGCCAACTTAAGTGAAAAACTTAGAGAACTCTAATAATCTACTTAGAGAGGGAGAGAGGGGGGGGCGTGAGAATGGGGAGAGAGCTAGAGACATAGAGAGACCCCTTAGGACACATTAGAACCATAAAGTGTGTTCTAAGTGGTCCTAGGACCCCTTAGAACATATTATGACCCCTTATGACACACTTTAAGGTTCTAATGTGTTCTAGTGGGTTGAAATGGGTTGTAAAGGATCCTAATGGGTCCTAAGAGGTGTTAGGACCAATTATGACACATTAGGACACATTAGAACCATAAAGTGTGCTTTAAGGGGTTGTAATGTGTTACAAGTGGTCTTAGGACCCCTTAGGATACACTATATGGTTCTAATGTGTCCTAATGGGTTGTAATGGGTCCTTAGACCCCTTAGGACCTTTGAGGACCCATCACAACCCATTATGACACAATAGGACACATTAGAGACATAAAGTGTGTCCTAAGGGGTCTTAGGACCCCTTAGAACACATTACAAACCCTTAGGACATACTTTATGGTTCTAATGTGTCTTAATGGTTCATAAAGGGTCATTAAGGGTTGTAAGGGAACCTAATCAGTTGTAAGGTGTGTTAGGACCCATTACAACCACATTAGGACACATTAGAACAATAAAGGGTGTCGTAAGGGGTCATAATGTGTTATAAGTGATCCTAGGAACCCTTAGGACACACTTTATGGTTCTAATGTGTCTTAACATGTTGTAATGGGTCGTAACATGTCTTAGACCCATTACAACACATTAGGACACATTAGAACCATAAAGTGTGTCCTAAGGTGTCCTAGGACACCTTAGAACACATTACGACCCATTAGGACACACTTTATGGTTCTAATGTATCATAATGGGTCATAATATGTTTTAAGGGGTCCTAATTGGTCATAAGGGAACTCAGGACATATTACAACCAATTACAACCCATTAGGACACATTAGAACCATAAATTATGTCATAAGGGGTTCTATGACCACTTACAACACATTACGACCCCTTATGAAACACTTTATGGTTCTCATGTGTCCTAATGTATCATAATGGGTAGTAATGGCTCCTTAGATCCCTTAGGACACATTATGACCCCTTACGACGCGTTAGGAAGTATTAGAATACATTATAACCCCTTTGTACACACTTTATGGTTCTAATGTGTCATAATGGGTTGTAATGGTCCTAAAGAGTTTTATGACACATTACAACACATTAGGACACATTAGAACCATAAAGTGTGTCCTAATCGGTCGTAAATGTGTGTGTGAATTTTGTACCTAGCTATGAACACAACACTTCAGTAAAACATTAGAGGTTAGCAAAAATCAAAATATGCAAATAAGAACAATATAGCTAACCAGGCGATTTACTACCTTCTAGTAGGTGCGAGTATGGTATTCTCAAATTAGACCGAGATTAGTGACAATGCAACACCTAAACGAAGGATTTAAATGATGAAAGCAATAAAATATGAATGCAAATTAATCTTTCTTTTCTTTTTTTTGATGCAATAAGATGAGAAAAACTGATAATAAATTAATCTAAATGGATTGAAATGATATGCAAATTAAGCTAACAATGATATGAAATATGAAACTAGAATGAATTGAAAACAAGATTGATCTCACAAAATGTTGATTCGCAAGAAGCTTGATGATTCCTCTAATGTCAATTCGCCAGAGTAAGTATGCAAATTCTGTGGATGATTTGTAAAGAGCTGAGCCTTGATTTTATAGAAATCCAGGGCTTGAGGGTGCATGGAAAAAGTCATAAATCACTCTTGATGAACTCAGGTTGATTTTTGAGTTAACAAGAAATTAGAAATAGATAACTCATAAAATCATGCAAAATCATGCAAGAACAACTTTTTAACTCAAATCAGAAGTTTAGATCAACTTTGAACTCAAAATAGATGTTGAGTTTCGAAAAGATAACTTGAATTGATTTTTTGATTTAAAGTTTAACTGCTCTTTGAATGTGCACAAATAATCATGAATTAATTAAATAAATAAAGTGATTTATCTTCAACTTAACTGATTTTAAAATTAAAACAATTGATTTATGGGTTAATCAATTATTAAATCAAACTTTATTCCAATTAAATCATTAAATTTGACAACTTTGATTTTAAATCAATTAAATAAATATCCAATTGATTGTTTGTAGGAATTTTGATTTATTGTCAAAATAAAAATAATATTAATTAGGAATAAATGCAATTAAATCTAATTAAATAATTAAGTGACATAATTAAATTAATTAATTAAATATTTAGAATATTTAATTAATCAAATTTACGATAAATAATAACATTTATCACCAAATAATATTTAATTAAAGATAATTAGATAAATTAGGAATATTTAGGAAATATTCCCTAATGCAAAATTAAGAATAAAATCAATTAAGATTCGATAATGTGCAGATGTGCCTTAGGTTAGGACTTTGATGTCTATTTCATTCGAATTGAAGATGTAGGAGGTTAATGAACCTATAGCCCATTTTTGGGGTATTACATTTTGCCCCTCTTTGAATCACTATGCGAAGCGTAGTGGTTCAAAGAATAGTCTGTGTTTTGATATATGTATGAAACTGATTTGAACTATTAAAGATTGAAAGATATCGACCCAGGCCCAGAATGACTAGGAATCGAGATGATGCTAGCTATATCAACAATGAATCGGTGATTAGGAAAAAGTGCCAAAACGCTTGATTCTGAACTTTATGATTGCAAAGAAGTGAGTGACTGATTCCAGACCTCAATGTCCTTGTATGAATCATATTGGTATCACATCCTAAACCCATCAATTACGAAGAACCAAGGAAATAACACTAATGAATCGATAGTTACAAAAAGCTGATACAGTTTGCAAGATAAATTTAAGATACCAGATTGATATGGATCTCAATGAATCTAATATGCCCCAAGACATGATAGATTTGCCCCAAGTGACGAGGACTTGATTTGAATCAGCAACTAGATGTGGTTGTTGTCTTGAT